>OY856186.1:314487973-314641973 GCA_963693315.1 Diogma glabrata
TAATAAAAAAAACATAAAAGTTATGAGAGTTCATTTTTATTTATGTTAAATTTTTAATTGAAAAATTATTTGGTTGATTTAATTTATGATTTATGAATTGGTTTTAGTTTTACTTTAGCATATTGGGTAATATGTATACTGTCCTGTGTTTTCTTTTCCTATATTTGTGTTGAAATAAATAAAACCAAAGAAAACACCAAGCGATAGATCATTAATTGCTTATTTTGTTAATTTATTGCAAATATTTCGAGGTTTTGTGACCTCCTCATCAGTGCACTATTAATCGAAATGAGAACAGAATTTAAAAATGTTACAAAATATTAAAATTAATATAAGCTTACATAAATAGCAATTTTTTTTAGTTTCTTGGCATTTCAGTTTTTATACATAAAACACCATTAAGTTTGTTGTTATTATTGTCTGATTCCCCTAGTGAATCTCTTTGGACTTTTAAATAATAATATAAAGTAACTTACACGGAATAGCGGATTGATCTCCGACGACTGATATAGATTTGGGGAATCTCTTATTTAATACGTTTTTAGCCTAACATTCTAAAATAGAAAGGGAAATGAGTTAACATATATGCATATATATAAAAAAAAATAATACATAAAAAAAGATGAACTCAACTTAAATTTTTATTGAAGGTGATTCTGCTAACAGATCAATTATAAAAAAAACCACTCCACAAACTTGATCCAACATATATATTTTCCTATTTAATTCCCCCTTTTTTGGCTCGATTTCCTTTCAGATTTCGTTTGTTTCTTTATATGCATAAAACCTTGACCATTCCATAGCAAATAGACGAATCGCTACCATATCTCAACATATATGCTCCAATTTTAATGTTATCTTGTTTCTGTACTAGATAAACACCAATTTACAACAGATAATCTTTTTCTTATTTCACAGGTTCAGAAAAAAACATTGAACTTAATTAATATAGGACTACGTCGATTTTAAGTTTTTTTTGTTATATTTTTTCGAAACTTACTTGCGTAGACGTTTACTTGCTAATAATTTTATGGATGAAGTTTTGATATATGACTGAATGATTAGTCAAAAAAGTTAAGAATATATGTGAAAAAATTTCGAACGTAACACCTATGGTTCAAAAGTTATGGCCGTCCAAAGTTTGCATTGAAACCTATGAGAGCGCGCATACTCTGAACAAATGAATGCAAAAACTTGTGTAATCAATTATATTAACTCATTTATGATAAGATGTAGTAAATTATTCAACATAGTTAGTTTTTTAGTTAGTTTACAACAAAAAGTTACAGTTTACAAAAAAGTTACAGTTACAATTTAATTACAGTTACAATTTAATAATTAAATTACCATTATTGTACTAACTATGTTGATTAACTTACTACACACTCAAAGAAAAATAGCAGTCATTCTAAATAAAATGGCAATCTTTTTCATGAAACAACTATCAATATAACGCTAACAAACTTTTTCATCATTTTAAATAAAATTTGATAAAAGTTTATCAAATTTTTTTCACAAACATAGTTATAATTTTGACAGTTTTGTGTTCATTTTGATAAACATTTTTATTTCTTTAATAAAAGATTCCTTCAATTTGATAGAAATGAAAATTTATTTAAAAAAAAGTTGCTTCAATTTGAGAAACATTTTATTTATATGATAAAATATTTACTCACATTGACGAAAATTTTAATTAATGTAATAATATTATTTCGTAAATTGATGTAAAATTGTATTTATTTAATAAAACATATTTTTAAATTGATAAAAAATGTTATTTCACTAATAAAATAATTCTTTAAAAAGATAGCGAATTGATTAATGAAATTTTTTATTCAAATTGATGAGGCATTTCTTCAAATAAATAGAAAATATCTGTCAAATTTACGATTTATTTTTGAAAAATAAATCAAGCGATTTGTTTAACTTTCTTACTGTGGTATTTTACTATGCAGAATCTGGAGTTTACCCCTTATCTAGTTCCTTATTAACATTTAATTTGGCTTGCATGTTTCTAGGTCTAAGTGAAGGAGAAAATTTCCAGATAAATATAATACAAATTATCACAATATGAAAGTTAAACAAACGGTTATTTTATTTTTCGATATTAAAATTTGTAAAATAACAGATCTAAACAGAAATTTCTTTAAGTGAAATATTACTTGCTCAGTAAAATAAAATAGTTTTTTATTCAATCTTAGTTTTATTAATTCAATAATTTAATACATAAAATATTATTTATCCTATTAAAAAATATAAAAAAACCAAAGTTTTATAAACCAATGTTTATATTAACTGATTGTCAAAAGGAATTCATCATACTAAACGTAATAATAAAATACGTTTTTTGTTTCTTTAATTAAACACTATTACAAAACTACTTAAATTTAAATAATTATTTTGATCTTAACATAATCTTTAAATAAAAAATTAATGATCATAACTACATTATCACAAATAAATCAATCAAAAAATAACAATAAAAAAATAACAAAAAATAAAAATAAAATAACAATAATTATTATCACAATCCATTAAAACATCTTACAAATACGAAACAAAATTATACTGTAAATTCATTTATAAAATATAAGACAGTTCTCTTAATTACTAATTCAGTCTATAGCCAATATAATTTCTAAAATAAATTCAAAGAGCTACGCATGTATTGAAAACCTTGTAAATGGTTTTAGATTCATTTTTCATTGTACTTGTAGTTAGAGAATTATTTATTTATTTATTAAATTGGTTCTTTTTTAATTCTGCGATTAAACTTCCAACCGAAGGATGTTTTTTATCTCGATCATTGTTCGCAATAAACTCAAAAAAGAACTGTTTAATAAAACTCCATACTAGTATGGATTGCATTGGAAAATTTAAATTTAATACATAAAATATTTTGAAACATATTTCGACTGCACGAATAATCGAAAAAATTTGATATTTAATTCCATCAAAATATACAAATATTTCTTCCGGATTTCCCAATGTGCCTTTTATTACTATAAAAGGTTGTATCGCCACACCTTCGTCAAGTTTCTGCTGAATTAGTTCTTCGACCCGTTCTGCTGTCGCACCAACCAACATAAATGATTGTTGAGAATCTTTAATCGTAATTTTATTAACTTTTTTTTGTCCATTCAAATTTTTAACCGTTCTAGCGGTTGGCAGAAGAACAAAATGAATTAAATGCAAAATTGTGGCATGTAGGCCATCTGAAAAAAGAAACATTTTTGGTAACAAAAAATAAATTGAGTTTAAGAAAAGGACATACTCTCAGAAATGTTTCTTTGTTGCTTTAGATTATCTAATAAGCACCTTGCATTTTTGTCTTTAATATTTTTTTCGAAAACCTCTATGATATCCAATGCGAAAGAATTAAAAACTGCTTCTAAGTCATCTGTGGCTGGATACATGGTTTTAAAATCTATTTCAATCTAATAAATGAAGTAAAATAAAATGTTAAAAATTTCAAAACTTAAATGTATACAATATACATACATACATATGTACATACGTACATATTTAAATATACATACATATATATATATAAATATATATCTTACCAATTTATAACCGAATGGTTTTTTATAGTGCACCCATTTCTTCAATATTTCTTCCGTCGAATTGCAGTTAGAAATGTGTTTAATTCTGTAGTTTGATGTTGCTGAGTAATGCTGTTCCATTTCGGCCCAACTACAATTATTTTTAGCAATTTCATTTAAATTTTCTTCTATATTTGTTTCAATGTTTAACTGCATCGTTTGACTTTTTTTGTTGCTTTTTTCTTCTGTCCTCGTATCTAGCAAACAGCGTTTTTTCCTTAAGCCTGCGTTCTGAAGTGATCTTATTTGGTTAAAATAATTTGAGTAAATTTTACCCATGGGTTTTTCACCCGGTAGTTTAAAATAATAGACCCCCTGAAAATAAATAAATATGTACATTTTTACATATTATGATATTACAATTCAAAGAAATTTATTAAAAGAAAAATAATTACCATATTTTCATTAGGAAAGAGCGTGATCACTTTCGAGGCAATATTTTTTGCGATTTCCACTGACATTTTGATATGATTGCTAATCATATATTGGGAAATTTTTGTTACTAACAAATTACGTAGGGTGTCGCTTAATATGTTGTTTGTTTTGTAAAACGACTTAATTTGGAGTCCAGTGTGACTTTCGTTCAATAAAGCACTGACATTCAAATTTGCGATTTTGTTAGTGTCGTTGTCACTAGGAGCGATGCTGATTGGTACAAAAATGCTGCTTGTTGCTTGAGGAGATAGGCTTAAAGGATCCCGTCGAAGATTCAAACCATTGTCTTCTTCTATGATCGATTTATTTATATCGTTTGTGTGTTGCCATCTGGTCAAATGATAGTCCAATTTAATTTGAATTCCAACTGGGATTTTTTTATAAAATTCCATTTTGAAATGATTCGTCATTAACCTCAATGCTTCCACGTCTATGAAATTTTCTAAAAGAATGAAATTAATGATAACAATTACAAATATTTTATTTTTGATGTCTTACCTATGCAGGTTTGAAGCAATAATTCTAAATTCCACGATTTCAGCAATTGATATAGTTCTTCTTTAGATTCAAAAGAAAACTGAAAACTATCTATATTCAATATCGACAAATTAGTATTGGTCACTTGATGATTAGCATCTGCGTTTAAAATAATAAATTCGTCATTGGATGTTTCTAGACCATTACTGATATCATATTCATCAGGAACACAGGATTGTCCTTTTTCAAATTGTAAAATGTTACCAGTTTCGACGTTGATTCCAACAATACTTTCGTCCATTTTGTATAACTCAATAATCAATTTCAACCCAAATGCGTTTATCGTTATCTAACTTTTACCTTTGTTTTATTTAATCAATCTTACATTTAATCAATCTTAATATATAAATTAAAAAAAAAACAATAAAAAAATAGTATATATAACATATTTATATAAAAAAACGAATAAAAAAACGAAATTATAACACTAATTTTTTAAAACGTAATAACAAAGTGATGTTAATCCTTTACGGGTTACATTTATATAATAAAATGATTGATATCGTTATCTTTACTGCATTAGACAAAATAAGAGAAACATACTATTAAAACTATGAAACTATTAAAAAGGGACAATATGAGTATGCCTTTGTATATAATTAATCTTCCATTTCCTCTTCTTTCACAATAAACACATCTATACATTTTACTTATTTTCGCCCATTAGTCAATATTTCAGTTAATAATTTAGTAATCACATTGAATATGAAAGGGATAGTGTTATGAACTAGTACACGTAACACTGAATTAAAAGAGAGGACAATACTTACTTAGGTGATTTCTTTTTGTTGATCAGTTATTAAATAAAAAAGATCGTAAGCATGTAGGTTATGGAAACAAAAAATTTTGAAATGGAAATAAACAGGTTTAAAAATATTCTTTTAGCCGTATCATATGTTTGCCATGAGCAGTTTTTGTGATGTTTATTGGAGGCCCGCCAAATGCTTTTATGTTAAGTAATAGATTATTTTGAATGATTTGATTTATGTCGTGTATTTCAAAAGATTGATAATGGGAGTTTAGTTTGCTAGAAGCAATTTGATCCACCAAAATTAAAATAATATCGTCGAATTTGCTAACATAAATTTCAGTTATTTTAAAGATTTCCAACTCTTTATCGTATTTAGTTAAGAATAAATTATTTTTGTATAAAGTGCTTTTATAGGAAATTTGAGAATAACAATTAAAATTATCTTGTGGCTGCTGTGCTTTATCACAAAAGTTACTTATGTAGGTGGCATTCACTTTATACTTTTCTTCTACATTTAAGATAGGTGTAGAAGGTGTCATGAAAAAGTTTGAAAATTTGAGTTGCGCCTTTTTAGCTAATGTGAGACAAATATTTTTTCTTGAATTTGTTGTTTTTGCACAATACTTTGAATCTCTGTGTTTGCCTTCAAATCCAAAACACCAATATTCTCTGGGAGGTCCAGAGGATTCTATAATTTTAGAATAATGTAATAGAAGGTGATGTTTTGGCTTGAGAGTATCATTAAAAAACAGTAAGTATTTTGTATGATGCTCTTTTATAATTTGATTAAGAAATTCTAATTTTTCTCTATTGAATCGCTTTGAAAGTAAAATGTCTATAATTTGAATTAGATTAATCACAAAACTCCAAATTTCATCATTTTCTGGAACTAAATCTCCTATAATAAGAGGGAAATAATGTACAAAACATTTCATCTCACTTGCCGACATCTTTAATTTTGATTTTTTCAAATGATTTTCTTGGATTTCTGGGGATATGCTTCCTATATCAAGTCCATAATTAAAATTTTGCTTTCTTCTGTTAAGTGTTTCTAAAGAAAAGATTTTAACCTTTTCCGTATAAAATTTAATTACGTGGCATAAATCATAATGACATATGCCCTCGAAAATGTCATGCATAAGATCAACAAAATAGTTTTCTACAACGTGAAACGTCTTAATGTCGTTAAATATGGAATTTTTTTGAATGCCAGTTTCTTTTGGTGTTTGCTGTGAAACATCAATTTCATAATTGCGGATATTTCGTTCTCTATTTAAATTATTCTCACACAATCGTTGAGTTTCGGATTTATGACATTTGCAAAATCTACAAAAAAAATTGCTTGAAAAGGATTTATTAAAATCACAAATATCATTTACACCTAAATTATCCCCTACTACTAGGCCCAATATAAAATGAATACGATATTCGGTACCGGAAATATTTACTAACACACCTTCTTCCTCTAAGGATTTTATTTGGTTTATTAAATATTTTACACATGAGTCATTTCCAAATGTTTTTAAATATTGGGATTTTATAAAACCAGAAAAAAATATGTTTTCAGTTTTTGAAATATTATTATAAAACGGGAATGAAAAATATATACCGGTTATTGACTCTGAATGGGAACCTAATGGATTATTGATCCCAAATCCGTCAAAGTACAGAAAATATGGAACAGATAAGATGCTCGGTAGATGTTTAATTTTAGTTTTCCACAAATTTCCATCTATAAAAGATGAAATAAGAGAATTACTTTCAGATGTTTGATTTTCCATAATAATCGATGTCAAGTCACCAATCTTTTCTAAAATTAATTTCATTTGGAAATCTAATGATAAAAATATGGCTTTAGTTGACATTTCATCAAAAACACATTCGCCATTTCTGTGAACAACGCTAATCTCACTGTTAATAGAAACTTGAATAAGAGGAATTAATAAATTGTTGTCTTGTAACCATTTATTTAACTTATATTCAGTTTTGCAAGGTTGGAATACGTTCTTCAGCATATTTATTGAGTCCGATAAAACAGAGTTGAGTTCAGGACTAACACAATGAACCTTGAGAATATTTTCCAAATGAATAGAAATTGGCTCAGTTATAAATTTTACTACTGATTGCTGAATTTGTTCAATGTTTTTTCGATTAAAGTTGTTGTTATTATGTAATTCAAGACAAAATTTAACAGAAGACTCAACTAAATTTTTTTTAATTACAGACGTATCTAACCTGCCCAAACTAGAATTTAAATTTTTTGCTTGTTCATACGTACAAGGAGTAGTGTCATTTAAATATGTAATGGTAGGAGAATTTTGAACATTTTTGTACAACGTGGTACAAGTTTGGTTAGATGTATCTATTTCAATTTTCTTTTTTTCTATGAACTTTGAATTTAGCTTCATTTCGTGTTTTTTTATGTGTTTTCTAAAATTGTTTAAGCAACCAAAATACTGGAAACATGAATCCTCACAACACTGATAATCACTATACTCACTAAGTGAATGAAATATTTTTAAATGTATTATTAATGCTCGTGATGACAAGTTTGCCTTTTTGCATTTAAAACATTTCATTTTGCTTATCTTACTAGTATAATATAATATAGTTCTAATGCAAATAACTAATCACTATTTTATGTAAAGAAAAAGAAAACAAATCAATCTAATCTATAATGATTTAATAATTGATAAAATTCTTAATAAATAATTTGACTTAAAATGGCTGACCATGACTATTATCCAAAACCTAAAAGACTTTCATCATTAGAAATGAAACACTTAAATAATTTATTATAAATTTATCAATATATAATAGTAATAAAATACTTACATTTCAATAATAACTATATATTAAAACAATTAAAAGGTACACACTTCACAAAGCTTTAAAAAAACGTAGGTACATAAACCAAATTTCCTGCTGTTCAGTTTGGCAGTATGATTTTAAATAATTACAGAGCATAATTTTAAATAGCATCTGCAATACAAGGAATAAAATTTATCAAATCGATAAAATTTTCTTAAAAGTTCAACAAAATATCATCAAAATAATTAAATTCAATACTAAAGGTAGTTAAATTGATTACCAGCTCTCAATTTGAGTAAAAAGTTTCTATAAAATTGAGAAAAATTTGCGAAAATTTGATCACAACGTAATAACAAAATTGGACAGAATATTTATTTATTTTGACAAACAATTTCACATTTTGATGAAAATTTTAATACTTTTGACTAACAATTCGTTAATTTTACTACATTTTCTTCAACGAAGTTTTGTAATCGAATAAACGAGAGAAAATTTTTCCGAACAGAAAAACTGTTGCTTTTTGCAATAAATTTAACAAATTTTTATTCAATTTAATATATTATTTGATTGCTTTGATGAAACTGATTAAAACTGATGAATTTAGTTTGTTGGCATTTTGAAGCAAAATTTTCATCAAATTTACTTCCTTTTTTTTTTGAGTGCATCTTATCATAAATGAGTTAATATAATATATTACACAAGTTTTTGCATTCATTTGTTCAGAATATGCGCGCTCTCATAGGTTTCAATGCAAATTTTGGACGGCCATAACTTTTGAACCATAGGTGTTACGTTCGAAATTTTTTCACATATATTCTTAACTTTTTTGACTGATCATTTTGATATATGACTTCATCCATAAAATTATTAGCAAGCAAACGTCTACGCAAGTTAGTTTATACATACTTATTTTAAAATATATAATCATATTATCAGTTCAACAAATTAATAAGCACTTTATATTCAATAAAAGTATTATCACCTATAGTTTATTAGTAACTTACAATTTTTTTTGTAATTTTTCTCAACATGGAATCTAATTGAATAATAAAAATGTGATCTTTTAGATCTTAAGTTTACACTTGAGGTTTTATCGTTTTCAAATTTTAACATCGAATCGAATAATCAAAAAATGTGTTATCTGACACATCATCTTCAAAAAAAAAAAAAACGAAGAGGGAGCAACGTTGAGCAACCAAAATTCATGTTCGTTAAAGGAAATGAGTTCTTTTATCTATTATTCGTTATATTTGAAATTGAGGCTGTTTGTTATAATTTGAAAATTTTAAAATTGTTATTATGTAATTTAGAAAAATGAAATGAAATGATTGAAATATATTTTGATTGAACGGAAAAAAGAATAGAAATTGCTTTTAATATTATTTATGAGAATTCTCGACGTTACAAGTTTACGTCTTTTCGATAAAAGTAAAATTGTAAAATTGTATACAAACAAACCATTTAAATAAATTAAGACCATTACAAGAACAGATTAAAAGAATTTTTTTACAACTAAATTAATTTAAATCGAATTAAAACAAATTAAAAATTTTTTGTATGCTAACAATAATCTAAAAATGTGTGTATTAACAAATTGACTTTTTTGATCGGTCAATGAACTGAAATTGAAATTGTAAAACAAGACCTTATTATAACCGCCGTTTTTATTTTTCTGGACATAACGAATCCGTTAACCCGTCAGCTGTTCTTGTTTTTTTATTATAATATAAATTTCCCCTTCGTTATTATTTGTTTTTGTGTCAGAATATATTATTGTAACTAAACAAACTGGAACATTTTTCATCGTTTTCGTTTTATGTTGACTGTTTTTATATTTCAATTAATTTGGCTGCAATTTAGTTTATTGTTTCTTGTATTTCAGGTGGTTGAGAACATGAGTGAAGGCAGGATTAATTACTTCAAAGTCCGACTTCAGATTTATTGTTTTTTGTTTGTGTTGGTGAATAGAGATGGACTCCAGTGTCAATCGTTTTTCCCAATAGTTTTCTTTAGTTAGTATTTTAGTTCCATCATAATTGAACGTGTGTCCTGTTTGTTTGCTGTGGTGGAAGGCAGCAGTGTTGTTGGTTTTTGTTTTGTTTGTCGTGACATCATTAATATGTTGTTTCAACCGACTACCTAGTTTTTGTCCCGTTTGTCCAATGTAGACGCCTGGACAGTTGTTGCGGTTAATTGCATAACCACACCGTGTTGTTGCATGGTGTCGAATTTGTCATAGGGTTTTCTTATTGTTTTTCCTACGGTTGAAAGCATACGGTGTGAAAGCTACTTTCATGTTGTGGTCGTTGGATGAAAATAGATGGTTGAGCTTTTCAGATAGGTCTTTTGTATGTACCATTCCTTTGTAATTAATTTGCGTGGTGTGATCTTTAGTGCGGTTTTGGTCCTGTTTATGGTATTGTGTTCATAACTGGTTTATTAATTTTTGGGGTAGCTATTCATTGCTAGGATGTTGTGTATTTTCTCTATAGTTTCGTGCTTGTGGTTTTCTGATGTAATTGCTAACATTCTGGATATTAACCCATAAGCCATACCATTTTTTTGGTGTTGTGGGTATTCAGACCGGTAATTTATCAATCTGTTTTTCGATGTAGGTTTTTGGTAATAGTTTGTTGTTATCATGTTGTTGCTGTTTTTGTGTATTATCATATCCAGATTCCATTATTGTTTAGAATAATGAGATTCCATTATTGTTTTCTATTTCATATGTGAATTGGATTGATTTATTTACGCGTTTTAAAATCCTGTAAAAATTCTCCATCTCTTCATTTGGTATTATGGCCAAAGTGTCATCTACGTATTTTACTAGAAGAGTGGGTGAGAAGCCAGCATTATATAATGCAGAATCTAATAGATCTGTGATTACAAAATCAGCTAGTATACCGGATACAGAACCACCTATTGTGAGTCCATCTTTCTGTTTGTAATACCTGTTGTTGAATTTAACGTAGTTACTTTCCACCACGCAAAGAGTTATCATTTTATTAAATGTGGTCTCTGGTATTGGTGTTATTTTTTCTATTAGTGGCCACCTTTTGTGTATGGATTGGTATACTAGATCTATGGGTATCCGTTCATACATGGAAACAATGTCATCATTCTGCATCTCTATGCCGTCCAGAATTTGTTTTAGATGATAGGAATTTTTTGTATTATATTGGTTATCCTGTATTGCTGTGGTCAAAATTTTGTTTAGTTCTTTAGCCATTATATTTCTTAATAATTGATTTATTTGGGTTTTTGTTTATTTGGTGATTTTGGTTGATTTTTGTTATGTGGAAACTTAAAGTGTAGGTTACGTGGTAAATATTTATGATTAGGGATGTAAGGTCCTCTTCAGCCTCTACTGTCAAACTTTCACTTTATTAAAATAACAGGTTGGCTTACTTGTTTAGTTGCAGTATCTTTCTCACCCCCTGAACTCTTTTTCAAATGAAACTCTTGGTTGATTTTAAGTACACTTGTGGTTTATTTGTAAAACCTAACCTTTTTATAGACTTATTTCTATTTTAAACTGGTACCTCAAATTTAAGTACACTTTTTTAATTATTTATTCAATTTATTTTGTATTTATTTTTTGGTAAAGCTTGTTTCAATTGAAGTTAAGTTGGATTAACTAATTTCTTTTCACTTAATTTAATTTCGTAGACACTCACAATAACACTCGAGACTTATTCGTGGGTACCGATTTAAACCTTTGTAAGAACGCGATATAGACTGCGGTATAGACTAACTTTTCTTTCGTACCGTTATTTATTACAAATTTTTGAGTTGGCTTCGACCAATCAAAAATTTGCATCATAAATTGTTTGTGGTAAAACAATAAAAAATATTTTTTATTCGCCTACATATTAAAGTGTTACTTTATTACTGTGATTTGCGGCTTTAAAGTATCACTTTTCAACTATTTATTTTTTTGTCATAGCTACGTCCAAAAAAGTAAAAAGCATTTGTATTTGTTTAAATTCTATGAAAAATAAAAATTTTTATCAAAGCAACCCTCAAATTCAAAATTTCATTATCCAATTAAAATAGTTGTTATCATTTGTTGTCATAGCTACACAATAATTTGGAAAAAATAATAAATATTTTGTCAAAGGTTACTTGTTCCACATATTTTTATTTTAAAATTTATGAAAATTTATAATTTTAATTTAGAATAAACAACTTTTCTTAAAATATTTTGCTTGCGGCGGATAAAAAATAGTATATGATGCACGGACGTAAGCTATTTTGGACTTAATGTGGGTGCAAATCTCGGCTAGCGCCTCGATTTGCAAACTCCACATCCGTCCAAAATCTTTAGCTTTACGTCCTAGCATCATAATGTACTATTTTCTCACACTTAAATTGTGACAGCGGAAAATGCATCGTTTGGTTTATTTTAATAGTTTTTCATTTATAATTTGTTATGGGTCTTTATCATATTTCGTCTGTAGTTTTTTTATTTCATTAACCAAAGTATGACTTTTAATAGTTTTTTCCATTCATATATTTTATGTGATTTTAATGGAAAATTGTCTGGAAGTTTAGGATTTCATATTTTAATTGGTTTAATTTTAATTTAAATGGTTTTTACAACAACAATATGGGTTAGATTGAATAACTGGGTCAAAAATTATTTTATGACAATTTTGGTGAGAAAGCATTTTAATTAGTTTTATAATTGAAAAACGTTTTTATGTGAAAAATGTGAAACACTTGTTTGTTTCAATAAAAATTGGAATTATAATTGAATTTGATATTTTAGTTTTATGTTTGTCTGCGAAAGTTGATTGTTTTAAAGGATGTTTCGTAATAAGAGCGTTCAAGCTGCACGTGTTCCAAGTTTGGAAATGGTCCCTGTTTGAGGAGGTTTAGGTTTTCGGTCTTTGGTGCAATGTAGTGAGTCTAACGTCTGTCTGCTTGTTAGGTTCGCTACAGGGAGGTTTAGACTTGGGTTTTATTTAGATTGAAATATTTATGTTGTTTATGTTATCTGGGATATGGATTGGGTTGTTAAGATCGGTTAGATTGAATGCTGGGGATGTTTGTTTGGATAAAACTGTTAATTGGATTTAGGTTTTAAAGAAATATTGAGAACTTACGTTGTAGTAAGTTTAAAGTTTGTTTAGATTGTTTTATATTTAATTGTTAATTGGGTTTTAGATAGGGTTAATTGGGTTTTAGATCTTGATATGTAGTAGCTTACATTGTAGTAAGTTTTGAGTTTGTTTGAGAATGTTTGAGCGTTGGTTTAATGACTTGCGTTTGTAAGCGATATGTGGTGGCTTCGGTGTGAATCCACTATAATGTGAAAATTATGACCAACATCTAATAAATACGGCAGTTTAGCGTTTGCTTCTATCAGTGCAAGTGTGTTTACAATATCGTTTGTAATACGTTTTATTGTTTTTTCAGGGTAGCATAAACTAAGATGATTAATATATTGTTTTTTAATTAGACTAATATTTGACCCAGTATCAACCAGAAAAAGTTGAGGTTCTTTAGCTGCTAAGATGTCCAAAGCTAAATAAATATATTTTAACGCATAGGGATTAGGTTCAGATAAAACTGAATTCGGATAACTTGAATGATATTGAAAATTGTTATTAAATGGAATAGAAGAAATCGTATTAACATTGTCAAATATTGATTTGCACTTTAAAGGTTTTGTACCCGAACAGGCGTGCAAATTTTCTGTTGGATATGATCCAAGTTTTTTGTAGGTTCATTTATAAAATTAATATTTTGAATTTGAGAATTAGGAGAATCTGAACTTGGATATAGTTTCGAATTGTTATATTTTCTTTTATAACAGTTTGGTAGAATATGACCCTTTGCCAGGAACAAATAGGAACTTCAATTTCAGAAATGGATTGTTTCTTGTTTTCTAAATTGTTTTTCGCATGGTTTTCCAAATATGTTTTATTTTTTCTAAAACAATTGCTAGCACAATGCCCTGTTATTTTACAAAATTCGCATTTTAAACCAGTTTCCTTTGTTATTTTTTGCTGCTTGTCTTCTTCTATAGCTTGAGCTACAGCAGACCGTAAACATGTGAAGCTATGAGCTTTAATAATGGTTCTAAGAGGTTCTCGTAATCCATTCCTAAATGAATTAAGAGCAGTAGCTTCATTAATTTGTAGAACTACTGAATAAGATTCGATACCATGATTGGCAATGCAAATTTCATTAAACTCGCCTAAAAGTCGCTCAATTCGTGCGGAAAATGAAAGAGCATTTTCATTTGATAATTGTACAGCTGCAATAAGCTGTGCCGAGACTAACCCTAGTGATCGTCTTTTTAATAATTTAGTTTCAAGGCTTTCTTTAATTGAAGGCCAATCCTTAAACGTTGTATAACGCACAACATCATACGCTGCACCATTTAATTTAGAGATAATAATGTTCATACACATTGTTTTATCTTCGGCTGGCTCTAAAGGTTGCCAAATTACTTCCGCGCATGCACAGAATTTATGCAATTCTTCGGATCCACTCAGTGTTGGAATCAATTTCAACGCGCGACTTCAATTAAGTGACATTTTACCCGTTTCCAAATAACATTTAATGAATTTTATTTTTACACTATCACCTTCTGATTCCTCATCTGTTGATTCAATATTTAATACTGAACTAGTTTCAACACCTTGAGTGATTTGTTTTTTAAAATAGATATTTGTATTCCTAAGTCCTTTAAATGAACTCATTATGTATATGCATAAAATTAAAAAAAAATATGTACGTAACTCAAACGTGTATATATTCAAAAAATTATAAAACCCACTGTTTTGAATTTGGATTTTTTCTTTCATCGGGATTATACAAAAAGAATATATTTCCTACAGGATTATAAACCACCCCCACACAAATCTAGATTTAGGAATCTCTCACTAATTTAATTTATCTTAGCATTACTAAAATCATATATTCAACAAAAACAAACAATTCCAGTGATATTACAGGACTCCCACCGTATACAGGGTGTCCAAAGAAAAAGTTTCACCCCCAAAAATTTTTTTCTGGCTCATTTCTCAGCAATATGATGTATGAAAATATTATTGTAAATTTTATGCTCTTGAATATGACATCAACAAAATTGTCTAAATAATTTCCCATATGGGAAATTTCGAGGGAAATTTTATTTTTTCAAATGGGAACATCCTATTTTCTATCAAAATTTAAAACGTTCATAAAATTTCCTAAGCGACGATATATCACACTTGAATTTTCGTCAATAATTTTCCAAGTTATGAGCGTTTGAAAAATCACCAGTATTCATCTACTTTTCTTTCCACAAAGTTAATTTAAAAAATCACGAAAATTAAATTTCAATTTAATTTATTCCATGTAACATATTTATTAATTTTAAGTACATTAATAACATTAAGTAAAAACATTACGATAATTCATTTTTTATTGAATATTAAACAAAAAAACATTTTACAAGAGATGTTCGAAATGATCTCCGTTATTCTCAACACAAAAGTTGATTCTTCTTAAAAATTCAAAATTCACGGCTTCTAATGTTTCTGTTGTAATATTATTACAAATTTCACGAATGTCACGTTTCATATTTTCTTTTGTATTTATTGTATAGTTGACACACAATTTATTTTTAATGTAACCCCAAAGAAAATAATCTAATGGAGTCAGATCTGGTGACCGTGCAGGCCAGGGATGTCTCGTACGATTGCTAATAATTATGAGACCGAATTTGTTTCGCAAAACATCCAGTGAGTGTCTTGATGTGTGTGCTGGGGTACTATCTTGTTGAAACCAAATATTTCTTTAAAACTTTTTCTGTGGACACCTTGTATATGTTGTTTCAACAATCCAGCAGTTAATAAACAAATAAAATTCCATACAAAGCTGACAGTGGTGATGTAATCCAATTATCCAGTTAAATTTTATAATTCGACTTCAGTAATACTTGACTGTGCAATAACTTATATCATTTGGATTGCAGATGCCTTCCACTTACAATAATCTCTCTTCGGAAATTCTCTTCGATTCTTTTTGTTTGAACTTGATTTAGTGGTAAACCAACCATTTGTTATAATTCATTTTACGTTAACCACACAATCACAAATTTGAAACATTTTGATTTTGAGTTCTTCTATAGTTTTATAATATTTATTTTTATTTTCAATTATGCTTTAAAAATGGTTAACAAAATACACTATTGCAACAAGATGTTATATTATTTTATTTACTTTTGTAATAAAAAAAATAAAATACCTAGTATCTTATTATTTGTTTTATTGAAATCAGATTATTGAATTTTTAATTTTACTTTTCTTATTCGATAATTCAAAAATTGAAAGGTTTTAAAGGTAAAACATTGAATTTGTTTTTTATTATTTATTTTTATCACTGTTCATGTTTGTTATTATTCTGAGAAAACATGGAAAAAATCTCAACTACTTACAAATTTTGTGTTTATAATTTTTATATACATATTTTTTTCTTTTTAACTAATATAAACAATTTTACGTTTATCACGTTTGATCTTCCAACATGGAATGAATAACAATGACAGCATATTATATACTATTTTGTGTCCAAAATAGCAAGATTACCAATTGTAATTTTCGTTTTTTTCGTTCAATTTCGTTGTGTTTATTTTTTATTCAGATGTTAAGAGGGGTTGTTAGCTGAATTGTGTTTATCGTTGAATTTGAATTTAAATTAAAGTTCGAATTTTATCTTGATGGAAAACGAATTTTTTTAAAATGTTTTGAATTGTTTTTAATTGGAAATAGGACGAGCGTTACATTACTTTGCAAAAAACAATTTTTTAGGTTAAGGTAAACAAGAATTATTCTACTATAAAATTAATGTTTTGTAAACCAACAAGAATTTAAATTTATGTAATTTATATGTATATATATATAATTTATATCGAAAATTTAAGTATGTATTAATAATTAAAAGGTATAATATATAATAGTTACGTTTCCTTCCCATGATTGTAACGTTCGCAATATTCGCAAAACAATAATAAAACCAATTCATCTTCTGTTTCTAATTCAATAAAAATGTATTTCAATAGTTTCAGTTCATTTTTACATTAATAATAATTTTAAAATTTTCTAATATTTAACGGCTAGTTAAATTTCGAATATACTATAAAGAACAAACGAACGTACTCAATTTTATTTCCAATTCTAACGAACAGATGTCGTTGCTAATTTTTGTTGAATCTTTGGTATTACACGATTTGATTTATTCAGTAGAAGATGTCAAAAGATAAAAATCACATGTTTTTCGATTGGATTTTCATTCTATTTTTGGTCTTCAAAAAAGTGAAAACTAAAGAAATTGAAAAAATGTGATTTTTTATTTTATTCAATGTTTAACTTTTAAAACAAATGGATTCCATATTTTGTTTCTTTGTAAATAACAGAAAAGTAAATTGTTTTAAATTGTATAAAACAAAAAGAAAGGAAATATTAAAAATATAAATTTAAAAGAAATATTCCATTTCTTTTACTTGAATGAAGAAAACGTAAAGCCAGCCATTGTTTTACATATAATCCGAAAAACATTGTTTTATAATAAAATTTTACAAGTATTGTAATAAAAAGAATAAAAATAAGCAGAAGCCATTTTCTTGGATTATTATTTTGATTATTGTTGAAGCTGTTTCCGATGGTGTTCTTCTTACGTACATCAAATGTTTTATTGTCATGAAGATCTAGAAGAATATTATTTGTGTGGAAAAGAATTGAAGGAATGTTATTTGTGATATAAAGAACTGAAAGCATATGATTTTTGATGAGATCTGAAGGAGTACCGGGTTGACAAAGAAAGAAAGCTTATAGGAATATTATTTGGTTTGATGAAGAATTGGAAGGAGATTGTAGCAGTAAATACGGATAATTTTAGGGTAAAAAAATTAAAACTAGTATTCCTTTGTAGTTTAGTAGTCATGTTATTAATAATTTTAAACATTTTTTTTGGTCATTGAAATGTCATATTAAGTCAATTTCGTTTAGGAGATTCCGGAAGTAAGATTCGTGTGGGGATCAATTATATCCCGGTATTAAATTCATTCTTGTATTGAAATTATGATATCGTTGTTTTAAAAGTCCAAGCCACCCATAGTGGCACTCTTACATACGTGGCGTTCCGAAACAAAGACCTGGAGCTTTGTAGGGATATTTTTTTATATAGGGCGTTGTCAACCGGTTTGGGTGTTGCCAACCGGTATATTTTTTTTAATTTTTTTTGGAAAAATAAAACCAGTTTAGGTTTTTTTGATAAACCAGTGGGTTTTTTGGTGTAATCAAATTAATTTTTTTTAAAAAATTACCTTTAAAATTAATTTTTCCTTAAAAATAATATATTTTTTCCTTAAAAATAATATATAATATATAAAAATAACATATTAACGTAAAATAATATATTTTTGTTAGAATACTATCTAAATTTTAAATCTTTAATAGAAAACGGTAAATAATTTAAACCACAGTTTTTTTATTATTGGTTTTGGAAAAAATATTTGTAAGTAGATATAGATATTTGTTTTTGAGTTTTTCAAAATGTACAACTCAATCAGGAGGCCCCTGTCCCTCACTGTATCATTAGTTAAGTGTTTGCTTGTTTGAAAAAAAAAACCGTTTTGGGACAGCAATTTTTTTTTGGGAGATTGTTTTTTTTTGTGCTGTCATTCGAATTTTAGTAATACTAATTGTTTTTTAATTTGGAAAAAAACCGTTTTGGGGAAGCAGTTTTTTTGAAATTTTTTTATGCTACCATGTATAGATTGTAAATATTTTTTGGTACTGACCATGTACATATTTTTTTTTGCATGGAATGTACATTTAATGTATATAGTGTACATATTTTTTTAGTAGCATATATATTTTTTTTTGTTTATGGTATATATTGGTTTTTGTACATAGAGTAGGGTTTAATAAAATAATTTTTCTCAGCGGTAGGCCTAACAAGCCATCCATAGAGCTTCACTCTTTAACGATAATGTCGTTCTTAGGTCGCCTATGGCCATCGGGGTTATGCGATCGAAGAACATTGGTTTCTTCTCTTCATTCAGCGAGGGAGTTCTCAGGGACGAGGAGTGGTGTTGCTGTGTTTGTACTTAGGTGCAAACCAGTAGTACCATTCTTTGCTCAGAGGCTTCTTCGGTGTAATGAAGAGAAGAACCAATTATACTTTGCTTTCAGGATCAGAGGCTTCACCTCATACAAATTCAAAAACTTTTCCATTTTTCCATTTAGCTTCACAATAAAACAATTTCTCATAGAGTTTAGAATTTGAAGTCTGGTGCTCGGGAGCGTTCTTCAACTTTCGCATTAGGTTTAGTTGTAATTTATTTGTAGGTTAAACAAGCACAACTGGGTCAGTAGAAATGGACCTAGTGTCTAATCGTGACAGTTGTGATTGTTTTATTAGGTTGGGGAGAAACTGTTCTGTAGAATCTGGTCGTTAGGGGCTTTTCTAGTCGGTTCTCACATGCATTGTTGGAGTGGGCTCGCGAACGCGATATTCAAATTTAAACAAAATGGATATTGTAACCATACTTACTTTTTAAATTGTCTCCAGACGAATCTTGATTTTGGGAATCTCCTATATTATTAAATAAAAAATAAAATAAATAAAACAATTTTTTGAAAATTAAATAAATAAAATTTTTATTAAATAAAATAATTTTCTTTAGAATTAAATAATTTTAGGTAACTAAATAAATAAATTTTTTTAAATACACACTACATCAAGATATAACTAAATATTTTTTATTTTTCTTAAAAATAAATCAATATTTTGAGCTAGGACGGTGCATCCAATAAATAAACATTCTTCTAAATATTTTTATTTTTCAATTTTTTTTAAAATTAAATAAATATTTTTAGGGATGCTATCGTCAATAACTAATTCTAAGTATATGATTAGTTCTGAAATTTCAGTATATCTGAAATTAAATAAATAAATTATATCTTTATATACAATATTTTAGGAATTTTTGTGAAAGGTAAAGCAAAGATTAGGTACGACGGTGGTCTTTTTGTTCTTTTACGGAATTTGGTTTTTACAAAATTTTTCCATCGTACTAACTACATTTTTTGTTGGGAATTGGTTTTGGTGTTGTTGTTAGCGAGTTCATAATTTTACGGGTTTTACCATCAAAATGTCAAACCAACTAGACGTTGACCATCCGTTCTATGGTTTGGAACCCACCGAACTACAGATCGAATGTCTGGTTCGGGGTGTGAACTTCAGGGGGAACAATTGGGCAGAGGACTTTGCAATACCACAATTGGGTCCATCACTCCAAGCTGAACACATACACAATAGTCCAGCATTAGTACAACCGCAGGTACAACAACAACCACAGGTACAACAACTACCAATATATCCACCAGTTCCACTAACAGCACCACCACCGTACAACCAACCTCCTCAGGTATGGCGTGACGCGGCTCCAGCGTTAGCACCAGTGGAGTACCGAGGGGTTCATGGGAACAATTTGAGTCGTTATGACTCAAATTGGGTTCCAACCTTCACAGGAGATGGTCACTCTCCTGATGTTCATGAGTTTGTTCACAGAGTTGAGGCGGCTGCCAGGAGGGACCGTGTGAATTGGGACGACCTTAGGTCTATCGTTCCACGGTATCTCAAGGGGGCTGCCGACAGATACTATTTGAACTTAACTCATGAATATGAGGTGGTGACCTATCCAGTGCTCAGGGAGGGACTCCTACAAACCTTCGGTACGCTCACTGATGATAAGGCGATCTTGCGAGTTCTTCTGAACCGCAAACAAAAGTCAAAGGAGAGCGTATACGAGTACCTGGTGGAGATTGGTTCGTTAAACCGTCGTTTAGCACGTCCATTTGCTGACCGTGAAATGCTAGAGATTGCTCGGGAGGGACTGAGTGTGGAGCTCAAAAATGCTACACTTGCAGCAACAATACATTCAATTGATGAACTTCGGACTTTATGTCAGAAGTTCGAACGTTTGTGGTCCACACCAGTTCCGACCAGAACATAAAATTTAAGAATTAGCGAGCTACAGCGGATGGATGATTATGAGGTGGATGTTAAACTAGATCGAGATGGATATATTGAAACGATGGATTCAACACAGTCCGAACAACAGCACGGAGAAAGCGACGAAAGATGTAGGAACGCGGGACGATCTGCCACCACTCAGGAAAACCAAATAAAATCATCAAATACATTTAATTTCCCATCATTACATCGAACGTATTTTAGACGTCTCGAACGTAACATCAGATATTGGAGGATGAGGAAATTATTTCGTAAAGCTTGTATTTCATCTATCCTTTCAGAAACAAAGGATCCTCGGCCGCGATTAAGATTTTGGACAAACACATTTCAGGATTATTGGATAGTGGAGCGTCAATCACAATACTTGGAAGAAATTCCTTGGAATTATTGGAATCAGCAGGTACAACCTACCGTAAGTACACTTCGTGTATTCGTACGGCAGATGGTACTGCAACAAAAATTTTGGGTTACATCGAAATTCCAATAACTGTGAATGGCTTCACTAAACCAATGCGGTTCCATATAGTCCCTGGTTTACTAGAAGAGCTCTACCTGGGCATAGATTTCTGGGAGAAATTCGGTATTGTTCCTTCTTTTGTTAGTGAACTGACTCGTACAGAGCCAATAAATTTTAATACACATAACCTCACCACTGATCAGCAACATGAACTGGATATGATCAAGGATTCTTTCCCGTCATTTGAAGTGTCTGGACTCGGAAAGACTTCTTTGGTTGAACATGTCATCGATGTTGGTGATAGTGCACCTGTTAAACAGAGGCATTATCCCACATCGCCGGCTGTTCAACTAAAGGTTTATGCCGAACTCGACCGAATGCTTCAAATGGGCGTGATTGAAGAGAGTAACAGTTCTTGGTGCTCGCCAGTGGTTTTGGTACAAAAAGAATCTGGTAAAAACAGATTATGTATTGATAGCCGTCATGTCAATTCACTGACTAAAAAGGACGCTTACCCACTTCTCTTGATTGATGGCTTACTAGGTCGTCTAAATAGCACAAAGTACATTTCCAGTATTGATCTCAAAGATGCTTTCTGGCAGATTCCTCTGGCAGAAGCATCTAGAGACAAGACAGCCTTCACAGTGCCTGGTCGTCCATTGTATCAATTCCGGGTTATGCCCTTTGGATTGTGCAATGCTCCCCAGACAATGTGTCGGCTAATGCACAAAGTGATACCACATCAATATCACGAAAATGTCTTTGTTTATTTAGATGATCTATTGGTAGTCTCTTCCACGTTCCAGGAACATATGGAATTGCTGTCCAAAGTCTCTTCATTGTTAAGAGCGGCTGGGTTAACCATAAACCTCAAGAAAAGCAAATTTGTTCTGAGAGAGGTGAAATACTTAGGATTTTTGGTTGGTGAAGATGGTCTTCGAACAGACCCTGACAAAGTAAGAGCTGTTGCTGAGTATCCAGCTCCGTCAATAGTTAAACAAATACGACGTCTTTTAGGAATGGCTGATTGGTACCAACGTTTCATACCAAACTATGCAAGCGTGGTATCACCAATTACAGATTTATTAAAGAAAAGTTCTGGGAAATTGAAATGGACATTGGAAGCGCAAGTTGCTTTCGAAAATTTAAAACGATTGCTGACTACAGCACCGGTATTAATTAACCCTGATTATAATAAAGAGTTTTTTATTAGATGCGATGCGAGTCTGACAGGGATAGGTAGTGTTCTGTATCAGATCGACGAGGACGGACAAGAGTGTCCGATAGCCTTCATGTCGAAAAAACTGAACAAAGCTCAGAGAAATTACTCAGTTTCTGAGCTTGAATGTCTTGCGGCAATTCTTAGTGTGAAGAAATTCAGGGGCTATGTTGAAGGTCACCGATTTACGATTGTGACTGATCACTCAAGTCTGAAGTGGCTTATGTCACAGAAAGACTTGAGTGGTCGTCTGGCTAGGTGGAGCCTAAAACTCCAACATATCGATTTTACCATTGTCCACCAAAAAGGTACCCAAAATATAGTCCCTGATGCTCTATCTCGTCTTTATGACGATACACACGAGGAATTGACGGAAGCATTAACACATCACATTAACGACATTAAAATCGACAATGAAGGTTATCGGCACAACGAATATACGGATATGATAGCTAAAGTTCAATCATCACCAAAGGACTTTCCTTCAGTTAAAGTCGTGGATGATAAGCTATACATACGTATTGAGCCAAGACCTGATGCAATACCCAACGATGTTCCTGTGTGGAAACTCTGGGTACCAAAACCGATGACTTCCAACATGATTCAGAGACATCATGATGATAGTACTGCTGCTCATGGAGGTGTTAAAAAGACATTAGAATTACTTCGACGTCTTTATTATTGGCCGGGCATGGCGTCACAGGTACACAACTATGTTGTGTCCTGCGACACATGTAAACAAACAAAAGCCACGAATCAGATATTGCGTCCTCCGATGCAATATCAATTCGAAACAGCACGTCCATGGCAGAGAGTCTATATAGATTTTTTGGGACCGTACCCTCGTTCTACACTTGGGAATACGGTGTTATTGATAGTTCTGGATCATGCTACGAAGTTTGTACTACTGAAACCACTTAGAAACGCAACTTCACCGAAGGTGAATGCTTTTCTAAGGAACGAAGTGTTTCTTACATATGGGGTACCAGAGTTTCTACACAGTGACAATGGTTTACAGTTCACTAGTAGGAACTTTCAAAATCTTTTGTCAGATTTCGGCATTAAACACATTAGGACCGGTGTCTATAGTCCTCAAAGCAACGCGTCAGAGCGGGTCAATAGGTCAGTTCTAGCAGCAATTCGAGCGTTCATAAAAGGTCAACACACCAAGTGGGATTCACAAATTGGTGAAATCGCATATGCACTGCGAGCTGCAGTACATTCAGCTACCAAGTACTCACCGTACTATCTATTATTTGGTCAACATCCAATATCGGATGGGAATACTTACCAATTGTTGAGATCACTACACCAGCTTGGTGAAGATGCTGGTGAGGAATTAAAACGCTCTGATCATTTGACTCTGCTCAGGAATCGGGTTCAGGAAAATTTAAAAGCAGCTTTTAAGAAATCGCAACATCAGTACAACCTGCGATCTAAACTACGGACTTTTCAACCACAACAACGTGTGTTTGTACGGCAACATCATTTGAGTGACGCTACAAAAAAATTCTCGGCAAAATTGGCTCCAAAGTTCTTACCTGCAATGATTAAGACTAAGATTGGAAATGTACTCTACGAGTGCACAGATATGAGCGGTAAGAATCTTGGAGTCCATCACGCGAAAGACATCAGGGAATGATGTCTTTTCGTTAGGTAGGGTTGTTCCTCTGGCTGATTGTCGTCTCTGGGGTTCACATCTTCAGGTCATGCTTACTGGTTGTATCGGGGTGTCCATGGTGCTGACGTTCGGATGGATGATCGGTCTCAATACTCAGTGAAGTTCCTAAGGACCTCATGAGTGTTGGAACCGGTCATCGGTCTTGACGCCAGTGACTGTGAGTATCTTGATCCCAGATACAGATTAGTTGTGGGAAGTAGTTCGGTGGTTTCTGACGTAGAGGGGATGGCGACGTTTTTGTGATTTCAAGAGTAAAAATCTTGGGTTTTTACCTTGAATTCATGGTGTAACGTTCGCAATATTCGCAAAACAATAATAAAACCAATTCATCTTCTGTTTCTAATTCAATAAAAATGTATTTCAATAGTTTCAGTTCATTTTTACATTAATAATAATTTTAAAATTTTCTAATATTTAACGGCTAGTTAAATTTCGAATATACTATAAAGAACAAACGAACGTACTCAATTTTATTTCCAATTCTAACGAACAGATGTCGTTGCTAATTTTTGTTGAATCTTTGGTATTACACGATTTGATTTATTCATTAGAAGATGTCAAAAGATAAAAATCACATGTTTTTCGATTGGATTTTCATTCTATTTTTGGTCTTCAAAAAAGTGAAAACTAAAGAAATTGAAAAAATGTGATTTTTTATTTTATTCAATGTTTAACTTTTAAAACAAATGGATTCCATATTTTGTTTCTTTGTAAATAACAGAAAAGTAAATTGTTTTAAATTGTATAAAACAAAAAGAAAGGAAATATTAAAAATATAAATTTAAAAGAAATATTCCATTTCTTTTACTTGAATGAAGAAAACGTAAAGCCAGCCATTGTTTTACATATAATCCGAAAAACATTGTTTTATAATAAAATTTTACAAGTATTGTAATAAAAAGAATAAAAATAAGCAGAAGCCATTTTCTTGGATTATTATTTTGATTATTGTTGAAGCTGTTTCCGATGGTGTTCTTCTTACGTACATCAAATGTTTTATTGTCATGAAGATCTAGAAGAATATTATTTGTGTGGAAAAGAATTGAAGGAATGTTATTTGTGATATAAAGAACTGAAAGCATATGATTTTTGATGAGATCTGAAGGAGTACCGGATTGACAAAGAAAGAAAGCTTATAGGAATATTATTTGGTTTGATGAAGAATTGGAAGGAGATTGTAGCAGTAAATACGGATAATTTTAAGGTAAAAAAATTAAAACTAGTATTCCTTTGTAGTTTAGTAGTCATGTTATTAATAATTTTAAACATTTTTTTTGGTCATTGAAATGTCATATTAAGTCAATTTCGTTTAGGAGATTCCGGAAGTAAGATTCGTGTGGGGATCAATTATATCCCGGTATTAAATTCATTCTTGTATTGAAATTATGATATCGTTGTTTTAAAAGTCCAAGCCACCCATAGTGGCACTCTTACATGATTTAGAATATTATCTTCAGCATCTTAGAGGCCTTTTGATATTCTTGAACTAATTGTGCTTGACTCTATCTTGATTCCTCAATTTCATAATTCCATCTTGTTGTATTGCACCATTGTTTGTATTTGATATAATAGTTGTTTGAAATTGCATATAATAGTTGTATTTGATATAATAGTTGTATTTTAACAACAAATGTTTTTGTTGATGAAGCAAAAAAAAATTTGCTGTATTCAAAATGGCACGATTCTTTTTTTCACCTTTTTTTAAGCTGTCACAATTGTTTTAAATATGATAGCATGGACGAGTCGGATTTGTATTTATATTTAAATATTTGCAAACACCAGAACGAATTACTTTTTTATACAACAAATTTTATTTATTTAATTTTTAATAGATTTATATTTACAATAATATAATATGTTTTTTCACATCATGACTAGCTGCCCTGATCAAGCATGGGAACTAGCTGTTAAATTTTTCAATAACGAATATAAATCGTTTTAAAACGCTACATAGGTTTATTTTTTTCCGTTTAATGAGACAAATATTTTAGTTAGACTAAAGACGACGATGAACCAAAACCACAATTTTCAATGGTGAATTCATATATACATATCATAAATATATCATAAATCTTTATGGTTGAAAAATAACGAAAACGATTAATCAAAAATATAATTTCCAATGATGAATTCATATATCCATATCATCAGTCTTTATAGTTTTAAGTAAACTAACGAAGACGACGATTCAAAAATATAATTTCCATTGATGAATCCATATATTAGAAAATATCACAAATCTTATAGTTGTAAAATAACGAAGACGATGAATCAAAAGTCCAATTTCCAATGATGAATTCATATATCCATATCATAAATCTTTAGAGTTGTAAACTAACGAAGACGATGAAGCAAAAATACGATTTACATTGATGAATTCATTATAAACTTTATAGTTGAAAATAATCAAAGACGATGAATCATAAATATAGTTTACTATGATGAGTTCACATATACATATCACCAATCTTGTATTTTGAAAATGACAAAGACGATGAATTATACATACTAGTTACTATGTTGAGTTCATATATACATATCACAAATCTTATATTTTGAAAATGACGAAGACGATGAATTATAAATGGTTACTATGTTGATGAACACACGTACAACTCGTATGGTTGAAATGAAGAAGATGAAGAAATTGCTTAATGCATTGCTAATAAATTAGTCGATTGGAAACAAGAATATACTATCAGGCTTGATTATAAACAATTTAAAGAAATACTTAGCTCGCTAACAATTATTCCCTGCCATTGTAATAGGAGATATTTCTGGTAGACCGTGTAGGTCTACGAATTGGTCGTGCACGCAATACCCTGCCGCTAGCTCATAGAGCGAAGGTTCTAGACCAACCTCACTAACAAGAAATTCAGAATAAACTAAACAAAAACAGCGCCTGCCGACAATACGTGCGTGCTCACTAAGGATCTCCAGAAGGGAGATCTAACATGGCACAACTCTCCCTATAATACTAACACATAAAAAATCATTAATATATTAATGAATAACAGATATGCAATATATACAGATATACAATAGACATTAAAATTTATTAATACGAAAAAAACACTTCCCTGAAAATGTTGATGATGAGGTCCAGCTTATAGTTCTTCGTTAGGGGATCATCCACATAGCCTCTTTATTAATATTCATTAAATTTAGTTCCAATTCACGGTTCCTTCATCGCACAACTCTAATCACTATCTATATACACGAATCTGCCAATTTCTCTTAACCACGCTTCTGATGTTTAAAGTTATAACATTTTATCACATTGTTTTGTGGAGTATATTAGAAACAACAACACCAAATAGTCAAATAAAAAAACAGTTTTTTTTCTTTTTAATCGCGAAAAAATTTTCACGATATAACTTTTATAACTTTTCAACATTCATTTATGATTCATTTATAATCGTTACCATCATATATTTTTAATTCATCGGAGTACAAATTGAGTTGTAAAAACAATGAATTAAACTCAAACACTTAACTGTTATTGGTATTTTTTTTTGTTCTTTTGACTTTAAACTTTAAACTAATTAGTTTATATTATACTATGATATAGTCACTAAAATATATTTTTGGTTAGTTTTATTTGCAATATTCTACACTGCACAACACCACACAACTCCAATCGTACTCCTTGGTACCACTCCAAAAACAAACAACAACCAACTGCTGTTCCCACTTTCCCAACCCCAACTAATTAATTCAAGACAAACAATTAACAGAAATTTTTTCCTACGAGCCAAAAAATTTCGTCAGCATAAATTTTAGTTAAATTTATTAATTATGACAATTTTTTTCATATTTATGAAAAAAAATATACAGAAAATTAATAAAAAAAACAATTTAATACCGAAAGTGTTGGATTTACATTGGAATGTTATTGGGTATGGCTCTTATTTGAAGCCAATTGTTCCACTTGGACTTTATACACCAAATAATATAATTAACAAAAAAAAATGCAATTCGTCTCCCACAACGAATCAGGACTTAGGATGTCTCTTTACTTTGTTCAATTAGCCTACCATCATGATAATAACAATACTAATATATAAATAAATAAATAAGAAAAAATAAACCTAACTTAATGGTGGTGAGAATTGATGATGATCCTGCCTCAATTCGATCCAGTTGATTACAATTCAATTTCCTTTTTATCGATCCTTCAAAAACACAACAATTCACACTGCTCAATTACAAATTATCAGCTTTTCAAACCAAACCCCTTCGGTTTACACAACAGCCTTTCCAACTACAGATCACCAATACATTTCATATACCAGCTTTCCGAACTTCGTTTTCCCTTTATAGTTTCCTTTTCTTGAATGACAATTAAATGGCCACTGCAAGCATTCAAGATAAAAATAACAAACACTCTTCTCGAATCTATTAGATAGGTTTTTCCGCTTCTTTTGTTCTTTTATTCCCAATTACACCTTCTGTTCGGAAATCAAGACTTACCGCAGTCTTGATTAACAGGATCCGAAGATGCCTAATTATAATTGGACTGTATTAATAAAACAAAAAAAATTCTCAATTTTAACACTTATGTTTCTTTAATTTAATCACACTTTGTAAATTTTATAATATTTATTACGATTTTAAAGTAAGTGGTTTGTTACAAGATGCTACAGACCGAATGAATTCTGATCTGTATTCAATATCAAATTGACCTCTAATTCTATTTTATTTCTTTTTTTTGACACAACTTGTTTTAATTCAATTAAAATGAAAACAGCTAAAATAAACAGAGTCAGACGAAATCAACCTTAAATTAAAATAATTCAATTTTTGAATTGAAAAAATTATAACTGAATTTCTATTATTAATAAATTGATTTGAATTTCTTATTTAGAACGAACTAATCGACTGGTTAAGTCAGATCGATCAAAATCAACTTGAACTGGAACACCTTCTTTCTATAAAAAAAACTATGGTTAGCACTAAAATGCAAAAATAAGCCATTTAATTGTTCTATTGTAATTGCGTTTATGGGTAATTCTTTTACAAACCGAACGGATTTGGATGAAAATTCATTGACACCCCTCCGATTTGGCTGAAACTTTTTTTGCGGATTCTATGTCGAAAAAAAAGATATACGTGTTCGAGGATTTTTTTTTTTTTTTTTTTTTGAAAATAGAGCTGTTCTAAATTTCGTGAATTTTATGATTTTTGGCTTGAAGACTTATTTTCAAAAATTCGTAGTTCCGAATCTATAAGAGCTACAAAATTTTTAAAGACAACTTTTTTATAGCTGAAAAATTGAACTTTGAGGAAAAAATATTTTTTATAAAAAATATTAACAAATTCATATTATTATAAACAATTTAATTATTTAAATCGATTTTTAACAATTGTCCCCAAAACAAATCCAGTTCTTAGTATTTTCATTGTATTCGCCGTCGAATTTTACGTCAAAAACATGTTTTTAAAATATGGCACCTTTTCAATTATTCTTAAAATATTAATTTATGTAGCGCGTAACGACCCAAAAAACGGCTTTTTGCTAATAAAATCAAATCTGTAACTTGTATCAAAAAAAGTTTAATGTGAAAGTTGTAGATAATTAAAAGGTCTACAACTTTTGTCTAAACTAGTTTTTGACATAACCTCAAAATTTTAAATTAAATTGCAAAAAATGTTACAAATCATCTTTGTAACAGTTATTTATTGAAAATTTGCATAAAAAAAAATTTATGGGTTATTCGTTTTCAAACCGAATCTCCTGACTTGTTAGAAAACAAATCTTGATTGAAACAAAAAATTATTATCAAGCGTTTGGAAAAAAAAATCCATCCAGTGCACCACGTAATTTCAACCTGTCTGTTGTATTAGCCAAATTGTTGTTACACAAACGGGTTGAATAGTGAGTGGAAAATTAGGATCTATAGTATATTACTATAGGATAGAAAAGGTAAGTACATCCAACATTTAAAATCTTGCCCATTACACCATTCTTCCGCCATTTTCCACTAAATCACCAATGTTTTACAAAACAAACTAATTCTCTATTTCTTCTTATTATGGTTCTGTTTGTTTTATTAAAGTTAATATCAATGGTTGAAAATGGTTTGGTTAAATCAATATTTCCAGATTAATAGCTAATTTTGTTTAACAAATATTCATATTTGATACACATTAATATTCAATTTTGGAAATTAGATTAGTAATCTAATTTTAATTTGTTTAACTAACATTTAGATTTAATATAAATTAATAGTTAATATATAACATCTTATGATTATTAGTTTTGATTCGTTTAAATTTATATGAAACACACTTTGACAGTTAATCTTTAACATTTGGATTATTAATTTTGTTTTGTTCAAATTTATATGAAATATACAGTAATAATTAATCTCTAACATTTAGATTACGAATTTTGATTCGTTTAAAATTTTTTATGAAATACACAGTAATAACATTTATGATAATTTAATAATTTATGTATAATCTCTAACATTTATGATTATCAATTTTGATTTGTTTAACTAATATTTTTATGAAATACCCATGAACAGGTCATACTTTAACACTTTAATTTTTACAATCATTTACAAAACCCAGTAACAACAATTTAATAGGTTTTTGTTCATCAAGTTATATCATTTTTTCTTCCTTAACCGGACAATTAATTTTCACTGTTACCTTTGGCCTCAATTAACAAATTTTTAATGTGAACTGATTTTAACTACAATAATTAAAGCCACGAAATTTTTTTTTGTTTGACTTACTTCCTTCATCGCTTATATAGAACTCTGAATCAATATCGAATTTTCTATTGATTTATAGTTTGTACGTTTAAAGAAACTAGTTTTGTAATTGAACAAAACGAATAGATAAATGTGATAGATGAGGGGACATTTCACAACAAAAATCCATTTACACCGTCGTGTTTCGGATGTTCGTAACTTTAAGTATGAAGGTGATGTTGATGTTTTTATGTGTGTTTTTTGGTTTGACGGATGGATTTTCCGAACAACAAAATTTGAAAATTTTACATATTTACCTAATATACATGAATTTTTATCTCCATTCTTCCACCGTTGCTCCAGATACATTCTTTCCATGCTAACATTCTAAACTGCGGCATCATGAGACGCACTTCCATGTCTTGCATTGACACTCCGAATACGCATCTTATAATCAGCAGTCTGAAAAATATTCTAAGTAGTAGCATAGTTTTTAATTATAGCGCAATTTAACACGTACCACCATTACGTTTACACTATGGTTCCTTTTTCTATTAAAAAAATGGTGTTCTGTCTGCGGTGAACGGATTATATGAATATGTGTGCCATCGACGGCCCCTATTACACCTAGTATTTTATATTTAGAAAAGAAGTGATGTTTCGATTTTAGCTGCTCCTCAGCAGACATTTCCATATTAATTAGCGAAGGACACAAAACATCTTCCAATATTGTGAGACACTCGTCTAAAACTTTTGATTGTCCCATTCCTACCAAATAGTCTTGTCCCACACATGACTGATAATTACCATGTGCTAAAAACCGAAGTGTAGCAAGTAGTTTTTGCGTTGGTGTAATGCGAGAGCAGCGGGTGGCTTGTATAAAATGCTGGCTTGTTCGCGATAAAACAAAAGAAAATCCTTCTTTACTTGAATTGTTCTGCCCAGGTAGCTATCTCTTGATGGTTTTGGTGGTGTAGAGAAAGCTTGAAAAAAACCACAACAACAAGTCGTGTTCCCAAGCGGTCAGCAAACGAAGTACTAACCACGTCCAATGTTGCTTAACTTCGTGATCAGATGAGAATCGGTGATTTCAATTTAGCTGTTCTGCCCAGGTTAGCTAACTCTTGATTATTGTAACTCGTAGAGAGAGCTTGAATAAAAATGCTGAGAATTTCAGCCCAAATAGCTATCTTCTTGATGAAGCTATAATAGAAAATAGCTTGTTAAACCAAATAATAGAAAAGTGCTTATTATCTTTTTATTCTATTTGTAAAATTTCGCTTTTTAAATTTAAGATAAAAATTAATAAACTTATTAAACTTTATAATTGTTTATTTTGTTCACTGTTAAACTATACAATTTGTAATGAATTTGATACAAAATTATCCGACTTATATACTAAATATTCCACTAATACAATAAAGAGTTTTTTGGTTTACAATCTCAATACAAGCATATAACTTATAAGTATATCCTAACATTAATTCTAGTACCTCTTTTGTTTTAAATTCAAAAATATCCCTAATAAAACTGATTGCAGCCAAATGGCAATTATAATTAATTGGTTTGATTTGACACTTGTTAATTGTCAAATAGCAAACAACAAGATAAGTATTAAGAAAATGATAATTCATTATAATATAAATATAATTATTTGTTTTCTATTTTTAGCTCTGCAATCAAAATTTAAATTAATGCAACAAAAATTATAAGCAAATCTAATCTAAACATTACTTAATCTGAATAGTTTCTGACAACTAATTATTACATTTAAAACAGATTATATGTATCATTTACAGTATAAGTTAACTTACGCTATCTTGGGCATATCAAGTGGGTTTGATTTATCCCGTAACAGCTTTCGTACTACATTTTTTTCACGCATTTCTTCTTCGTCTTCGCTGCTCGTTTCAATAAACCAAAAAATGCTAGGTAGCCATTTTCACTATATATTTTTTTCTGATAAATTTTTTTTATGAAACTGCAGCATCAAACCTTTATGCATGAAAAGACTTGTTTAGGTAGTCATTTATGTATTCATTGTTACAATATTTCGATCCTTATGTGAATCATTATCAGGTAAATTGAAAATTAGTGTATACTGTATGGTTCTTAAAATAAACAAGATAAAAATATAAGTATTAGTTGATGAAGTTAGAGAACAATTTTATAATTAAAATCTAAGAAAAATTAAAACTTATTTTAGAAGATTAAAAAAAAAGGGGTTAAAATTATGCGAAATAATACAAACATGTCACAATCGACTTTTATATTTATAGATACCTACTGTATCTATTATCCAAGGGTTTAAAAAATTTTAACTCATAACCGAATGTACGGACTAAAACGCGGACTAATGCACGAAAAAGATCTCTAGTAACACTAATAATTTACTAAATCTAACATGCAAAACTATAATTAACATTGAGAGTCAATAAATTAAAATACTGTTGAGTGTAGTCGAAACAAATTGCCTTTTAAAAGTCACCTTTTCAAAAATTCATAGCGTCATACATAACAGGTCGTTCAATAAGTCCGTAGGATAAGTAAGAAAAAAACAACATTTTGACAAAACTCGATTTTTTTATTCAACATAGTTGCCTTCGAGGGCGATACAACGAGTATAGCGATTTTCCAACTTTTCTATACCACTTTTATAGTACGATTTCTCTTTCTCGTCAAAATAGGCCTCAGTTTCAGCGATTACTTCATCATTGGACTTAAATTTCTTTCCAGCAAGCATTCTCTTGAGATCTGAAAACAGGAAAAAGTCGCTGGGGGCTAAATCTGGAGAATATGGTGGGTGGGTAAGCAATTCAAAGCCCAATTCATTCAATTTTGCCATCGTTTTCATAGATCTGTGACACGGTGCATTATCTTGGTGAAACAACACTTTTTTCTTTTGCAAATGTGGCCGTTTCTTTGCGATTTCAGCCTTCAATCGATCCAAAAGTTCACAGTAATACTCGCTGTTGATGGTGGTTCCTTTTTGGAGATAGTCGATGAATATTATTCCGTTCGTATCACAAAATACAGACGCCATCACCTTACCGGCCGACTGTTGCGTCCTTGCTCGCTTTGGATTCGGTTCGTCGACTGCTGTCCACTCAGCTGACTGTCTTTTGGATTCTGGTGTGTAATTGTGAAGCCATGTCTCATCCCTTGTCACATATCTACGATAGAATTCCCTTTTATTGCGGTTTAACAGTGCCAAAGACTCCTCCGAAGCATCGATTCGTTGTTGTTTTTGGTCGACTGTGAGCTCACGCGGCACCCAATTTGCACAGAGCTTTCGCATATCCAAATGTTCATGTAAAATGGTAAAAACACTACCATCTGCTACCTTTACAATGTCAGCTATTTCGTGCACCTTCAATTTGCGATCGTTCATAACCAATTTGTGGATTTTTTTTATGTTTTCTGGAATAACAGCCTCATTTGGGCGTCCACTGCGCTCTGCATCTTTTGTGCTGGTACGACCACATTTAAATTCAGCCATCCACTTCTCTACCATTTGTCTCGATGGAGCAGAGTTTGGATAATGTTTATCAAGCCATTGTTTGGTTTCCACTGTATTTTTTTCATCAAAAAGCAATGCTTTATTAAAATTCGAAATTCACTTTTTTCCATTTTTTTTCAAAAACAAAAGTTGCTTCACACAAAATGCTATAACTCACGAATAAATAGTCAGATTGCTGTCAAATTTATACACGTATCGTTTGAAGGTTAGTACTAAATAAAAATCATATGTTAAAAATTCTAGTAACGCCATCTATGTGTCATCCTACGGACTTATTGAATGACCTAGTATAGACGCTTCGTTAAACAAAATCAATCGATAAACCAACATGACAATCATAATACTTATCGCTATCCTTCTCATCTAATCATTTATCAAGATCTGTTCTTCCCAACACTCGCTTAATGCCCCAATCGAAAACACTGTGATATCATTACAACGGTTTGTTGTTGAGTTTTGTAATGATAAATTTCCAAAAAAACTCTAATTTGTACATATGTTTTCGTGTTGAAACAATTCCATCACGTTCAAATATTGTCGACAAGGTAATTTGCATCGCAATCTTTAAATTAAGCCAAATACACTATGTTTATCATCTTTTCGTCCACTCCCATATGAAAAACATTAGAATATTTATTTTAACCTTTTTGTTCACCACTTCGCCATCCCATTTACATTTATCAGCTGCCTTATTCTCAACCACTCCAACCAACACAATGATAACACACAATTTTCTTTTTAGCCAACTTTCAATATTAAAAAAATAGATTTTATTTTTTCCTTTCCTTTTTTTATAACAAATAACAATATAATTTTTACACACAAGATAAAACTTTTAGCACATTTCCATTTTTTTCCAATTTTTACTTGAAATAATATATTTTTTTCTTTCACAACATATAGAATTATTTTTAGATTTAGTTTTAAAAACTTTTTTTTTTCGACACAAAACCATAATTTTATTCTTAATTTTATTTTTTACAATAATAATATTTTTAATTTAAATTTCAATTACTCTTTTCGAAATTTTATTTATAGATATACAAAACAAACACAACATTTAATTCATTTTTTTTTAATTTGGGTCTTTTAATTTTCTTTTTTTTCCATTAGGTTAACATTTTTTATTTTAATTACAAGTTACAACTCAACAAGATTTAAAAATATTTTGTTATTTATATTCTTAATATTAAGAATAATAAAAGAGTAATTAAAATTTGATCACATAAGCATTATTTCTCGAAAATCAATCAACCACGATCATGCTCAACTACATCAAAAAATGAAACATAATTTTCAAATCATAAACTACGCCGAACAATCTATTCATTAACATTAAATCGAGTTACATTTGATAATAATCAATTCCATAGGGGCGTCAACATTTAATATTACCAACATCTAGTCAAACATTGGCAATAAAAGGATCACTGTTATAAACAGCTGACTGAGAAAAAAATTTATATAAATCAAAAAAATACACCATGATCTTCAGTTGTTTTATATATATGGTAAATAACAGTGTTGCAAAACGTTACTCGTAACGTAACGCTAAAACGAAATAACGAAATGAAATAGCGTTATTAGTAATAATTACGTTCATAACGTTTTAAAAATTAAACTACGTTACAATAACGTAAAACGTAACGATAACTCAATATTTTATTTCGTTTTTCGGGTGACTTTTTTTATAATTATGTATATGAAAATCAAAACGCAAAAACCAGTTGAATAAAATCCAACTTATCTGCTCTTTATCAATTTTTGCGGACGCTTAAACTACAGATTTTGGTAGTTCAAATGCACGATTTATAGTCGGTAACGTTAACTTAACGTTAACTTTAACTTAACCGTAACTTAAGACATCTAAAAATTTTGATTTATAGTCGGTAAGAAATTACGTATTCATTGACGTTTGATCTGATATTAATTATGGTTTTGTAATCAATGTTACAAATGAATCAATTCTTTAAAAGTAATAGACTGATTTTAAAATCAAAATTTAAAATAATAAAATTCGAAACATACATTTGATACAAAATTTAAAAATAAAAAAATTTATTTTCATAATAATTTTCTGCTAATGTTTGGCTTTAAAGTCGCTCTTTTTATATCCTTTGCATTTTTTAAAAAATAAAATTTTATTTTTATGGACACTTGCAATTAAATATTACTTTTCTTCAGTTTTTATACCAAACGTCAAAAAATCCTTAACAAAATCTTTAAGATAGAATGAAATGAACTTTACGTTAAGTTAACGTTAAGTTTGCGTTAACGACTATAAATGCTCTAGTGCATTTTCATACATTTGTACTTCACGTTAAGTTAACGTTAAGTTAAAGTTACCGACTATAAATCGGGCATAAAATGTTGTACAATTTTAAGTTTATTTTAAATAATTTCAAGTCTGTAGTAGCCGTTTTGCATCACAGGTGTTTTGAATAATTTTAAAAAAGAATATTTTTATGCTGGCCGAGAAATCAATCTGAAGATCTATTAAAAGCAACTCTAATAGTTATAAACAAACTATCAGATTTGTGAAAACTCCTGATAAGATTGCTTAGTTTTGGTAAAACTTAATTATTTTTAATATGAAATGATTTCAAAATATTCGTCGGAGTGACGTGAATAATCCATTGTATAATTCTTTAATTTTAATTACGTCAGTTACATATCTACGCCCGTCGATGATCTGCACGAGATCAAAACTATAGTAGTGTGAATTATAAAAAATAAATATACTTAAAAATTTTAAAATTATTGTTTTTTAATTGTTTTTTATATATAACAATAGTGAATAATAAAAGGTGTCGTTATTAAAATTAAAGAATTTGAAATGAGTCACATTTTATAGCTACGTTATTTTAAAATTAAATTGTAATGTTTAAAACTAATCTGTTAAACATTACATTTAATTTTAAAATAACGTAATTATAACGTTATAACATAATAAAATATAATATTTTTCTGTTTCATAACGAAATAACGTACCGAAAAAATAAATATACTGTTATAAAAACGAAACGCATAACGTTACGATTTTTTTTTTCGTTTTGCAACACTGGTAAATAATAATAAGTGTAATGAAACGATGCAATGAAGTCGTATCGTAATTGAAAAATGGAAATACGTGGTGTCTGATTACTAATATAGTCTTTACTGTTAGCAAAGCCGTGGCTGTTTGAACTACAAAGAGCTACATTCGCAATCAACCACCTTTATACCGAACTCAAGGGTTCTAATTAGATGGTAGGCTTTTGTGCTTACGATTCATGTTAGATATCGCGTAATTTGGCAGGCATAACAAACAGATTAGACAATTTTTGTACAACTTAACCTAATTAATTATTTGCATGTGAAAATAACATTTCAATTGAGGAACCGAAATAATATGGGAGTATTAACGAGAAAATGCTATGCTTAAGCAGTTCATAGAAAAATTCCTATATACTCCTAATGTATTAAAAATTAGAAAACAAGAAATCATAAAAATTAATTCCTGTTCCATATACACAATAAATGCATCACATATGTATGAAAAATCCACTATATATACAACTCTTTAAGTTACTTAACTAACAGATAACATATTGAAAATTACATTTTAGTAAACTGTTCCTCTCCGGTATATATATATATATATATATATATATATATATATATATATATATATATATATATATATATATATATATATATATATATATATATATATAATATATATATATATATATATATATATATATATATATATATATATATATATATATATATATATATATATATATATATATATATATATATATATATATATATATATATATATATATATATATATATATATATATATATATATATATATATATATATATATATATATATATATATATATATATATATATATATATATATATATATATATATATATATATATAATATATAATATATATATATATATATATATATATATATATATATATATATATATATATATATATATATATATATATATATATATATATATATATATATATATATATATATATATATATATATATATATATATATATATTTTTTTTTTAATTTAAAAACTTTTATTGGTTTGTAGCCTATGTGATTTAATAATTTTATTTTACATTAAAAAAATGTTTTGACGCGTTTCGACGTTTTCCGCATCATTTTCAAAAAAAAAACAATTTTACTTAAATATCCTATTAAAGAAAAAACAAAACAAATCTTTTTCATAAATTCAAAACCCTATTGAAAACAAAAACTTTCATGAAAAACATTTAAATTCACTAATTAAATATGTATTAAAAATTTAAGTTTAAAACACTATTGACAAAATAACATTTAAATTCACTAATTAAATTTAAAATAAATAACATTAAAACATGTTAAAATAGGAAGAAACAGAGTATGTTCTTTAGTCAAAATTATTTAAAATTTAATAAATTAAAAACAATAAATATTTCAAAAACTTCAACGTTATCAATAAAATAAAAACTAGAACCAACAACAACAAAAAACCAAACCAGAAATTTTTTTTTCATTTTTTGCAAATACATACTAATTACATATGGGTCCATACAATCCTGTGTAGATTATATTATTGATTTTTATTATATATAAAGCGACCGTTATTTAAGAAAAGAATTATAGTAGTTATGTATGTAATTTGAGTCTCTTTGAGTGTTGATTGAATTCACACTTCGTTTGATGTGTAACATTTCTAAAACTTGTAGTTTACCATGGTTTTTTTCTTTTTCTAGTATCTTAACATCGGTTAGCGATAATGAATGATTGGCCGTTTTTAAATGTGATGAAAGTGCACTGCAATCGATATCCTTGTTACTTTTGGAATCTTTATTGTGTTGATAGACTCTTTTTTCTAATAGTTGGGTAGTACGACCGGTGTAAGTGGCTGGGCAGTTACACGATATCTGATATACAACATTTCTTTGTTCTGACTTAGGAATCTTATCTTGAAGGTTGGAAAAAACCAAGTTACTAAGGTTTGATGAAGGTTTACCTACTATTTTAAAATCATAATGTTTTAGTAAATTACTAATTTGTTCGAAAAGGTCTTTTACATAAGGAATCGAGCCAATCTTCTTTTCTTTGCCAAAACTCTCGACATTGGAGTCAGTTTTCTCAACTAATTCATGTTGTTGTTTGGGTGAATTTTTAAACAAAGCATCTTTTATACCACGTTTGATCACACTTGGTGGATAACCATTTGGAAGTAGTGTTTCGGTTAGTAATTTAAAATTTTTTCTGTGAAACTTTGTTTCAGAAAGGCACAAAATTTTTTCCGCTAACAAAAACACAGTGTTTTTTTTTGTAATTCAATGGTAGCCATGACGCGAAATTCAAATATCTCCCAGACCAAGTATTTTTGTGGTACCAATCTGTACTTAGACTTCCATCTTCATTGTGTATAATAACAAGGTCCAAAAAAGGTAATTTGTTTTCAACTTCTGTTTCCAATGTGAATTTTATGTGTTGGTCATAGTCATTGAATTCCTTGAGAAAACTTTCAATTTTGTTTGTTGGAACTGCTGTTATGATATCATCAACATATCTAAAAAAGAATGGTGGTTTTGTTTCTGTTTTGTGTAATATTACAGTTTCTATCGATTCCATAACCAGATTTGCCGCCACAGGACTAATGGGAGAACCCATTGGGCATCCAAAAATTTGTCGATAACATTTTTCGTTGAACGTAAATTCACACGTATTTAGCACAAGATATAAAGCCTCCATAAACTGTACCTTTTTTAACTTCAGTTTGTTCTCTTTTTTGATAGCCATCTATTTATTACCAACCGTATCCATAACCGCTTCACGTTTGGTATTAGTAAAAAGTGATACAACATCAAGTGAAATAGGGGAATAGCCCACTGGTAAAATGATGTTTTTTATTTTGTTTTTAAAATCCACTGAATTTTTTATATAAGCTGATGTTTTTCCGACCACTTTATTCAATGCATCTGATAAATATTTTGACAGTGCGTAAGTCATTGTGCCTATGCAATTAACTATTGGTCTCAGAGGTCGATTCGGCTGTGGACTTTTATCAAACCATACATACGTGCATTGATACTATTATGGCTCCGTGGTTGTTTACCCTCCATTACAGTAATTCAGTCAAAATAATATGTGATGAAATAACTTAATTTGAGAGTTACCTTGTAGGATGGTATTGTGTAGTGTACATGTATTCTAGAACATGTGACAAAAAACAAATTTTTCTTTTCCTAATGTTGCTAGTTAGTTTTCTATTGATTTTAATTTAATTTAATTTAATTACTATATTTATTTAAATTTGTTGTTACTTGTGACAAAAATTTTTTCTTGTTGCCACAATACGTGTTGTCAAGTGAATGTTTGTTGAAAGAAGAAATTCCTGAAAGTAAATATATATAATTTTCAAAAAAATCGCCAAAACTCAATAGTTTTAGGATTTTGTAAAAATATAATAAAATTATAAAACCATGGAAGAATGTATAAAAAACAGCGGGAGTATCAACCCTCCCTTGTTATGTTTGAGTGTTTTAATTTTAATAACGACTTATCAAAAATTGTAATTTTAATAGTTTTTATTAAAAATGATATTCATATCATATATATTCAATACTAGGGGGTATCCCGTATTTTCATATATATTCAATACTAGGGGGTATCCTGTGGGCTCCGCCCTCCCTTTGCACACCCTTTGCTCTTTTCATCCGGCTTTGATACAACTACTGTGTACTATCCATCATAATTCAACCTCTTCTAATCTATTCTGTGTGCACCTTCTGCTTAACTTAATTACAAAAACCATCGTGAGGTGTACATACTATAAATTTTTATACGACCAATCACAAATGGTTGAAAATAATAATAATAAGAAAATACTGAAATAGCAGCTTTTGTTCTTCTATATTTTATTTACAGAAAATGAAGCTATGCAAAAATAATGATGAAAAAAAAATATTCTATGATTTTTAGCACTATCTGTCATATAAATAATTAATTTTCTTATTAATATCGAAATGATATAAATTTGAACGAAACGGCTAAAAGACAATTATAGTAATAATTTTGAAAAACTACATTATCGAAAAATTTAAATGCCGCAAATGGAATTTTTATGAATAAAAAGGAATAATTTTTATGTTCTATAAAAAAATAAACCAAAACAATAAAAATTAAATATAGGGTCCGCGTTGAGCCCCGCACTTTTTTCACAACCCCCTACATCGGCAATGACAACGAAATTTTGTACTGAGTTTCTTAAAGTTCATTTTATTAAATCGGTTTAAATTATTAAATGTTTGAAAATGTATATTATAACACAAACTGTTTTTTGTCCCAAAAATATCAAATGTTTTCAACCTACATTGTTTTTAAAAATTGTTAAAAACCTATATTTTTCTATGCTGTTTGTTCTATAGAACAATTTTCTGGTTTTAGTCCTGCCATAATAGCGCTAGAAAGGGGAGATAAGAAAAAAATTTCAAAAATTTATATTGGCTTACATACAAAACAACTATAATCATTTAAAAAATTCTCTATGAAATTTCTCGTGTTTTTGCTTTAAACGATTTAAGTTTGTTTGTGAAGTATATTAATTACTCTAAATCAAGCATAATAGTACTATATATAGCATCTTTTTACCTATATAGGTCCAAAAGCAAAATTAAAACTGTTAAAAATTTCCATGAAAAATTATATGGAAATATTCGCTCATTTTCGTGTTTATGTGCTAGCTAAAATACATTTTACATATTATGCTTAATATATTCAATAAGCAAATTAAAAATTTTAAATTTTAGTACAATGAAAAATCTCATGGACAATTTTTAGAATTATTGGAAGTTGTGTTTGGTATACAATCCTTTGTAAATTTTGTGATTTTTTTTCTCATATAGCGCTTTTGCGGTGAACACCGGAACAGAAAAATTGCCCAATACTCATTGTTTAACATCTTACTGATCTACATTTAAATTGTGTAATTTAATTGAAGAATAGTAGATTCTTGTATGAGCTAGAATGAAGGCAATTCTTCACGAGGATGAAGTTTCCCGGAACGAGTGTAGCGAGTGGAGGGAATCATCCGAGTGAAGAATTGCCTTCATCCTAAGCGAATACAAGATAATATTTTATCCACGACTACAAATATTTCAAATAATTTCATTCAAGTTTTCCTGTAAAAGTTTATATCGCCATATTGAAATAAATCTATGAAATATAAAATAAAAAAAAACATGTTTGTTTATTTGATATTGTAATAAACTTCGTCCAGAATGGGTTAATTTAATTTAATCATAAATAACCAATACGTTCCGCCTAAACGTTTTCTACATTCTATGGCAAATCAAAAGTTAACTCCCTTTAACAAATACATTTTGCATAAATAAAATTTGAGTTCGCTAATACAAATGCAAGTATGAATGAAAACAGGTGTGGCCTATTCAAGATGTACGGACTACGTAGTATTGATTTCTAGTGGATTATAGAAGTTTCGATTTATTTATTTTTCGATATAAATAAGCGAACAAAAATATCAGATAGTCAGTTTTAATTTTGCAATTAAAAGTGTTTATAAATATTCGCAAGTTTAAGGAATAATCGGTGGTACTTGAGCCTGGGTACTAATAGTGAAAGAATCTGAACTTAGTGGAATGGTAAATACAGATTTTACGATTCCGAATATTATTGATTCAAATTGTGGAAAAGCGGTGAAGTTTATCGCACATAAATTGGAGACCCTGGAATTTATTGTAAGGAAAAACGGAAGCTGCTGTAATTTGTTGACAGATAAAAGAAAGTTTGAGATTCTGTTAACCGAAGATCTGTCTTTTACTGTCGTATTTGCTCAATAATCAAAAAGAACCAACGAGGAGTCGTTACAGTGGTGTCAGAAGTGGGATTATTGAAACAATGTTAAGGACAGTAAATATTGGTGATCTCAGCCAGACCCAGCTGAAGGATGAGTTGAGGAAAAGGAATGCTCCAATCCATGGAACGAAGGCAGAACTTGCATTCCGGCTGCGTAAAGTTTTAGAAGAAGCAGGCCAAAACACAGAGGTCATAGAAATAGAACTGGAGGAAGCTCCGCTTCAGAATGCACCAACAATTGATCCGATGATGGTGTTGATGAAAGAAACGATGGCACAACAACAACAACAACTTGCTGATATGATGGCCCGACAAGAGAAACAGGCAGCAGAACAAAAAGTTTTGGCAGCAGAACAAAAATTAGATCAACAACAACTACGTGAAGTAATCGAGTCACGTATATCCAGTGCGGAGGTTAAAATTAACAACATGGAAAGGGAGCTGCGGAAAGTTACCGAAGAACATGAAGAGAAATTACGCAATCTTTCGAGTGAATTCCGCCAAGAAATAGCACAAGTGAAGTCAGGCAACATGATCAATCCATCAACTACTTCAGCTCCAGCTAGAGTGAGAACACCCGCATTTGATGGATCTACATCGTATCAGATATTTAAGATGCAATTTGAGATAGCAACAACTGGGGTTGATCACCAGTAAAAAGCAAACGCGCCTATATTGGCATTGAAGGGACCTGCTTCTGAAATTTTGCAGACACTATCAGTGACAGAGCGTGATTACAACAAGCTAATGGAGGCCTTAGAAGTAAGATATGGGGAAAGTCATATGCAAGCTCTCCATCGCATGCAGCTCAAGACACGAAAACAGGGAGTCAGTGAAACTTTGCAAGAATTAGAGGCTGACATTGTCAGACTGGTTAATCTGTCATACCCGAACTATAACGCTGAACATCGAGATGAGCTGGCAGCTGATACATTTATCAATGCTCTTCGAGATGTACAAATGAAAAATCAGCTGTATCTAAGCGGGAAGAAACTACCGGCAGAAGTCTTAGCTTTGGTCCTACAAATGGAAGCTGGAAAAAGAGCGTATGACTCAGGTAGAGAACGTCAGATGGAAGTTTCTGAAGAGCCACTAAAAGCAGCGCTTGATGAAGTGATCTTGCGTGTCAAAAGTCTGGAAGATAAGCCTGAACGAAATCAACGAAGAAGATCTAGCAGAGTAAGATGCTGGAATTGTGGGCAGTTAGGGCACATCAGACTGGAATGCAAAACACGAGTAGTAGCAAAAGAAGGAGTAGTTCCAGGCCGGTTGATAAACCTTTCAAACAAGCAAGTGGATGTCAAAAAGGAAGGAGATTGCCGCGTTGAACACCGGAAGAGAAGGATACATTGTAACGCTGAAGATCTTTCAAGAAGACCCTGTGTTGAGGAGCGCAAGTCATATAGCAGGACTGAGAGAAAGGAGGCAAATGTCAAAAAGGCAGGAGATTGCCGCGTTGAACACCGGAAGAGAAGGATACATTGTAACGCTGAAGATCTTTCAAGAAGACCCTGTATTGAGGAGTGCAAGCCATGTAGCAGGACTGAGAGAAAAGAGGCAATGACAGTGAAGCAAATTAAGTTCCAAACTCCTGACGATTGGTGTACCGAGGCAATGGAAAGAGAGCAGCTAAAGGATCCAGCTATGGCTCCAATATTGAAATGGAAAACCGAGGGAAGGCGACCGGAGTGGAAAGAGGTAGCACCTTTAAGTACGGAGGTGAAGTGCTACTGGGCGCAATGGGACTCACTATTTATCGACAACGGGATACTGAAAAGAAAATGGGAGTCTGCTGATGGAAAGAAAGTGTGAGAACAGCTGGTGTTGCCATCAAGTCGAGTGGGAGAGGTACTGGGAAAGCTGCATGGAAGTATTTCTGGAGGACACCTGGGAGTCAATAAAACCCTAGCTAAAGTAAGGGAGAGGTTTTATTGGGTAAGGTATCGAACCGACGTAGAGCAATGGTGTCGGCGATGTGATACCTGTGCGGCGAGCAAAGGACCAAAAACTAGAACTCGAGGAGAGATGCAACAGTACAATGTGGGTGCCCCAATGGAGAAAATTGCTATAGACATCGCGGGGCCATTTCCGGAAACGACAAAAGGTAACAAATACATCATGGTGGTCATTGATTACTTTACAAAATGGCCGGAAGCTTATGCAATACCGAACCAGGAAGCAGTTACGGTCGCGGAAACATTAGTCAATGAATGGGTTTGCAGATATGGAACACCGCTCGAGTTGCATACCGACCAGGGAAGGAATTTCGAATCTCAACTGATGGAAGAGCTGTGCAGAACACTCGACATTAGAAAAACACGAACTACACCTATGAACCCGCAGTCGGATGGCATGGTAGAACGATTCAACCGAACCATGGAAGAACATTTGTCAAAGGTAGTAGAAGCCAACCAAAGAAATTGGGACAAGGATCTTCCGTTATTCTTGATGGCCTATCGTAGCGCAGTGCACGATACGACAAGTGAAACGCCAGCGAATATCATGTTCGAAAGAGAACTACATCTTCCTAGTGACATCGAGTTTGGCATCCCTGGAGGTCTGGTATCCACGAAAACAGATTATGTGGGACAACTAAGGGAGAAGATGAATAAAATCCATCAGCAGGTTCGAGACCACATTAAGATTGCCAGCGACAAAATGAAAACCAGGTACGACATAAATGCAAACAGTGGCGGTTTTCAAGAAGGAGAATTGGTATGGCTATACAACCCCAGAAGAACTAAGGGAAGATCACCCAAGCTGCAGCCAGATTGGGCAGGCCCATATAAAATAATCAAACGAATTAATGATGTTATCTACCGCATACAAAAGGGACCCCGTACCAAGATGAAAGTGATACATCTGCAAAGGTTGGCTCCGTACCAAGGTAACAGCACCAATGCGATAGCTGATATTGTTCGGGACGAACAAAACTAAATGGAGGGCAGTGTAATAAACTTCGTCCAGAATGGGTTAATTTAATTTAATCATAAATAACCAATACGTTCCGCCTAAATGTTTTCTACATTCTATGGCAAATCAAAAGTTAACTCCCTTTAACAAATACATTTTGCATAAATTAAATTTGAGTTCGCTAATACAAATGCAAGTATGAATGAAAACAGGTGTGGCCTATTCAAGATGTACGGACTACGTAGTATTGATTTCTAGTGGATTATAGAAGTTTCGATTTATTTATTTTTCGATATAAATAAGCGAACAAAAATATCAGATAGTCAGTTTTAATTTTGCAATTAAAAGTGTTTATAAATATTCGCAAGTTTAAGGAATAATCGGTGGTACTTGAGCCTGGGTACTAATAGTGAAAGAATCTGAACTTAGTGGAATGGTAAATACAGATTTTACGATTCCGAATATTATTGATTCAAATTGTGGAAAAGCGGTGAAGTTTATCGCACATAAATTGGAGACCCTGGAATTTATTGTAAGGAAAAACGGAAGCTGCTGTAATTTGTTGACAAATAAAGTTTGAGATTCTGTTAACCGAAGATCTGTCTTTTACTGTCGTATTTGCTCAATAATCGAAAAGAACCAACGAGGAGTCGTTACAATATGTATTGTTCTTGTTTTATCTGTTTATATTACTATACCAACAAATCAAGTTTTGGGGGAATTCTGAATAAATAGGGGAATTTTGAATAAATAAAATGGAATGAAATAAATAAAAAAGAATTTGATATATAGAAAGGAATGAATACAATTACAATGAAAGATATACGCATGGAAAGTATATATTCTTTAGTAATCGTGGATAAAGTATTTTACGAAATGTTGTGTCAAAAAGTGAGGAAATAGACCTTTAATTATGTACTTTCATCAATTTGTTTCCTCTTTTCTTTTTTAATAAACTTATTATAAAAACCATCTACCAACTTTACTATTTAATGTAAAAATTATTCCTTTAAAAAAAGGTCTACGATACTTTCGAAATTCGAACTACTTTTCATTTCATAATAAATATTACATATCTTGTGACTTATTCAAAATAAAAAAGATTTAAATCAATAAAACATTAACAAAAATTATAAATATATGTATTATGTAACTTAATTTTAAAAAAATCCCTTGAATGCATTCTAGTGTTTATTAAAACTTCAAATAACTAAACAAAATGACGTCACACGATCATTTATGATAGAGCTGTTATATTGCAAGAGAAATTTACTTAAATAGTAGTTTTCGTTTTTCCTTATTTTAGTTCACAGGAATGAAACTATGGTAAATAATAATTATCGGAAACCACTATTATATGATTTTTAGCACTGCCTGTCAAAAAACTAATTAATTTTCTTGTAAATATCGAAATTATAATAATTTGAACGAAACGGGAAATGACAGTGCAATAAAATGCTATAAAAACTGCATTATCGATCAAATTGCATTATCGTAAAACGAAATGTATGTTCGAATAAAATAAAAGTGTGTAAAAAAACAATGGTTTTAATGTTATTTAAAAAAAAATAAAAAAAAATATGCAACAACCAGGATTCGAACTTCCAAACTATAGATCACCAGTCGAGCGCACTACCTATAACGTTATTCTGGAACAACGTTATGCCAGGATATTATTAAAATCCAAAACAAACCAGTCTGGTCTTCCACCAAGAAAAATCTCCAAATAATAAAAAAAAAGACTTAGCCGGTCATGTCGACCTTATAGCGAAATTCAAGAATATTATTATTTATAATTGATGTAAAAATAGAAATAATACAAAAACTTAATCTAATAAATCTGTTCCTGATCGGTAATTACATACACTCTTTTCGTCCAATAACTTCCACCATTTATCTTTCGATAGATCCAATTAGCTGTATATAATAATTACAGTAGCCAACAGCTATTTTCCGTTATCAACCTAACGCCTTCAAATTAACATAATTTACGTTCGCAGGAATGATAACCAGATTCCGGAGCAAGGAAGAAAATAATTTCTCATAGCCGATTTAATCGGAAAATTTTCTTCTCTTCGTATCTTTAATCCAAACCACGCAATATCTCCTCATGAATAGATAATTTATTAGTACCAAAATGACTTACGGTTTTCTGGTTTTCTTGTGTTTATCCAATAATTTAATGTATTTTCTCGTTTCGACCTATATCAGGGGAGACCCTTGTTGAGTTCATACAAACACATCTTCCTTTTTTTTATTAACTTAATCACCAGAATCCAAAACAAAAAGGTTTTTTTTATTATCCGACGTGAAAAATGACGAATTTGTGATGTGGCCTTTAATAGCAATTTTAACTGTCACTGTTTTTTTTTCTTTTTTTTAGTTTAACTTAACTCCCATGCCTAATACAAGGAAGCAAACAAAATGAAAAAAACCACTTTTTTTTTCTTCTAAAACCAAAATTGTTTAATTTATTTAATTTAACATAAACATTATTTTTTCTTTAATTTACGTTACTATTCAAACACGGATTTACAAGCGATTTCAATTTTTTTATCATTTAAAGTTTAATAAAATCACTAACTTTTTGAGAATAATTAATCCCGAATTAAGAATCATTGATATCAAAAAAATGCTGACAGAACCAATTTTTAATTAAATTTTTCGTTTTTTAAAAAAAAAAATCCAAATCGCGCGATAAATTATTGGTTTCAAAAATCATGATCGAACTAACTGACAATTATATGAAATGCATTCGTTAAATATCCTAAACAAAGGTGTGGAAGCGAGATGATCTAATCAAAGCATTTGTATATTTCTTAATGTTGCCATTTCATTTCCCAAAATAAAGGAATTTTATCATTTCAATACGAAAACAAGTCTAGGATCGACATTCTGTTTCATCATTTTATTATCAATTATAAAAAGAAGGATCAACCACATATAATTTGTGTTTGTTTTGTTTCAGTTATTAAAATTATAATGAAAAGAATGAAATATCAAAAAATCGTTAACATGTTTGATAAAAAAGATGACAACTACTACTATTACAATTCAAGGCAATTTCAATATCAGATTGCATCTGAGAGTATCAACAAGAATAAAAATGCAATTACAATTACAGTAATCCCTCCGACTGCGCGGTAGTTCCGTTCCTGAAAAACAGCGCGCAAAACAAAACCGTCCAATGTGAACCCTATTTTGTATGAAAATGGAGGGTTCCGTTCCAAATTTTGAAAAAAATTCAAAAAAAAAATAATTTAAAGTTATAATTAAACAAAAATGAATATAAACAGCCTGAAAAACATGTATTACTTCCACAACACTTAAAAAGAAAACACTTCATAAGTTAACAGATAAATTAACATAAATAAAACATTTAAAAAAACAACTCAAACTTAAAAGAATAATATGAATTTGTTTAGAATATTCTACTTTTGCTGGCTTGAAATTGAATTTGATCTATATTGAATGTTCCCAGCCACACAGTTAAAAATAAACTGGATTTCTAATGCAAATTTGCTACATATATGTGTCATTCTTTTACAAACCGAACACATTTTTGATTTTGCTGAAATTTTTTTTAGGTCTTTTATATAGGAAAATTCCCAAATTCCCATTTCCCAAGAAAAAAAAGATATACGAATCAAGAATTTTTTTTTTTTCGAAAATAGAGCGGTTGTAAATTTCGAGGATTTCGTGACTTTTGGCTGAAAGACTTATTTTCAAAGATTCATAACTTCGGTTTAGGTAATGATAGAAATTTTTTTCTGTGTTATTTTAAAACTAAAAGATGAACTTTAAAAAAAAATTGTTATCTACAAAAATTATTAACAAATTCCTATGTGTAAACAGTTTAGCAATAAGTCAGACACTTTCTCTCTGACACCTGCAATTTTGCTCTCTCATGTACGAGTATAGAATTAGAAATAAATTAATTTATCGAGTGCGGAAAGACAAAAAATTCCATAAATTTTTGTTGTCCCGCGCTGGATAAATTAATTTATTTCTAACAGTAAAACTAATTTCTCCATTGAACGTAGAATACGATGGTTATATCAAATACTCTTGATTTTTGTATAGGGCAATCACAAAAATCGATTTTAACATTTTATTTGTTCATAACAATCGGAATTTGCTAATAATTTTTATTGAACATATTTTTTAATTAAAATTCCATCTCTTAACTTTAAAATAAAATAAAACAAAAGCTTCTATCATTAATGGAACCGAAGTTATGAATTCGCCTCTATTTTCCAAACAAAAAATCCTCGAATACGTATATTTTTTTCGATATCATACCCGTAAAAAATTTTTTAAGCCAAATCAAAAATGCGTCGATCAGATTTTGTTCAAATCTGTTCGATTTGTAAAAGAATGACCCATATGGCAAATGTAATTTATTTTTCATTTTAATTGATTAAACGAAATTCACCTACATGTTCTAAAAAAAATTTTTAAACGTCGCGCAGTGTGAAATTTTAATCGCGCTGTGCGAAAATTAGTATTGAAAACTCATCTCGCGCTGTGGAAATCGAGCAGTTAAAACCCGCGCAGTCGGAGGGATTACTGTATGTGAATTTTACTTATGTTTGTTTTCAACAAAGTAAAGTAAAAAAAGAAATTGATAATGAACGTGAAACAACACCACGTGTTGTCGAAGTAACGCGATTAATAGGTTCTGTACAATGTTATTAATTGTATGGATAATCAACAATGTAATGTATTGTCGTTGCATTATGTTTGTTGTTATGTGCATCTGCGGATGCTGAACTTCAGGAACACCAAGTAGCCAGTTTAAAAGGGAGAAAAATATTAACAGTGTGGCGGTTTGAAGGAAATGTATTTTCGACTGCTCGCTGGTTATATCAAAACCTCACTACCAAAACATACACTATCTCCAACTCACCAGTACAGAACCTGAACTCGTTCTGGAGTGGGGTTTGGACTCTCTTATAAATACTACTGGTTAGATAACACGATGAATTGTGTCATAACAACCCATATTGCAATTTGAACGTTAGTAAAATAATAGACTATTACAGCGCTGTCCAACTTTTCAATAATCGCGGGCCAAATAATAGTTTTAAAGACTTAGCCGGGCCAGGCCAACATATACTTTATTTAATGCAATAACTTTTCTACATATAATAATATTTATTAATTCAATTTCTCACTTAAAAATTCAGTATGTATTCATCATTTATTCATAAAATTATACATAAAATATAAAAAGTTTCAATGTGATAACTGCAAATGACGCTGTTCTGATAAAAAAATTTTAATATCTATTTCGATGTTTGTTGTTGAAATTCGTATTATTTCTTCTAATTTACTATCACTGATTGAATTGCGATGTTTCGATTTAATGTATTTCATATCAGAAAATCCCTTTTCACATATATAGGTGCTTCCAAACATAGATATTATTTGTAATCCAAAATTGCGGAGATTTCGATATTTGTCTTTCGGTAACAACTTAAAGAACTCAATTCGATTTTCTTTTCTAGATAAAAAGAATTGATCGGCTTGTAATACACACAATTCCATGTGATACTGAATATCTGTGTCTTCGACATTAATAGACTTAGCTATGTTTAATAAGATTATTAAACATAGCTAAGCTGACTTTTAACGAATCAAAATCTGAAAATCGTTTCGAAAAATTTTCAATCAAGATATCTAACAGTCGAACAAACTTTTGGAAATTTAAGTTTTCGTTAAGTTCATACTTTCATATCCATCAAATAGTTCTAGACATGTCTCGAAATATGATAAATTTTTGTTTTCCAAATTAGATTTTACTAAACGCAGTTTGTTTCTGAATCCAAATACGTTACTATAAAGATCGCTGATATTTTGATCTTTCCCTTGCAAAGACTTATTTAAAATATTTTAATATTGGGTAATATCAGTTAAAAATGCAAGCGACATAAGAAATTGAATTGAAATGAGTTCACTGGACAAATCTGATTCGCCTTGTTCTGTTAAGAAGAAATGAATTTCCTTTCTGAGTTTGAAAAATCGATTTAACTCAACCATCGAACGTTGCTGTGTAGTATAAAAGATCACCATATTGTGCATCTAGTTCTTCTAAAAATATTTTAAATTTTCTAATATGTATGTATTTACATTACTAAATTTATGAATAAAACGAAATATATTTTATTATTAATGTTTTGGCGGCCCGAATTCAACGAAATTTGTTCTCAAAAGCAAGGGCCAAAATAAATTGAGGCGCGGGCCGGATGTGGCCCGCGGGCCGCCAGTTGGACAGCTCTGGACTAAAGGATAGATAAGAATTGAACGTTACGCTCGTAGTAGAAGGATAGACTCACGGCTATTATATTATAGATAATGGATCTAGAGAACAACTTGATGAATTTAAAAAATACTATCTCATTTTAAAAGAAAGTGAGTACTTTTAAAAAAAAAATAATTAAAATAAAGATTGGCTTTTGGCAATGTTTTTTAGAAATTATATATATTTTTTATAAATTTTTGTTAAAAAGTTGGTCCTCGCTACGTTTCGACGTTGATTGACAAAAAAATTTGAAAAAACTCACAGAGATAAGAGTTTGATAAAGTTTGAACTTAAACTATAGTGAAGTGTCACATACTTATTTTGCTCTATTTTGAAGGGATCAGAAAGAGGACTTTGGACAACTTTTAATTTGCTATAAAAATGTCGGAAGATCACGTTGAATGGTGTAACAACAATTTACAATTAACCAATTTTTGATTCCACACGACAAACTACTAATGTCAATTAATATTTAAAAAATAATTTTTATTTCATGTAATTTTGAAAAACTTAACATTAAGTAACCAAGTCAAAACTTAACTCTTTTAATTTTTAATTTATTGGAAAGTTAAAACTTAACTCAAACTTTCATAATTAATTTTCTTTGATATTTTAATTTAATTAACACAATTCCAAAGTAATAACTTAACTTGGATGTTAAAACTTAACTGATCTATGAGACATGAGTCGATTTCATTTATATCATCTACTTTACTTAGCAAACAAATATCTATCCTTCTCTCTCCGTCATATACATTTTAATCGAAACGAACCAACATTTAACTCACACTTCGCAAATCTACCGCGTATTCCAATAAAGGAAAACAAAAATCATCACAATACCACCAATTCAAAAAAACATAAGGTGATTCAAAATTTAATCAATCATTGATATTGCCAGTTTTGACAACCGACTATCGTAATTTGAAGTACCCTCTTAAGATCAATGCTTTTGCGCATGATTCATTTACTGTATCTCGTTTTCGTTTTAAAACAAAAACTATATTCATTTCATATTGACAAAAAAGAAAAAATAATAAAAAAAACATATTTTATACATTCGACACATGCGAAATAAAACCAGTTAAATACTTAAAAAAAAAATAGTGAAACACTGTTGGAGTTGTTTTATTATATGATTTTAAGTTGATGGATAGCACGGAACAAATTGTTCGAACAATGTATTATTTATAGTATGAACAGTGTTTGGTTTAAATTTTAAAATGAAAATGTTTATTTAATAGAATTTGTAGGTCGTTAAAATTTACGTTGATAAAGGTTAGTGATATCAATTTTAGAGTGACCGTTCTCTTCAAAATAAAAAAAATTATAAAAAAAAACACACATAAGCTGGTCTATGATAAAACAGGAGAAAAATATCTCAGTCGTTATCTGGTAACGGTTACGTTTTATATAAATTGACCAGTCATATTTATTCAAATTAATATATAATTTAGTTTAAAGTTTAAATATGTTGAGTGACGAAGTTTCAAAAAACCAAATTTATCTTTGAAAAAATTTTGTGCCATCTTTGAAAATATTTTTAAGTTTAACACAGTTTTAAAAAATTACTACAAAATATTAAATAACTTTTTTTATAAGTCATTTCAATTACTTTTCCAATGAGCTATAAATGACTTAAATCGGTTTAGTCAATCGGTAGTCAAAGATACTCATGTTTCGCCAACCCGTAAAACTTTTCCACCACCCTGTGTCATCCTCAGAGCGAAATTGCATTTTTCGAATGAAATGGTATTTTTATTTTGTCATTGGTTATCTGTAAGCAAAATAGGATCAAAAATATTGTCTCTGGGTTAAGGTTCAAGTATTATGCATGCAGGCGCTTCAAAAGGTTTATTTGGTAAATATTTTATTTAAATGAAGTGCTTTCTATGGAGCAGATGGCTTTGGATAAAATTTGTGGAACCGGGAACAATTAAACATTTCTGGAAAAAGAGTGTAGCCACTTTGTATTTTTATCCATCTTCTTTGACCGAAGTTTGATTACAATTAGCTTTGCGTATGAGAGAAATGGGCTGTGTATGCCAACAGTTTGTTGTTTTCCTAGGTAGAACTTTCTAGTTTTAAGCAAACATGTTTCATACTTTAAACATTCGCAAATGTTAATATAAATTAATTATTTTTCTTTTGTTTCTAAAATAAACGACTAAAGTATGAAACTGTTTATGTTATAGTGCGTTTGAAAAACAAAGCTAAAATCTTTTTTAAATAATTTTCAGAGTACTATACTCTCATAAAAGGAGAAAAAACTGTAATAACAGTTTGAATGTGTTATACTGTCCAATGTCCTAAACCAGAAGCAGCATAATTATATTATAAAAATTATATTTGAATTTTCCATAAGTTTTTTTGGAGTATTTACAACTCTATTTGATTTTTTATTTGATATTTCAAATTCGGAACAAATTAATATTAAAAAAATAAACCGATATTTATTTTTATCTGTCTTTATATTTAGATAATGGTTTCATTATCTGTTATATTTCGTCCAGTTTGACTGTACTTATAGTTCAGTTTATTCTTTCGTTAAAATTTATTCTCTCGCTGAACTAAACGTAAGATTTTCTTTATATCTAAATGTAAAGTTTTCAAACGCACCATTAGATGATTATGTTATTGTGGTTGATATATATTTGCTTTTTATTTTACTTTTATAAGTTTAAAAATGTATTTCTTATTGAATATCAACAATGACTGGCAAAATACATATATTTAGTTAATTCCTAGAAAAGATTTAAAAACTAAGAAAAAAAAATAAAAGAAAAACATTAAGATTAGAAAAAAGAAAAAAAACAAAAAAAGAAAAATAGAAAAAAAGAAAAAAAAGAAGAAACGAAAAAAAATAAGAACAAAAGAAAAAGAAGAAAAACAAAGACAAAAAAAGAAAAAAAAGAAAAAAAAAGAAAAAAAAAGAAAAAAAAAGAAAAAAAAAGAAAATAAAAGAAAAAAAAAGAAAAAAAAAGAAAAAAAAGAAAAAAAAAGAAAAAAAAAGAAAAAAAAAGAAAAAAAAAGAAAAAAAAAGAAAAAAAAAGAAAAAAAGAAAAAAAAAGAAAAAAAAGAAAATAAAGAAAAAAAAATAAAAGAAAAAAAAATAAAGAAAAAACAGGAAAAGATAAGAAAAATGGTAATATTGAAGAGCGTAGAGGTCAATCACCAAACATGTCAAAAATATCCAGCTGATGTGATTAGAACAGAAATACATCAACATTTCTTCCATTGGTTCAATTGTTCACTTAATTTGTGGTTTGGTAAATCTGTGATAACGATTGCCAGTAAATTTATACTTATAGTAAAAAACTATTTTTAATACTCCTACCGTTTTACCTTCAAATTTTTACTAGATTTCACAATATGCCGTAAATGTTAAGCTGTTGATAAATTTGAACGACATCGATACGAGTATAAAGTTAATTCATAACAATTTAATTTTATTTTACCAGAAGTGGTAATTATAATTATCGAGCATGATGAAAGAATTCCAGTTGATGTAATTTGATTAAGAATAAATGGATTGAAAAAAGACAAGGGAATTTGTGAAACCATAGCAGCTAACTGATTGAAAATGAAGATAATCTCTTCCAGTACAAAGTTCAAAACATAAGTTCTTGAAATAAAATGAGAATAGTGGAAGTTTGAGATTGGGCAGACATAAACGGTGGATAGTATGGCAACATTATATGAATACAGCGGAAAAAAATAAAAATACTTGAAAATACACCAAGGCAATCGGTATCATTCAAAGAAAATGTCACAAACCAGCAGCTGTTACAACACATCGAAAGCATATAAAAGCGTTTTAGTTGAACGAATGGAAGAAATATTGAAGGATCCTAGCTATCAGCACCACAACTACTATCACCTCAACATATAATTTTAAGATATATTGATATTATTTTTATTTATATTAGTTAATCTGTAAGAATAAATAATTAGTTAGAAAACAAAGAAAATTTAAATATGTATAGAACGTGTGGCACAGTTCATTTCTCCTACACGTAAAATGTACATGTTTGTAAAAAAACACAGGGCTGTTACGATTGCACTCCTTTGCCGGAATTGCTTTGTTTAATTTTCTTCTTATTATAAGCTTAAGCGTTATGAAAAAAGTTAAACACAAGTTTCATCAAACTCGATCTGTTCCTAGGAGAGTAAGAATTGGATCTGTAGGTTTTTTGGACGAAAATTTGCTTAACGATAACCTCTATGGATTCCTGATCTCTTATTAAATTTCAATTAGTATTGCGTCCTTTACCTTAACATGCATTTTATTATGAGCTTTAAACTATAATGCCGTAATCCATGCTTATTTTCTCCAGATAAACTTTCTACATCTTCTACTGTTGTCAAAAATAGTATTTGATCCTTTGTTAACTCGAATTTTGTTTGATGTATATTACTCAAATTTTGTTCATGTTGTTTCACTTGTTGGATAAGGTTTTGCACTTGTGTAATTAAAGCTTTAACATGCTCCATATTGTTGAATCGGTTTTTAAAATTAATTTTGTTTAATTTATATTTATTTAACTTTCGTTAATTTATTTATATTTTATATATCAAAAAAATTCAATGTTTATCAAAACCACACTGCAATTAAATAAATTATTTCAAGATGGTAAATTTTTTTATTATATATATTTTGATTTAGAAAACGTACATTTTATATATTTTGATAAATAAAATATTCTGTTCTAAAAAAATTGTTTTCATAAAACTTTAAACAACTAGAGAGCATCGGTAATTTCGTCCCTTTTTATCACACCCAAACTACGCAGATGAATTGACCGAGCTGATGTATCCAAACTGTTGTTTTCTTCATTTTCATTGTTGATCTCTCTAATAATATCCTCCTCCCAAATATCGTTAGTGTCTATACAATAATTATGTAGCACACAACATGATATTATAAATTTATTTATATTATCGACGGTTCTGAAATCCAGGCGAAGCAACTGAATAAACATTTTTTTCAAAATGCCAATTCAATTTTGACATTTGTAAATGCGAATTTGTCATTAAAGATTTTTTTTTGTGTCAGTCGCTCATAATTTCTGTTGTAATAGGTCTGGATGTTCTATTAAGTTCACCCAGGTCCCTTCCACTTCACTTAAACTAAATCAGTTGGTTTAAACTCTTACCTGGTTGGGTGATTCACTGGTGGTTGGGTGATTCACTGGTGGTGTCACCCTTTTTTACCTCTCTCCTCAAATAAGAAAGCGTTTCTCTATGTTTTGTTGAACAAAAACTCACTGTTTGGTTTAATCGTTACACAATTTTTATTTAATAAATTCTTAATCGTTATAAGATTTCTCAAACACTATATTATAAATGACTCTTTAAGTAATTCGTTTAGATTTTCTTGTAATTTTCTTTAAATGATTTTTAATTTTCTAACAATATTCTAACAATAATTAGAATTATGATTTTATTGAATTTTTAAAACACTGAGTATAATTTTCTTATAATTTTCTTTGAACACTACTTTTCACTACAGGTTTTAATTTCTCATTTAACCTAAAACTTATCGTGGCGACCGGGTTCTGTTTAAGAATACTAACTGACGCTTTCGCTAGATTTTTTGTGGGTTTTATAATAAAAACTAAGTTTGATTAACCAATCAAAACTTATAATTTAATTATTTCAAAAATGTAGTATTTGCTATTTTTTTAAGTAAATATAATTTCATAGTTTTAATAAATGGTAGTTGATCGGATTTCGTAACTTCCGTTTTGTGGATAAATTTTATTGACTAAGTGTTTTTGATTCAAAATTACATGAATTTTTTGTGTTTATTGTAATATCGTTTAACGAGTTTGTTTAGTAAAATTGCTTATTGATGAATTTCATTTGATTAGATATTTTTGATGTAGTATGAAAATGTATATGGTTTTAACTTTGTTGATTAGAATATTTCCTTTGAATTCGTGGGATTCGCTTAGGTTGTGATTTTGTATGAAAATTCTTTGGTATCCAAACTTTGTTGCTAAGTTGATTTGTTTGGAATTTGTTTCATGCGATGTTGAAATTATGAATTTTGCTTAAGGAAGGCTTTTTTGTAATAGAGTAAATATTTCTGAATATTGTGAAATTAAGTTTTTGGAAATTGTTTGGATGACTTTTTATTATGATGAAATAATTAGTTTCGTGGTGAAATAGCGTTTTGGCTGGAGATTGTTGATATCAGGGCTGGAAGCCATAAATTATTTGTAATGGTTTGGTTTTTGGTTTTCTCAATGGCCAATTATGGTTTTGGTTTCGGTATTGGTTTGTCTAGATATTAAATCTTGGTTTTGGTTTCGGTTTTGGTTTTAGTATGCAACATGTTTTGGTTTCGGTTTTGGTTTTTCTAAACGTCAAAATTTGGTTTTGGTTTCGGTTTTGGCTTATAGCAAAAAAATGTTTGTTTGAGTATTCGTCAGAGAATTGATTAAAAATTACAACATGCCACTGGAGAAAGTTACAAAAGCCTTCAATACCATACTAGAATTCCTCAGTGTACTTTGACACATATTGTTATTTTTAGGCTTCCAATACGGCAGTGAACTGTATTTGGTTTTATTTGATTTCTTGATGATCGATGAAAATTAATTGGAGCCACACAACATAACTCTCTTTTTGATGATTATTAAAAATAACACTAACCTTCTAGCTCCTTCAACATGGCCGCCAATTATACGATGTACGATGAATATATTTTTGATATGACAGAAAATAATATATAGGACGTTGATTGTCTCTGCCTCACCGTTGAAGACGATTCACAAATGGTAATAATATTTCGGCTTGACAGGCAGAGGATTATATACAGTACGTTGATTATTTTCTGCCTCACAGTTGACGACGATTTACAAATAATAAGACTGTTCTTGATGCTTGACATACAGAAAATTATACAAAGTACGTTGAGTGTTTCTGCCTCACAATTGAAGACGATTCACAAATAATGATAAGATTACGGCTTGACAGGCAGAAGATTACATACAGTACGTTGATTAATTTCTGCCTCACAAGACCTTACTTTGATGAGAATAATCAATTCAGTGTAACATAACCTCACAAGCAGTGGCGTAGCTAGCATGGGTGACACCCGGGGCGGATATTATGGTGTCACCCCAAGAATGAAAACTGTCAATATTAATAAAAAGCCGATATACGTAATTTATAATTTTATTTAATTAATACAAATTATTTAATTAATGCAAATGAGCATTATTATTAATAAGTTATATATAATTAAAGTACTGTTTTATTATACATTCTTTCATATTGATGTATGAAAATGAATCTTTTAGAAAAGTATCAGTGTCGTCACTCAAAAAAATTAAAATGTATCCAGTTGCATAAAAAAAGAGTATCCAAATGTATACATGATTATTTGATGTTGCTAATTTATTTGAGAACGACCTATATTGTGCGGTTTCAGCGCAAAATATACCTGGAATTCCTTTTTTTCATTACAATGGTTACGGTATAATGCAACCTTAAGTGCACTCAATTCAGAACTGTTTACAAAAATTGGTTATCGTTTTTCCACAACTGTTTATATTTGCTACACTGTTCGCCAATTTTCTGTTCCTTTATCTTCTACTAAAAGAGAATACGACGAACAATGTAACACAATTTATTATCATTTTCAAATGCATTTAATGCATTTTATACACAATGTTTTCTTGCGAATAAATTGTATCCATTCCAGTAGTTTTGCGAATTTTTGGTACCCAGAATCCATTTAACAAATTTTTTAAATAATGTATCGAAATTAATACAAATGTATACAAGTGGCAACCCTGGAAAGTATAGTAAAAGAAAAATAAGAGTAGAATTAATATACTCTCACATACATATTATATACATACACTTAAAATCTCTTCTTTCTAGCTTTAACAGCTGCAAACTCAGAAATCACAACTTCAAAATTTATATTTTGTGCTGCCTCGTTTGGGTCATTGTTGCCGCAAGTAATTTTTAATTACTTTTAATTTGCTGAAACTCCTCTCACACCTAGCCACTGATACGCAAATAGCCATAAATAACTTTAATGCGACCATAAGATTCGGAAGAGATTCTGTAAAATCCCATTCCACGATGAATTTCAAAAAGTCTAGGCACACCCTCAACCTTGGTATCTCTGTGAGGAGTCTCGTTTCCGATACCTCATCATAAAAACTGGTAAATTTTGATACAGATAATTTCAACTCTTCACTGTTCGCCAAAAGCAAAGTCTTTGTCTGAACAACCTCGAACAATGAAGCAACATCTTGAACTGACTTCAGTCTTGTTCGGAGTTCAACACTGAATCGGTCAAGACATTCCAACATGTCCTTTTTAAGTTCAGCTCTCAGTGTCAGTCCAACATCTGGAGCCAACTCACCAGCCATTCGTTTTTTACGACGAATTCGTCTTTCCATTGGAATGTCATAGCTCTCCGATTTCGTCGCAGCAAGATCTATTGCCTGTTCTACAATGTCATTTCGTTGTTTTTTTCAATATAAAGACGAAGTGACTCTATTTTTGTAATTAATTGATCAATATTTAAGCCTTTGCTTTGCAATCCAATCTGAGCAATTTATTTCCCTAATAACATCATTCCAAAACAAAAGATAGCAAAGAAACGTAAAATCACACACTGCATGCATAAGGTTGTGTTCAGCGCCTCTAGTGTCTGCATTTTCTTGTTGATCACTTAGCTTCTCAATTGCAGCCACAATCCCATCAAAATTTTCGGCCAATACTTTTACTGCAGCATAATGAGCACTCCAACGCGTTGTTAAGAGTCTTTTCACAGTTGTTTTGCTGTGTTTAACAAGCACTTCCCAGCGGCTAGTCGAAGCAGAAAAAAATGGAAAAATGGAAAAACGTTGCACAAGCTACATTTTGTGCAAATGAGTGTTGGCCACATAAATTAATTAAATGATCTATGCAGCCCACAAAAATTGCTTTGTTATTTTTTGCTTTAATAATAGCTTGCACTCCTCCATGTATACCACTCATAACAGCTGCATTATCATAACCTTGGGAACGACAATTCATTACCTCTAAACCGTCATTTTTAAGGTTTTTAAGAATTTCATCGCTTAAATCAGCGGCTTTTTTCCATGTAAACAAAAAAATCCAAGGAATACTTCTTTGACTTCCACTTTTCTACCATCAATTTTCACATAACGAATCACTTCAGACATTTGATCAATATGTGAAATGTCAGGTGTGCTATCAAACATAATTCCAAAATATTTAGCTGATTTAATTTTGTTGACAAGCTTAAACTTTACGTGGTTCGCTAAAACATTTATGAACTCATTTTGTATATCTGGTGACAAATATGATACTTTTGGTGATTTGCCATGCTCCAAATTCAAAATGTGTTCTTTTAACACTACATCATACTTTGACAATAGATTGACTAGTTCTAAAAAATTGCCTTTATTTGAAGAACTTTGTCCTTCATCATGTCCCCGAAATGCTAGGTTTTGTTTAGATAAAAAGAAAGTTATATCCAATAATCTGGATAAAAGATGTTTCCACTTCTGTTTTTCATTATCTATTGATTGTAAGGCTGCGTCTCCTATCGTTTTCTGACATTTCAACCTCATTTCCAAAGTTTTCCACTTTTCAAAATTCTCCAGATGTTCATTTGAAGTTTCATGGTCGGCTACTTTGGGATTTAGCTTCCACCACTTCTGAAATTCAGTCGTAAATGCTGAATTTATATTACAACTATTGGTGACAGCAAATATACGACAGCAGAAGCAATACAGGCTATTATTTATAGGAGAATAAACCATCCTTGACCGCAGAATTTTTTCTCCATATAAGGCATCACTTTATAAAACCATTCTTTAGAAAGATGGCGAACATTACCTTTTGTGTCTAACCCGGGTCTAGATACAGTAGCAAACGGCCCTTCTCTATTTTGAAAATGTTCACTTCCTTTTTTTATGATTTCAATGCGAACATTATCAGAGACGGGTATATTTCAATGTGATACATCTCTTAATTCCTGAAGTGATTCACTCATACAAATACTGTCTTCGATAGTAGGTGCATTAGCAGCATTATCACTATCATTTTCAGTATTTTTTTCTGATTTGTCTTCATCATGGGTTATCATTATTAATTCTGTGTTGTCGCTGTTACTTTCTGAAGATGAGCCAATATTCTCTGAAACATTCGTTGCATTTACGTGAGAATCAGTTTCTTTTGATGAGCTTTGGCTATCATCAGGTTTTGTAACATATTTATAAATCGATCCAGATATGCTCTGAACATCATCTATTTTAGTCTGTTTGGTCTTTCTCTGCTGGAACCCGCTTTTTCTTTTAGAAGTATGAACTCCTCGTGGCATATTTATTTGTTGGGATATTTGCTAGACGAAATCTAAAAAAATATTTTTAATTCTAGTAGGTATCAGCAAGCCTATAATTCTAAATATATTTGTAGGATACATATGTCTATTTCATAATAAGTACACTGTGTTAACGATTAAATACACTACCAGAATTAATTTATTTAAAATTCCTTGCAACAACTTATATTAAACAATATTTGAGAAAATGAAATATACAAATCATATGCTTAATATTATTAGGAACCATTTAAAAATATATAAATATAAAATCCATCTCTTAGAATTTTATATAAAGTATTGAAACCAAAATTAAATATCCAATTAGAATCATGCTCAATAATTTACAAATTTAATTGTGATTCTTTTGAAAAATTTTGCATCTGGAAAACCGGAAAATGTTTTAAAGACTGATTTAAGGAATATTGTCTAAAAATCTAAGAAGAAAAATAATCAAAATTTAAAGTCTATTTTTAAATTTAAAGTCAAACCATTTAGTTAATAACAATCATAACTACACCACTTTTAAACAAAATTTGAAGGCTTTACATTTATGTTACAAGGATTTTTTAAATAAATTTAGTTCAAATAAATTATTATATTAGTAAATAAAAACAATTTGGAGACCAAAATCAACGTATAATTCATAAAAAATATATAAAGAAATGAAAAATGGCAAAAAAAATTCTAAACGAATTCCCCTCGTTCGTTGATAAATTCTCATAATTTTTTGGAAAATTCCTACAGCAAGTGGTATTAATAATAGCCCTCGGCCTACGGCTTCGTGCTATTATCAATATATGTATTTGCTTTCGAAATTTTTAAAAGATTATTTCGAATTATCACCGCCCTTGGATGATTACTACTGGTAATTTTTTAGAATGTTTAATATATGATAGTTATGTAATCCAAAGAACGCTGAGTAAAACTTTAGTTTTGATATATGTACTATCACTTGCTTAATGCAAAGCAATTCTATAACAATTGCTTTTTAACGCAAAGGGTTATACTTTTTATTGCATTTTGGGTTGTTTTAAAAATCGCGAAACCGCTTTTCAATAAAATTAAAATAAATGAAAAGTTTGCAAAAATTGGCATCATAAAATTCTAACTTACAATTTAAATGAATTGAAAAAACTAAAGTCAGCTTCATCCTCAATAATAATAATATGCCCAAAAACCCAAACTTTGCATCCTGAAATTTCGTTTTTTCTACTAATATAAGCCGTGTTCGCTTTGACTGAAGCAACTGATACAACTGATAAATTGAATGCAATTGTTGTTGTTTTTTAAGTTGTTTCAGTCAAATCGAACGTACTTATTCTCTTCTACTAATATAGCCAAGAACGTTAACGAAATATATCTTGTAAAACCATCAAGTCCTAGGAACACTAAAATATAATCTAATTTTGCTTTAGTTTAGATGTTTAATTAATCCTTCTTAGTTTAAAAAGTAAACTGAAATTTTTAGTATGTCTTTGGATTTGTACTAACATAAAAAGACGTTCAACAAACTACCCCAAATAATAACTCAAGTAATAACTCAAGAATTTTAAAAAGTAGAATAGATCCTTTTTGAACCAATAGGACACATTTATAAGCTATCACAATTTATAAATTAAAATTAAATGGATAACCTGGTTGAAATGGTTTCGAAGTGATTTATCGTTGAAAACATGTGATGGTTTGTTTAAGTTTTTTACGTTTGGGTGTCACCCCAAAACGGCTTCGAAGTGATTTATCGTTGAAAACATTGTGATGGTTTGTTTAAGTTGTTTACGTTCGGGTGTCACCCCAAAACGGTTACGAGGTGATTTATCGTTGAAAACATTGTGATGGTTTGTTTAAGTTTTTTACGTTCGGGTGTCACCCCAAAACGGTTTCGAAGTGATTTATCATTGAAAACATTGTGATGGTTTGTTTAAGTTGTTTACGTTCGGGTGTCACCCCAAAACGGTTTCGAAGTGATTTATCGTTAAAAACATTGTGATGGTTTGTTTAAGTTTTTTACATTCGGGTGTCACCCCAAAACAATTTCGAAGTGATTTATCGTTGAAAACATTGTGATGGTTTGTTTAAGTTTTTTACGTTCGGGTGTTACCCCAAAACGGTTTCGAAGTGATTTATCGTTGAAAACATTGTGATGGTTTGTTTAAGTTTTTTACGTTCGGGTGTCACCCCAAAACGGGTGACACCCGGGGCGGACCGCCCCCTCCGCCCCCCCCCCTAGCTACGCCTCTGCTCACAAGGTGTGGCTCGATGCACTTTTTAAAATAATATCGCCTAACAAGGTGTGGCTCGATGCAAGAATTACTACTAGTAATGTCACTTCACAAGATGTGATTCGATGAAATATCTAAATAATGTTGTCTCACAAGACTTGACTCGATGAAATATTTAAACTAATATCGCTTAACAAGATGTGGCTCGATGACGAATGATCAGCGATATCACTTCACACGGTGTGGCTCGATGAAATATTTAAAATAATGTTTTCTCACAAAATGTGGATCGATGAAATGTTTAAATTAATATCGCTTAACAGGATGTGGCTCGATGAAAGATTAAAGAATGATCAGCGATATCACTTCACACGGTGTGGCTCGATGAAGTATTTAAAATAATGTTTTCTCACAAAATGTGGCTCGAAGAAATGTTTAAAATTAATATCGCCTAAAGGCTGTTTTACACGGACCAGTTTTTTGTCCAGAAAAGTATTCATTTTTGTATCCAGTAAAAATGGACATTTTTATTAACATTTTTCTATTCAGTTTTTTCTCTGTTTTACACACAACCAGTTTAAACTAACTTCGCGCATGCGCCTGTTTGACAATGTTGACAACATAACCTTTGTGTTTATGTAGGTTACAAGAACTGTTTTGTTTTGTTTGATTCTACGAGCTTTCTGTATCTTTATTTTACAATTAATAAATTAAAGTATAAATAATAATTTTTAAATATATAAAAAGATAAAATAAATAATGAACAGAGGTGTTTATGCTACTTGTGCGGGGCTACTATTAGTATATGTAGCTGAGAAGTTAAAACGGCTGAACCGTAGAAAAAGAAGATGTTGGACTAAACCATGGCTATTGAGAAGAGATGAAGGTTGGTTTTGATAATATTGTAAAAATAAGAATAGCTAATTACCTACATTAAGTCAATGTAGTGCAAAAATATAACACTACTATATAATAAAATGTAGTGCCAAAGGGGTTTCCTCTTAACACTACTTTGTAATGATGTAGTATAATTGATTCTCGATTGAATACTTATATAGGAGTTTGTGGTGCAACTTAATTGACACACCGTTAGGTTAATGGTGGTAATATAGTATAGTGGAATTTCTTAGACCAGCGACTTACTGTTGTCATTGTCACTTCACTTCGATTGTTTATGAACACAGTATACACACAGGAGTTAGTAGTTTTCTTTCACGTGTAACTTTATTTAGTAATATTAAATTTATTTATATGTGTTCACTTAGATTACGGTTACTCGTAAGTTTGTTTAATTGGAGAGAACTTTATTTTAACTAATATTAATTTTATTCACTTAAATACAAAGAATACAAAAACTTTCCTTATTACTTCGGTCTGAAAGACCTAAGTATTACATTCATGAGCTCAAAGTGAAATTCTTACCCCCACTTTTTTTGGCATTTCTCGACGTTTTAGGACCTACTGATTCTAAAAAAGCAAAAAAAAAAAAATGTGTGTCTGTCTGCCGGCCAGCCGTCCGTCACAACCGACGAAATCTAGAAAACCGCTGAACGGATTTCAAAAATTTTTTTTTCTAAAAATAGGTTTACTCAATGGGAAGAGCCGAAAGGACGATGTGTTTGATAACTGTACCGGAAGTGTGTCAAAAAAATCGTCAAGTGTGTCAAAACAAGGAAATTTGCGTATTTTTTGGTTAAAAAACGTTCATTTTAAGTGATTACGAGTAGAAACATTGAATTTGTAGAAATCTTGATGGTCGGGATTGGTATGTGAGACTAAAATCTAGATTATTGCATTATAAGTTTGTCAAAAAAATGTTGTCAAGACACACTTGACGAAAGATTTTTATTTATTTGAAAAGAAAGATTTTTATTTATTTTTTTACCTAATTTTTTGGAAAAAAAATAAAATTATTGTTTGTTTGAAATGAGTTTTATTTATTATTATTGAGAATTATGGCATTATAAGTTTGTCAAAAAAATGTTGTCAAGTGTGTCAAAAGAGAGATTTTTTTTTATTTTTACCCAATTTTTAGGAAAAAATAAAATTGTTTGAAATGAAATTTTATTATTATTATTGAGAATTATGGCATTATAAGTTTGTCAAAAAATAATGTCAAGTGTGTCAAAAAATAATTTCATTTATTTTTTAGCCAATTTTTTGGAAAAAAAATGTAGCTGTTTTTATGTAGTAAATATAATTGAAAATGAAATTGGACATGGACATTTTTGAATTTGTTATAGTTTTTGAAATATTTTTGGAATTTTGAAAAAGCTTGTATTTTTGATTTTGTAATAATTTTTGCATTATTTTTAGAATTTCTGAAAAAGTTTTAATTGGAATATTATTAGAATTTAGAAAAAGTTTAAATATTTGATTTTATTCTAATTTTTGGAATATTTTTGGAATTTTGAAAAAAGTTTCAATTTTTGATTTTGTATAATTTTTGCAATATTTTCAGAATTTTTGAAAAAAGTTTAATCTTTGATTTTGTAATAATTTTTGGAATATTTTTAGAATTTTGAAAAAAGTTTGATTTTATTTAATTTTTACAGTATTTTTGGAATTTTGAAAGAAATATGAATTTGTGATTTTGTAATATTTTCTCGAAACGCTAAATGGAGAGGTTTTTGAGTAGTTTGCTGAGTGTATCATCTTTTCACTAAATTATGTTAGTTTATGATCTTTTATAATTTTCCGGCATCGTATTGATGTTTCGTGTTAGTTTTGTAATAAATTTCTAAACAGAGATTGAAAAAAATACTTGTACTTTAACAAAGAGTTATGTTTGATATACATCGCTGCCCAAAACTAAAAATCATGTCCTCATAAAAGTTTTTTGCCGAAAACTATATCAAAAACCTTAACCCAGACCGAAGTCTTGATATCTCAGAGCTGTGAGATTTCAGCCCCTCCATATTTTTAGATATATAAAATAGTATAACTTTATTTTCGACCTAAATTGTTCACTGTTTAATATCTACTTTTTATTTGACACTCCACTTGTTGACTGAATAATTGTTACTCACTAATAACTTTTTCGGAAACGATTGGTTTTAAAATTAAATGACTGAAAAGAGACTGACTGACTGACTGATTATTTATTTACAAAACCACTGGCTTGATTTTAATTTTAAAACGACTGTTTAACTGATTTAGTGTAAAAAGAACTGTTTTCGATTGATTTATTTATTCCGACTACCTCGATTTTGATTTAAAATGTTTCTTTTATAATTTAAAAAAACGATTACTCGTTGAATTAATTATTGCTAGTTAATTGATATTAAAACAATTGACACACTGACTTTGTTTTTAATTGAATTTTATTTAATGCACTCTAAAAAATCGAAATATGAAGACGTAAATTTACCATTATAATAAGCCTTATTTTACGTCTTTTTTTAAGTAATATTCCTCACGGAGTTAAAAATTCCACCCAGAAGGTGTATTGTAATTATTTTACGGCGAAATACGTAAATTTTAATTTTTTTGTTGTGTTTTTACGACAAAAAGTGTAATAATGCATCTAAAGATTTAAAATTTGAATATTTGGTTTTTTTACTCTTCTGTTGTTGTAAATTTACGAATTACTATGTGCGAATAAATTACATGTATCAAAACTAAAAATACATTGGATACGGAATCAGAAGTTGTTAATTGTTATAATTTTTTTCTAAGTTCGGATTGTGTTTTTTTTATAATGTTTAGTAGTGTCGGATTAATTGTTTATAATGTTTAAGTGTTTTACTTGTAATATAAGCTTTTTTTTTCATATTATAATAATAGAATTATTGTTATATATGGAGCTTATTTGAAAAATATTTTTCAAACACTACGTAAGACTACTTAATGGGAGATCAAAAAACATATTTAACATTAACAGATCATGGATACTATGTACGTTTGAAAGCTCTTTTTAAATATATTTACAATTTTATTAATTATATTTATTTTACAGAAACATCAATTCAAAACGATGAAGAACGAGCATACATATATATTATTATTGAACGCGTTTAAACATCAGAACACAAAGGATTAATTTTAATAATAGTCATAAGTTTAGCTTTTTTTTTATAATTTTAATAAAAACCCATCCAAATTAATAATTTTAATGTGTTATTAAGAGATATCTCAAACAGTCAAACGATTAAATTCTTTGTTAGATATTTTTCAAATATAACTCAGAAAATGTAATTGATTCTAAAACTCATATCAATAATTTTTCAAAAAATCAATAATTTAATTTTAAGGTTGATGGCCACAGAATGAGTGACTTATACAAGAAAATTGAAATTTTTCTTTTTTCTTATAATTTTAATGTTATAATTTGTTAATGAATTTTTAAATGATTTTCTTTTTATGAAATAAAGATTTACTTTTTTATGCAGCAAAAATTATTTTGTGTTTATTGCAAAAACACCTTTATTGATTAATTTACACATTGTGACGTAATATGCAGATAAATCAGTGTAAAATATTGTTAAAAAATACGTCTAAAGTTGTATTTTTACAGTCAATATTACACAAAATTAAGATTAATAATACACACTTTAGTGTATTTTAACTTACAACTAATTGCGTATTTTTACTGATTTTAAGGCGCTAGTTGAAAATTACCCTTATTATAAATGGTAACTGAATGCCATTTATAATAAATGTAATTTTACACGGTTTTTTTTTAGAGTGTGCCAATGTCGCGAATTGATTTTATTTGAATTGAACGATATTAACAAAATATTTGTAAATAACCCAGATAAAGGTAATTTATAAAATATTTGTTTTTAATTTTAATAAGGTTTTGGGTCAATTGTTTTTATAGTCATTGGTAGAAATTTAGAAGATATTGCGAATATAGTTTGGGAAGTTGTTGTAGGAAAACTATGTAATTTGTTTTACTATATCAATAATACAATAACAAAATCATTTAATTTAGGACGAGGAGTGCTTAATATGGTAAGCGGTAAGTTGAAAGAAGAAGAACCAATACTCTATAAAAATTATTTAGGAATGACGGATGAGAACTTTGAAGAACTGTTGGAGATGATAAGGACGGATATAACAAAAGAAGACACAAATATGAGAGAAGCAATTTCGGCCCAAAAAAGGTTTGTACCTTAATTTAAAAGAATAGGACCTTACCTTTTTGTAGTATTATTTTAATTTGTGTTTACTTACTTATCGGCTCACTATTTAATTTTGTCATTTCAGGTTAGCGTTAGCACTAAGGTTTTTGGTAACTGGTGAGACCTATAGATCTCTAATGCTCTCAGTAAGGATCCATGAATCCACCATCTCCCTGATTGTTCCACAAGCTTGCCAAGCCATATATAAAAGACTTAAGCCACATTACTTGAAGGTAAATAAATACCTACTTCAAATCGCTTGATTTATTCAATTTTGCTTGAGCCACATAGTAATTAATTGTAAATGTTTTTTTTAGGTACCGTCGTCTGTTTCAGAATGGAAGGATATTTCCGAAAAATTTAACAGGCTTTGGGGATACCCAATGTGCCTAGGCGCAATCGATGGAAAACACGTTGAATTTCGTGCCCCCATAAGTGGTGGCTTGTATTACTTTAACTACAAGCAAAGCAATTCCATTGTTCTGCTGGCTGTAGCGGACGCGTAGTACAATTTTATTTACGTTGACATAGGAGCAAATGGAAGGGTTAGTGATGGAGGAGTATACAGAGAGTGTTCGTTAAAACAAGCCTTGAATAATAATACATGAAATATTCCTAATGATGAATGTTTACCCAACAGATCATTAAAAATTCCGTACCATTTTGTTGCGGACGATGCGTTTCCATTGTCCAAATGTGAAACAATTTGAACTTTTATACAACTATATCTATTTTAATTTATGCCGGATAACTGAATTTTATACCCAAACAAACAAACTTTACACTTGAAAATCTCTTATATTTAACGATAAAAAAAATTTTATAATTATGATCCAATGGAACAAGTGAATTAGAACCACAAAAGATTATATAAATTAAAAAAAATAAATTGCTTACATTATACGTCATTGTTGAATGTTGATTTGATTTTTGATTGCTGGTTGACACTTCCGACAGTTCTAACTCAATTATTTTTGATTCACACCAAAATAGTCTGGATAGACCAGTGTAATTTATCATCTCTTGAATCACGTTAAATAGAATATCCAGAATTTAAGACTGATTTGATTGAGAAAAGAAAAGAAAATAACTGCATCGAATATGTTATCTCTCCGTGAACTGAACGATATTTTCCGGGATTTCCCAGCAGAAGGACAATATAAAAATGAGAATTTTGCAAACAAATTGTACAGTATAATTATGAAAATTAAAAGAACGATATGTTATAAAAAAATAAATTTATGTTATGATTTAATTTAATTTATTTGTTTATAACAATTGTTTAAGTTTTTTATTTTTTAAGATTAGTATAATTTCTTTGGTTATTAAAGTAAAAATATAATGTTAAAATAAAAAAGTTTTAATGTAATATCTACTGTGTGTCATAATTATTTTTCTGGTGAAAGTTGAGTTGAATCAGTCTTCCTACCACAGTAGTGTGCATAAATTGAAAAAAATGAGTGTACACGATGGCATAAAGTACACATCATTCCAATCATTGATGGTCGGCTATGTATGCTATAATCCACCTCATAGTGGTGCAGTACAGTTGAATAGTGATGTTTGCCGATAGTTGAAATGTAAAGTTGTTGATTGGTAGCAAACGATGGTATAACAACAGTTTGTAATAAAAATGGATATTCGATTAGAAGATCTCATCGGAAAATATCGTTCAGTTCAAGGAGAGATAACATATTCGATGCAGTTATTTTCTTTTCTTTTCTCAATCAAATCAGTCTAAAATTCTGATTTAACGTGATTCAAGAGATGATAAATTACACTGGTCTATCCAGACTATTTTGGTGTGAATCAAAAATAAATGAGTTAGAACTGTCGGAAGTGTCAACCAGCAATCAAAAATCAAATCAACATTCAACAATGACGTATAATGTAAGCAATTTATTTTTTTTAATTTATATAATCTTCTGTGGTTCTAATTCACTTGTTCCATTGAATCATAATTATAAAATTTTTTTTTATCGTTAAATATAAGAGATTTTCAAGTGTAAATTTTGTTTGTTTGGGTATAAAATTCAGTTATCCGGCATAAATTAAAATAGATATAGTTGTATAAAAGTTCAAGTGTTATAAGTGGGCTTTAGCACAAACTCATTATAACCTGGAAATCTCTTATAATCATTTTGAAACTAATGATTAATTAATAACAGAAAAAATCATTTACGACGCTAGATAAGTTAACCAAAAAAAAAATTATACAAATCAAATTAAAAATCAGCTTGCATCCATTTATATTTCTTCACTGTTGTCTTCATCTATGCATCTTCGTTTACCCACTGCATGGAAACAACGCTACATAAACTGTGCTTCCTATGATACACGAACCAAAAAATCGCTTTCACTACAACTGCATGCACCACGAATGAATTTTATATTCAATTATTTTCCCCATGGAAATTCATCATCACTGCAGCCAATTGGAAATCCATTATAACCAATTCCCACAATTTTATTATCGTTGTTTACGATAAAGTCACATGCCACATGCTAAATTCACCAACTTCTGTTGTTGGATCTTTACTACGTTTTGCTGCCAGAAATACAGTTGCCATAAAATATTTAGAAATGAATATAATCATCACGCTTTTCAACTTTATTTTTTTTCCATAACTTTAAATTTATACTGAATAAAAACAGCTGGTAAAATTTTCTTATTTTTTTTTAAATCGATGCATAAGTAAATTCTTTTTCATAATTCGTGACATTGAACACTTTAGCACATCACCAACAAATAAATAAATAAGAAAAAACTCGACATTACCACAAAATAAATTATTTATTTTTTTTCTATAAAGGTTTTATCACAAAAATTTACATTTTTATATTTATTTTAAATTATTATTTTTTTTCATTTCATGCATGAACTAAATATTAATAACATTTGAGTTTTAAAATTATACTAACTAATTTGTTTGCAAAATTTTTATATTATCCTTCTGCATATGTATAGCTACATTCCTTTTATATACAACTAGATTTTCTTTCTCCCTTATCAAAACTGTATTTAATTAATTTAAAAAAAACAGTGGTACAGAAGTGGCATGCAAATATAAAATTAAATGTCATTTTGTTGCTCATAATATTCAAAAAATAGGCAGTCTATTTTATGCTGCAGTTGTACCCTGCTACGTTTAGGAAAGTCTCAACCTATTGGCCACATGCTTTCCGTAAACTTCTTCTGGGTCCAGATTATTTGAGGATCCAGCAATTGACGAATCACCACGGTCCGTTGTCAACAGCCTATTAGCTGTTTCCAGCACATCATCGAGCCTATCCTGTCCCGTGGTCCCTGTCCCGCTTTGAACTTTTTGAGGGACGTACAAGGGGGGACATTGATGGAGTTTGCCGCATTAATTGGTTTTTACTACCACCAGGCACTGCAAATGGGGGATCACTAGGCACTGCATTATGAGGGGTATCGTTGAGGATGTCAGAGATCTCATTTGCCAATCTTTCTGCCTCTTCGAACTCATCAGTGGCCGTGCTGTTGTCCCCACTGACCACTCCAGGGCTTGCAGACAGAAACATGAAACAGAGGGATTAGTTTTTTTATTCAGGGACAGTTAAGATCATAAAGAACCTAGTAGTGTAGTTAAAAAAGTCATTAAAGGAAAGAAGTTTAATTTTATTTTTAATAGGAAAAGTGACAGCCCTAAGCTGTAAGTAATAAATTAAGTTAAAAAATATCACTCACCTCGTTATTAATATCCTGCGGTTCGTCATCATCCATGGTTGAAGTGGTTTGGCGAACTTCGTAATAATCGACTATGAAATGCATAGTTTCATAATAAAAGAGAGATGGAGTGTACATCTGTAACAATTTTTAATATATAAAGTTCATTTTTAATTTAAAACATATGTATGGTAACTGTTATGCATACATAATAATATTTAGGTGTGTCAGAGGTGCTCAAATGGAGAGGGAGAACACTCAAATAATCACGTCATTTTTCTATTTTTTTTACCTAGGTAGGTAGGTAGTGAAAGCTTACCGTATCTGCCCCCGCTCCACTTTTTATTTAGGCCTCCACCTTCCTAAACTCCTTTAAATGGGTAGTTTTCATTACTTCCCATTTGCTGGTGTAGTGCCTGGCCTGAAATATATTATCATTGTAAAAACAACATAGTTATAAGTATGTTGAGAGGTACTCAAGGTGTACATAGAGGTGCGCTAACTATATACGTTCTGGGAAAAAGAGAGTTCCAGCACCGCTACAATAAGTACCTTCATAAGTAAATCGTCACACCTGATAAAGTTTACACTATTCAAAAAATGAAATGTATAAACTTACGAGCATAAAAATGGTACAAACCATTTAAAAAAACACTATTTTGTTAAGATTCTAACATCACCTTTCAATGTAAGTGCCCCATTCTGTAGGTACCTAACCTATCCAGATAAAGTATTTATAAAAATAATATTATGCTTACCTTATCTCGCTCATTCTATCTGCAATATTCCTGGTATCTTTTAAATTTATTTTTATACAATACATGTTTAGTTTGATACAGGAACTCATAGCCCTGTATCAATTCTATTAATTGTAACACCTGTGTCTGGGTCCAACCATTTTTTGCCTTGTCACCATCCATTCTTTTTTAAAAACGAATTATTTATTTCTTTATAAATAAAAATTCTTATTATTATTAAAAAATAAAGAGAAAAACAACAACACAGAACCAAATACCTAACCAATAAGCCAAACGAGAAATATTTTGACAGAACATAGTTACAGAAATCGTCACTAGAGCTGACAGCTGCGCAGACACGAATGGATATAGTACACTCACTGCGCATAAACTGTTGTAAAAATGAAGAAAAAATAGTGCTTGCTCTATTTTTTGCTCAGAAACTGGATGAATGTCCATTTTTCATTGGGCTACAGCTGCGCAGACGGCTACTGCGCATAAAATGAATATGAAACTGCAAATAAATTAGAACTAGCTTCAATTTTTGCTTAAAATGTCTGTTTTTGACTAGATACAAAAATGAATACTTTTCTGGACAAAAAACTGGTCCGTGTAAAACAGCCTTAACAAAGCTTTATTTCGATGAAAAATGTTCATGAATTATTTTAATTGCTTCACGAAATGGTCCTCATTGTAGTGGCGGACACATGAAACAAAATGGAAAGAACACATGTTAATAAATTTATATTTGTAACCCACCTTCCCTTTCCTTTATGAATAATCACTAATAAATTAGAAACAAATAGTTTTCACTGAGTTTATTTAAATTTTAAATTAATATAATTTTATTTACAAAACATAAGTCGAGGAGACTATAGGTATAAACACAATAAGAGTGGCGAACGGCAACGGCAAACGGTATTCGTCAATAAAACCGCCCTTGTAAACACAACCAAGGCTTCAGTGTCCGGCGGTGTAATAAAAACCGCAAGTGTCAAAAAATTATAAATTATAACCTTAAATATTTCATACTCGTTTGTGTCAAAATGGATTCTGAAAATAATCGTATAAAAATATTAAACTGTTGTACTTGGACCTCTAATACAAATATGCTATCAATAATAGCCGTGTTACGGGATAACGATTACCTTTGCGTCGAATCTAAGTTTGGGAAATCTCTTAAAAGTTTTATTTAGCCTAACATTTCATTTAAAATAGTTAATCAAAAAAAAAAAGAAAATGTATATACACATATCAAATAAACAAAAAAAAATGACAATACCTCTAATTGGTTTCAGTTGATTGCAGTCTCTCCAGTTTTGGGTTTGTATACACTAAATCCACTGCCAAGTTCAAGTTGATGAATTCTTATTCCAGGTTATCCAAAATATACTCTCGTTCATGAATTCCAAGAAAGAGGAAAAAAACATTCCAAATTGCTCCACAAATCACTTTCTTACTGCTTGGTTTAATTAATTACTTACTTGGTTTAATTAATTACTCTTACTGCTTGGTTTAATTAATTACCAAACAAAAATATACCATTGTTTTATTTGCTTTGTTGATAAAATCGTGTTATATATATGTATATATATTGTTAGAGATTCAAACGTGAATCTGTTTTGGACTTTTATACAATATAAGTAATAATAATTAAAACAAAAATTATAACACGAAATGACTTTCGTCTACCAAATGAAACCTCTTTTGAGAATCTCTTATCTTCCTCCGTCACTTAACCTAACATTTAAAAAAAAAGAAAATTGAATAATTAGTCAAAGAGAATTTAAAATAATACATATATGTTAGCAATAAAAAAAACTTAACTTACGTTGAGATTGACTATAATCTTCCCAAATTCCTTTATAGATTGCGGTATACAGTTTTCCCAAATTTCTTCATAAATCTTGTTCTTAAATCCTTTCAACAATACCTTTCATAAATTCCGTTAACAATTCCTTTCACCAATTTCTTCATAAATTCCGTTAACAATTCCTTTCACCAACTTCTTCATGAATTACGTTAACAATTCTTTTCACCAACTCCTTCACCAGAAGAAAAGACTTTTTTTCCTTTGCTTTAATAAAAAAATAATTTTTCCTAGTCTTGTGGACTATAGACCAAAATAACACAAAAAAAGGTAAATGGATACTACAGTTATTTCAGAACAAACACTAGTTTAGCCAAATATGTTGTGTTTATTCACATTGTAATTTATTTTACAAACTTATTGAGCAGAAAATGATAGAACTTTTTATTATTATTTTTAATAACTAAATATTTTGACCATGTATAACAATCAAAAAAAATTTAATTTAAACTTTTCTTTTTGTTTAAAAATGATCAATATGAATACATCTATTATGTTTTGTAGTTAAACACTAATTAGCCAAATAAAAATCGCCATTCTGACATTTTATAATAATTTTTGTGTACAAAACACAAAGTCCACCAACATTAAAAAGAATACATTTTTCGTTCAATTTTTCCTTTTTGTGGGTACGTTTAATATTTTTTTTTCGTTTTATTTAGGTGTTTAAGGAGATGACCGTTGATCGTTTGAATTTGAACTTTTATTAAGAGGAAAATGAATTATTAAAAGATTTGAAATGTTTCTGAATAAATCAGTGAGAAGCTTGAAATGTGTTATTATTTAATCAGAAAATAATTACGGGTTACAATATATATATAGGTATATATATATGTAGTTCATGCATTACACGAAGCCAGATAATATTTTTGATTTGACGGCAGTGCTAAATTATAATTTATTTTCTATTTAGATGATCCGCCATTTAATTGTTACATCAGTCAACTTATTTCTTTTACATTATGATTTCCTCCATACACTTATTCATTAGGATTAAAAAAACTTCTAAGTGTAATATTTTGTTTATATTTATTCAAAACAAATGAATAAAAAAATAACTGAACACAAGTTTTTTTTTTTTTATTAATTAGTTGGACATGTTTACTGGTTGTATACAATGCTGGCAACATTGTTTTAGAAATTTTTTGGCGGGTTGGCAAAACATACGCTGGACTGGAATATTCACAAATCCTTTGAACCCTACATCTTCGACAATGCTAAATGGCTGGAAATCTTTCACAAACAAATTCATCAATTCAGCATCGGTTTTTTGTTTTACAGAAATTGGCATTGTTTTAGGTGTAAATCTTAAAATATCCTGCCTTATTGCTGAATCTTTGTTTGCTAACCGGACGTTACTAGACTCTGAATTTTGATAATCTGCTTCATTAGAGCATGGAGCTATAATTTCTTTATTAGTAGCACACTGACTATTACTATTAACCTAAAATTGTTTGCAAATAGATGGAATATATAGAACAGGAATAGACCAATATTAAACAGGACCACAAATTTGAATTAAAATTGAAATTAACTTACAGTGCGATTTGGTGAAATTTGATTAGTCCATTTATTTACTGGATTTGATGTTAGTTTTAAATTTTGAGATAGGTGAACAGTTGGATGCCTATTTTTTAGATGTTTTTTTAAGTTGCTTATAGATGATTTATAAGAAAGTTTAGTTTTGCAAATATCACATTTCGCAAACACACTATCAACTGCCGTAAAATGATCCTAAACTGTACTTGATTTTCTTTCATTTGACAATGTGTGATTCTTTTCATTTTTTAACGTTTCTGATTTAAATTTAGATAATCTAAATAATCTACCAATAAAATAATTTCTGTTATGCTGGGGCCACACCTGCGTGTTATCGCAATAATTAACGCGATAATTGAAAATAAACGCAAGTGTAGCCACAATTTATCGCATTTATATGTTAGCGCGATAATTTTATGGCCATAATTTTAGCGCTATAATTTTATTGTGTTAATTTTAGCGGCATAATTTTAACCCGATAATTTTAGCGTAATAAGTGATTAACGCGCTAATTTAGACGATAGCTCGATTGCCGATAATAAAAGTTAGCGTGATAATTATGGAGGATGTTTTTAAAGAAAATAGTTTATGTATTTTGTTTATAATTTTGAGTTTATTTTATGTAATGAATATTATAAAAATAGGAAAAACAATAATAAACCAAACTAAATTTTTTTGCTTTTAACAGTATTTTGTATTTTGTTCACCCGTCGAGTTAACCTTAATCCAAATTCGGTACATGTTATGGATTCGACCACTGACCAGTGATTAGAATGTAACAACACCTTGATTTTAGGTAGATTTCATATAAAAATCTACCTATTGCAATGTGCGTCATCTCGGAATTTCTGAAAAATTTTGGTGTCAAACAACTATATGTGCTAAGCGGAGACGTTTGTAAAACAAAATAAAAAAGATTTAATATCGTTTAGTTTCTAGCGGTCGTATGCTTTCTCATATGTCTGGACATATAGCGCTCTCTATGTGGAATCCAGAAGGTTAAAGAAAAGATTGATGGCCGCCAATGACGTGGAATAAAACTCTACTAGCTGAAGCGAAACATAATGGTAATACATCGGGATAACTAAAGGCGCTTGTTCCCAACAGAGTAAGGAGGTCCAGTCTAGTAGACGCCCTATGCTCTTAATTTGAAGATAATGCAAAAAAGGCAGGCATTGTAATTTTTCAATTCAAAGGTACAGTTGGAAGTTTCTCAGATAAAAACTCCGCTTCTTATTTTACGTGTTTTGGATGAATTCGAACCTTTCTTTTCAGTGCCTTGTTCGAATCGTTTCAAATTTTTCAAAGGTAGTTTACAATATATTTAATACTATATTTCCTTATGGCACTAAGGCAAGGACGAACTTAAAGGTATTGCTAAGCATCATAAAAATATTTTAGAAGATTTCTCCGAAAAATGCAACGCGTTCCATTTTTTAACGTTGAATACTTCGATCCAAGTTATTAAAAAAATATAATTCTCTTCAAAGAGCTATAACTGCCTTCGTTTTGACTTACAAAACTCCTACAAAATTAATCTCTTTTTCGTTTTAAGCTTGATTTTTGTTAATTTAAATTTTTTTGATAGAATGGTTAGTTTTTCAGTTATGTGTGAAAACCCGTCAAAAAACATGCTTATTTGAACGAAAAATGCAAGTTTTCAATTGCGAATAACTCGAAAAATATCGATCTATGGAAAAATCGTTTAGAATATTTTCACTTAAAATGTGTCTCTTTATCTATTTTCGGGGTTATTTTGAGTAAAAAAAATTCCACCCCCGGGAAGGGGTGGCATCTACCCCCAGGGTAAAAGCGCAAATCATCGCTATGTCACATTTGATTTTTGAGTCATCCCTTAACTATTCAGCAAATTTTAAGTTAATCGGTCAAGGTTCAAAGAATTCAGACCCAATAACGTTTAGTTACTACAATAATATGCTTGTATGTTATACAGAAGCGGAGCTAGGGCGGGGTCCACCCCGGGTGCAACCCTCAAAACGGGACCGAAAAAAACTTAAACAAACCATCACAATGTTTTCAACGATAAATCACTTAGAAACCATTTTAACCAGGTTATCCATATAATTTTAATTTATAAATTGTGATAACTTATAAATGTGTCCTATAAATGTGTTATTGGTTCAAAAAGAATCTTATTCTAGTTTTTAAAATTTTTGAGTTATTACGTGAAATAAAATTTTAACAATATTAATCGAATCAACATGTTGAGCATTGAATACCATCACCACAATTACTCAATAGCTTTAAATATTCCTATAGATACCATATTGACTTTCGTTTTTACGGTATATTATTTAGTATGCAAGAATGATTCTTTAACGACCACGTCTGAAAACACATATGCTGAATAATGTATAAGAAAAGTGGTTTACGTCATAATGCCTGACCCTTGAGTTACAATGTCTATTCCAAAATTATTTCTAAAATATCAGCTTAACTTTACTACCTAATATATATTTTACATTTCAAACAAATTAACTGCGAACACCTAAAGAAACTAATGAACAATCAAATCACCGAGTTTGTAAATGATCTCAAATAATTTTTTTTCCTTTATCTTGAAACTCAAGGAATAAATTGCAATAGATCGTTTTTCAATGGACACAAAAATATTTACTGTGGAATAAAATGGCAGTTATGCAATTACTGCAGTTTTGCAAATTTTTATATGTAGGTTTTATAGGTTTTTATAGGTATACTCATACTGTTTGATTTCAGTTTTATATATTTACATATTTGAATTAAATTAAAGTTTTGTATTTAAAATTACTAGGAATCGCCCAGTGGCCGAAACTCGGCCATTGTAAATAGAAATTGTAAAAAGACCTCCAACAAAATAGATACAACACATTATTTCAGAGTTTGATTATTTGATATAATTGATTTTGAATTGTGAAACAAATCCTTTTAGAAGAAAAAAACAAAATAACCGAACAAAAAACTCAAAAAACACTAATATCACATAATGCCATATATTTTGAAAAAATAGTCAAAATTCAAAAAAAGTATTTTTCAGCAGATCTACTACTCAAGCCTTTGCTACGATATACATATTGCCACACTTTTGATGGAGCAAATATTTTAAAATTGTACGGCAAAAATATTGCTTACGTATTTATATATAGATATGTTGTTGGGTTTTAAATCCCTTGTAAATTTCAAATTCATCAAGTGATTCGATTAGAGATCGTAGCCAAGGATCTCTAATCGAATCGAATTAATGTAAAGCCTTCAAATTTTATTTAAAAGTTGTGTAGTTATGATTGCTATTAACACAATGGTTTGCAAAAATAGACGTTGAATTTTGTTTATTTTTCTTATTAGGAAGATATTCCTTAAATCAGTCTTTAAAACATTTTCAGGTTTTCCCGATGTAAAATTTTTCACAAAAATCATATTTAATTTTGTAAATTATTGAGCATGATTCTAATTGCATATTTAATTTTGGTTTCAATTATTTATATAAAATATCTTTTAGGATTTTATACTTATATTTTTTTAAACAGTTCCTTATAATATTAGGCATATGATTTTTATATTCCATTTTATCAAATATTATTTAACATATGTGGTTACAAGGAAATTTAAATAAATTAATTTTCTTGGCGGTGTATTTAGTCGTTAACACGGTGTACCTATTATGAACTAGACATATATGTATCCTACAAATATATTTAGAATTAATGCTTTGCTGATACCTACTATAATTAAAAATATTTTTTAGTTTATCGTTCAGCACATATCCCAAAAAATAAATATACAACGAGGAGTTCATCCTTTCTAAAAAAAGTGGGTTCCAGCAGAGAAAGACCAAACAGGCTAAAATAGATGCAGTTTAGAGCATATATGGATCCATCTATAAATATGTTACAAAACCCGATGATATCCACGGTTCATCAAAAGAAACTGATTCTCACGTTGATGCAACGAATGTTTTAGAGAATATTGGCTCATCTTCGGAAAGTAACCGCGGCAATACAGAATTAATAATGATAACCTATGATGAAGACGAATTAGAAAGAAATACTGAAAATGACAGTGATAATGCTGCCAATGCTTCTACTATCGAAGACAGTATTTGCATGGGTGAATCACTTCAGGACTTAAGCGATGTATCACATTGGAATATACTCGTCTCTAATAATGTTCGCATTCAAATAATAAAAAAAGGAAGTGAACATTTTCAAAATAGAGAAGGGTCGTTTGTTACTGTATCTAGACACGGGTTGGACATAACAGGTGATGTTCGCAATCTTTCTAAAGTATGGTATTATAAAGTTATGCCTTATGGCCTTGGTTCTCAATTTTTTTGAAGTCGGGGAACACTAAACTCTGATATATTTTTAGGCGGAACATCTACAATACAGCATACACTTTTAAACAGGGGGTGCGGGTTGTTAACCTTTTTGAAACCAAAAGAGCAATAAAAAACAGAATATGATATTTGGCTTGTGTATTATATTTTAAAAAAGATTTTTGGTTAAAGCCAATAAATAATTAATATATTATTTATATAAAAATAATTGTTATTATTAAATTATTATTAATATAAAAAATTGACATAAATAAATAAAAGCTTTGAAAAACTGTTTTTCAAAGCTTTTCTTTATTTATTTATGTCAATTTTTTGTTGAACAAAATTTGTTTTTATTTTTGTATAAGAATTGTATCCTTGAAGATGGTTTCAAAATAAACCGAAACAATTGTTGGATAAAAAATAAAAAATGATATATTAATTATTTATTGGTTTTAACCAAAAATCTTTTTTAAAATAAAAAACAGAATAATGTTTGCCAAAACACTCCATTATTATAGAGCAAAAAAGAAACGGAATCGTGTCGCAGCGTTTGATTGGCAACCCCCTGCTTCCAAGTGCTACTTTTAGAAAATAATATGTATATAAATATCGATTGATGCAAATATATTTATTGAAAGCAAAAATAAAATTACAATACTTTTAAAAAAATCTCAAACTTAATGCGATCCATCCAGCTTTAAGATCTTTACAGATCTCAGCGATATTGGGACGAATAAATGATAACGCCACCCGCATTTCTTCTTCTAAATTCCCCAGTCTCTCACGTTTGTTTGTCTTTATATTGACCATAGTTGAAAATCCTACTTTGCAAAGTTATGCCGTGGAAAATAACAATAATATGTTCAGGGATTTTTTGCTTATACTCGGGTATTCATCTTTAACAGAGATCCAAAAATTTTCAGAAGTGTTTTCATGGAACTTTAATTTTAATCCACGATCTGAAGAAAGCAACGTCAATTTTTCTTCTTTATTTAAAGTAAAACTAGAAAATTCGGAAGAAATAAACGGGGTTCTTATCCAATTATGGGGTTCTTATCCCTTTGTTCATATTGTGTGAAACAAAAACTTCATACATTTTTTATTTATTTATGTGTAAAAGGAGAATTTTAATAACTGCAATAATATTTTGTGTTTCCAAGAGGTAATTTGAGCTCGAAAAATATTTTTATTCATACAAAGGCGAGAAACGTGTAAATTTTACGTACGTGTAAATTTTACATTGAATTGATTTTTATTTTCAAACAATTTTTAATTGAATTGATTGTACATTTGATTTTTTCGCGGAACAGTTTAAGTGCATCGCGGAACAGCAGCGTTCCGCGGAACACGCTTTGAGAACCACGGCCTTATGGTGAAAAAATTCTGCGGTCATGGATGGTTTATTCTCCTTTAAATAATAACCTGCAGCCAAATTCTGTAATTGTGAAGCGGTGAAGTGATAAGTTTTTTAATGAAAAGAAACGAAGAAATTTTTATCACTTCACCGCTTCACAGTTACAGAATTTGGCTGCTGTACTGCTTCTGCTGTCGTATATTAGCTATCACCAATAGTAATAATCAAATAATACAAAATACGCCACTGCATTTATATTAAAATTATGTGCTATAATCACCAACTTTACATCGGTAAACGTAAATTAAATTATTTGCTTACAATTTTTATGTCCAATTTTAATTACTGTAAATTGTTTAATCAAACATTTTGATTTATGGAAGAAAGTGATTTACAAGTCAATTAATTAAATTTTTTTTAATCTAAAACTTATCAAGTTAAAATCTTTTTTTAAATACATAAAATCCTTCAAAAGGTAAGAACAGCTTTCCGTATTCTGTAATTAAGTAGGTTTTGTGTAAGTAATCCAAAAAAAGTTTTAAATATTTAAAAATTTGTTAACTATGGCAAAACAAGCAAAATTTAGATAAAACATATAAGATTGCTTGATTTATAAAAATATTTTTATTTCTTAAGTTTTAAATTTTTTGATTATTGAGGATTTTAAATAAAAATATTTAATAAATCACTGCTTTGGTAGCGGTGATGCAAAGCAACCTGATTCTTTTTTATATGAAATTTGTTTTAAATAAACCTCACATGCGTTTTTACAACCCATAGTATAATATTAATATATATTTCTTTTTTTGCATTAAAATAATTGATACTAGTTTAAATAATAGAACAATTAATTATCTATTGGTATTCACAAAAAATAAAAATATAGATTTTTGAATTAAATTGTAATTTATTTAAATTTTCGAGTTCAATAGTACAAAATGGAATGGTGCAGTGAAAGCATTATCGAGTTCTTAGAACTTTTACAAACCGAACCTTGTTTATGGGATCCTCAGCAACGTTCTCACAAAAACCGTGGTGCCCAAAATGATGCTTGGCTCCGGATTGTACAGGCACTAAAATTTTCCGTTACTGTTGAGGAATTAAAGAAAAAAAAAGACTCTTTGATGGCTTACTACCGAATTCATTTGAATAAATACAAAAAATCATTAAAGTCTGGTGCGGGAGTAGGAGATATATACAAAACAAATTGGTTTGCATTTAATATAATGAACAGCTTTCTGAAACCTATTTACGAAGGTAACAGCACATTGAGCACAGAGGTATGTATTTGACCGAATATGTTTATTACATTGCGGTTAAAATATTTTTATTTCAGTCTACCTCATTAAAAGAAAATGTTCTAGAGGTTTCAGACGATGAAGATATCAATTCATCACCACAACCAAGTACCGGAACGACACAACAACAAACAAGTACCTCACAACAACAAACACCAGAATTAAGCAAGTCGCAATTGTCAGATAACGGAAAAAAACGTTCTTTTAGTATACAATCAAAAAAACAGAATGCAGGACAACATCCTATAGTTTTAACAACAGAAATAATTGCTGCCAGAAAACAAATGGATGAAGCTTTTAACTCCATGAAAGCTCTAACAACCCAAAAAGACAGAAGAGACTTAGATGAGTATGACCATTTTGCAGCAATGATAGCAGCCAAAATTAGAAAAATCGGTGATTTAAATGAAAGAGAAATTCTAATGAATTCCATTCAAAATTTAGTGTTCGAATCACATACGAAAATTAATAATAGAAACACTTCACATAGCTCATCGGTACTATCGTGGTCTCTAGCATGTAACAACAAACCTGTTGATATAGAAACCAGTTCATCTTTTGACACTACAGAAATATCATATTCATCACCCAACACAGATTTTACTTCCATCAACCTTGAAGAAACGGAAACTCAAAAACTGATATCAGACAATAACACACAAGTATTGTATTCTATTTCTGAAGGTATTTTTCCAGACCTGTCACTCAAGAATATGGCAAATAGTATAACAAATTAAATAATCCTAATCAACAAAATTATTGATATTTTTATTTTTCTCTTGTTTTTATCAAATGATGACTTGTAGATGATTTGACTTTGAAAAAACATTCATATACAAAAACACTATTATATTTGTATTATAATTTTATTTATAATAAAAATAAATATTACATTTATTATAAAATGTAAAGCAGTACTTTTATCAACAATTCAACAATTTATTCTTTTATTATTATTATTATTAATTTTCATTTTTCATTAATTTTTTTCATTTTTCTTTAATGGTTAATTCAGATTCATAAAATATTCAGCAAATTTATTACGAACATCTATTGCTGATAAACCTGAACGCCGTGCGATCGGCCGTAGTGGCTGTAAAGATCCTTGGTCACCCCCCATTTCTTGTCTCCAAACCCCTGGTCGTAATATTTCTCCATTAACAATTGTATCCGTGTAGCCTGGCGGAGTGTATATTGATTTTGAATTAGTGCTTTTTCTTAAAAAATTATGTAGGAAAGCACATGCCATCACGACTTTTGAAGCGTGATTCGGCTGCAGATTTATAGGCTTCCTGAGCACTCGGAATCGTGCTGACATTATACCAAACGCATTTTCCACAACAATGCGAACTGAAGAAAGCTGTCGATTAAATTTTCTCTTAATGCTTCCTTCGGGGTGATCCCCAGGAAAAGGTTTCATCAAGTTGACAAGCAGCGGAAATGCGTTGTCAACAACAAAAACAAAGGGCACATTTACGTCACCCTCAGTAAGTGGTTCAGGTTGTGGTAAGTTTAACGTATTAGTATGGAGTTATAACGTTGTTTGTCACAGGCAACGTTATGCCAAGGGTATTTATAAATATTATATACAAAAAAACATTACGATGTGGCCTAAACCCAAAAAAAATCTCTAATATAAAAAAAGGAACCTACAAGACCATGATGGCCATAATATGATCAATAAAAACAGATTCAGTGAACTTAGTCATAGATACGTATATAAAAAAATAAAATCTAACCTATTATGATGAATGATGTTTTGCCAAAAATTCAGTGGTGTTAGAGACTTTCGTCCTGGTATGTCTCTCCAATATCCAACTCTTGCACTACCTTTCCCTCGCGCGATTATAATAATTTTTGCAGCAGGTACAATATTCAAATGCGTTGCAGTGACTAATAGTGCGGCGTGACTATTCTTGCAGCTACCATCACAACCATGTGCATCGCCGCTAATAAAACGCCAGTTATCCACCAAGTATAATAATTTGTGGTTTGTATTCACTTTTATACTGCGTTACCTTCTTTTCTTTTCTTCCCTTGTATATAAATAAAACAGATTTCTTTTTCATTCACCTTTTTTTGTATTAACATATATATTCTTTTTTTTTTAAAAAAAACTGTACATAAACCAAACTTTTTCTTAACAACACGAGTTATTTATTCTAAAACTCTTAAGAAAATTTCATACAATGCTCTTATACGAATATAATCAAATACCGTCGCGGTAAAAAAAATCACAAACTCTATTTATTACCAAAAACTTTGAACTACAATTTTCACCGAGAAGAAACTGAAAATTTCTTCTTCTTTTTGTTATTACAAAGTAGCAGCCCGGCTTAACCAAAATGAATTCTTTTTTTCCAAACGTATTTATCATGAATATATTTTTTTTATACACGAACCGAAAATTTTGGGTTTTTTAAAATCAAAAATCGAATTATTTTGAATTTTTATGATCAGAATCATAATCGAACTAAATCATTGATTTTACGAATAAAATCATACTGACCCTAATTATGAAAAATGCTTTGTTTAAATAATCTAAACGATTGGGAGCGAAGGAGATGACCATTCAAAAAAATTTGTATATTTCTTTCTGTTTCTTTGTTTTCCCAAACAAAGGAATTTAATCGGTTTTTTAGAACGAGATCGTCAACCAATTATAAAAAAAAGAAAGAAGGATCGACAACATATAATTCGAGTTTGTTTTGTTTTCAGTTATTAAAGATTATAGAGAAAACGAAATAACAATAACCACGAAATGCAACAATTTATTAACAGTTTATTCAAACAGATGATGATGAGATTGTGTCTGATAGCATCAACGAAAAATGAAAAATGCAACCACAACTACATGAGTTTTATTTTTTTGTTTGATGAAAACAAAGTAGAAGAATGTTTACGAATTTAAGCAATGTTAATTGTGAGACTGATAGTTTTGTTAATAGAAATTGATATTGAATCAACACGACGTGTTGTTGTAGCAACGCGATTAATTAATGGTTTTGATACCGGTTCATTATGTAATGTATTTTTGTTGAACTAAGTTGCTGTTTTATGTAGTTACGGATGTTAAACTTGAAGATTACCAAGTAGTGAGCTTATAAGGGAGAGAAGAAACAGAACAGTGTGGTGACTGAAGAAAATGTATCCTTGACTGTTCGTTGACCGTTAAATCTCACTACCAAGGCATACATTTCCTTCAGTCCACCAATACAGAACCTGAACTCGTTCTGGAGTGGGGGGTAGACTCTCTTATAAATACTACTGGTTAGATAATACCTCAGATTGCGGCATAACAGACAATTTCCTGAACCGATATCAAACAAGCATTCAACAGTGAAATGCTTTTTGTGAAGATTAAGGAAAGAAAATAGGTCGCAATCACCATTATTTACCGATACTAGGTATACGAATCGATGAGTCGAGTACCTCTCCCAAGACAACCAGATGTTTAGCATTTTTGCATGACGCTAAATGATGAAAGAAAGTTTGAATTGTAGATGTTGAGTAACCATGATGAGAAATAAAGATGTTTAGAATTACTGATGTTGTATATCCATTATGAAAGAGTTGTGAATTATAGATGTTTCCAAAAAAAAAATTGTTTTATTTATGTTGACTTAATGACTATTACATCCAAATTCTTGATGTAGAACGCCAGAGTTTTGTTGATCAGCTGCATTATAATGATATCGTGTAAACTGTCATGTCTCGCTGTAAAAGTTCCCCGATTGAGACATGCCGAGTCCCAGCAGACAACAGGCAGTGCAGAGTTGGTAAGCGTGCGCAAATAAATCAAGTGTTAGATACTAGTGAATGAAATTATATTATTTATTAAAGGTAAGTTCTATTGCAATGAGAGGAATACAAATGTTGACCATCATGACCATCAACCGAAATTCCATACTTGAGAGCCCTGTTCAGTTGGAACTGATGACAGATATGAGCCTAATAATCTCTTTCTACGTACATCAAATTTCCCAAAAAAACTAAAACTAAAGGAAAAAAACTAAAACTAATGAAAAAAAAACTACCTAATACTCTTACTGAACAGTGCCCTCAAGTACCAAAATTCAATTTCAGGTACATGAAAGACAACATAACTATCTTTAGCGATGGAAGCTATTTAGAAAAATAGTGAAAATTTGTGAAAGCTAATTAACAAATGAATGGGGCAAGCTAATTCAAAGTAGAGTCAGATAACCGCAGACAAAGTCTTAAGCGGCTCACATCTAACACGAAAACGTTAATATGTTAAGCATAGTGGATGATTTATTAGAACAACCAAGGTGAGAAATTTTAATAAATTAAGATACCAATGTAAAGAATAATAATAAAAAAAATTAATAATAATTAATAAATTGATAAGGATAAAAAAACTAATACAAGAAAAATAAGTTAACAGGAACTAGATAAATGATGTTTGAAATTTTTTTAAATTCTTATATCTTTGGCATGGAAAGTCCCAATGGGCTTACCATCCAAACTCGTACATTTGTACAACACATTACCAACCCTGCTTGTTATTATGGCTGGTAGGAATTTCGGAGCCAGCTTGGCCGAAAACTTGTTTGCTGCATCACTTAAGTGATGTTGTCGTACCAAGACTCGTTGTTGTATTTCAAATGTACGAGGTCGCGTCCGTAGATTATAATGTTGTTGGGACTTTGCGAAAGCTGTGTCCATATATTTCTTAATGCGAGCTCTGACGATTGCTAATTGATCTGTATGATCCATGTCCATATCTATTGGTTCACCCAGACTATGTAAAGTTCGAAGAGTTGTGTAGGTCTTGCCATCTGATATAGGGTGTTGACCAAACAACACGTAATACGGAGAATGAAGTGTTGTGCTATGTACTGCGGAACGTAGTGCAAAAGCTATATCTCCCAAATGCGAATCCCACGTATTATGCATACCTTTAATGTAAGATCTGATCGCAGCTAATATTGACCTATTCACCCTTTCCGAAGCGTTGCTCTGAGGACTGTAGACTCCAGTTTTAATATGAGAAATGTTGAATTCTGACAACAGTTTTTGAAAAGAATTACTAGTAAATTGTTTACCATTGTCGCTATGAAGAAACTCTGGAACACCATATGTGAGAAAAACTTCATTTCTCAAAAATGTATTCACAGAAGGTGACGTAGCATTTCTGAGTGGTTTAATTAATACAAATTTTGACAAATGATCAAGTACAATCAGAAGAACAGTATTCCCAGATTTTGATCTGGGATACGGACCCAAAAAATCAATATATATACGCTGCCATGGTCTATCTGTTATAAATCGGGATTGCATTGGTGGACGCAATATCTGATTTGTTGCCTTTGATTGTTTGCAGACATCACAAGACACGAGATGCCATGCCCGGCCAGTAGTAGAGACGCCGAAGACCCACCAAGGTCTTCTTTACCCCTCCATGAGCAGCTATACAGTTGTCGTGATGTTCCTTGATCAATTTAGTAGTTAGAGGTTTCGGTATCCAAAGTTTCCACATAGGCAAATCGTTAGGTACTGCATCAGCTTTAGGTTCTATGCGCATGTATAGCTTACCATCCAACTGTTTCACCATTGGAAAATCCTGAGGAGACAATTGTACTTTGGCTATCATGTTTGTGTATTCATGGTGCCGATAACATTCATCATCTGATTTAATAGTGTCGTCAGTATGAGCGAGCGCTTCAGCAAATTCTTCAGACGTGTCGTCATATATACGTGACAGAGCATCAGGTACTACGTTTTGGGTCCCTTTACTATGTACAATAGAAAAATCCATGTGTTGAAGCTTTAAACTCCATCTAGCTAACCGACCACTCAAATCTTTTTGTGACATTAACCACTTTAGACTTGAATGATCGGTCACAATTGTAAATTTATGACCCTCCACGTAGGCTCTGAATTTCTTCACGCTGAGAATTGCTGCAAGACACTCAAGCTCAGACACTGAATAATTCCTTTGGGCTTTATTCAGCTTCTTAGACATGAAAGCTATCGGACACTCATGGCCTTCATCATCCAGCTGATACAATACACTTCCTACACCTGTGATGCTTGCATCACATCTAATAAAGAATTCTTTTTCATAATTAGGATTTATTAAAACTGGGGCTACAGTCAGAAGATTTTTTAAATTGTTAAAGGCGGTTTGAGCTCCATCAGTCCATACCAGTCGTTTAGATCCTTTTTTCAAAAGATCTGTAATAGGTGAAACAACGCTAGCGTAGTTTGGTATAAATCGTTGATACCACCCTGCCATACCTAATAACCGACGAATCTGTTTAACAGTTGTTGGAGCTGGATATTCCTCAATAGCTCGTACTTTTTCTGGATCCGTTTTCAATCCACCTTCGCCAACCAAAAATTGCCCAAAATTTTTCAAATTTTTGGCACATCACACGCAGGTCTTCAAGTGATGCAAACTCAGCTATCATTGTTACACTTCTTAATTCTGCAGACAAACCGTCTCGAACTATCTCTATTAATTCACGTGGATTATAGGGCCGAATCAGTCTACTATTTAAATTGTTCATACCAATTATGTTGTCATATACACTCTCTTTATGTTTTTGTCTACGGCTCAGCAGTACTTTCAAAACCGTCTTATCATCTGTAAGGGTACCAAACGTATTAACTAATGCTTCTCTCAATATGGGATAGGTCACCACTCGATACTCATATGTTAGATTTATGTAATGTTTTTCAGCGGCTCCACGGAGATATCGGGGAACGATTGACTTTAAATCGTCAAAGGTCACCCGATCCCTTCGTGCAGCCACCTCAACCAAATGAAAGAATTCATGAGCATCGGGTGAGGACCCGTCACCAGAGAAGTAGGGGAGCCAATTCGTATAGAATTGACTCAAATACCTGTGTGGTTGGTACCCTTCATGCGGTTGTATGTATGCTGGTACTGCTGAGACCCTAGCCGATCGGTATGGAGGTGGAGCTATTCTGATGTCATTGAATAGCTCTTCCAGGGGTATTGCTGGTCCAAGCTGTTCCTGCTGTACCTCATTGGCTGGTTGTGGAAGACGTTGTCTTCGTTGACGGCCCGTCATGTTATCAATCAGGTCACCTAGTGGTTCCATATGATTTGGAGTTGATCTCGCGAATACACCTTGAAATGATTCGTCAAAATTTGCAGGTGCTGGTACATCTTTTCTTAAGACCCCTCCTTCTGGTCCCATTATCAGTGCAGTGATGGTCCTGAAAGTTTCAGATAATGACCTGGCTGCATATTCGGTAGCATCTTTTAACTCCTCCATGTTTCTTATGCGGTTATTACGGTCCACGTAGTGGGTTATTCGATTTAACAATCCTTTTAGTGTGTTTGGTGGCACTGGAGCCACTAAACCCCTTACTTCACGAGCCAAAAACAGCGCTGCTGCCAGAATCAATTCACTTTCTTCCTTCGTATTAGCTGCGTGTGTTTGTATTATTGGTGCTGTTGCACTTCTCGCAGCATCACTTAACTGTTGTATCCAACCTTCGCTGTTGTATTGGATGTCCCGGAGAAAGCACTCGACCCACAACTCGCACAACTCGAGACCGTAAAACGGATGGTCTATCGGCACCTCTGACATTTTCTTTTGTTGTCAGATTTTATGAAAAAAAAGGACAAAAATTATAAAAAAATTGCAACTCAACAAAACCAACAACAAACGATAATGATCGTGACCCCCTAAAATGTTTTTTCCGCGCAAAAATGTCAAAAACCACAACAACCGTAAAAAAATTGTAAAGTGCAATGAAAATTGTAAATCGACTCAAAATCAAATATAATACGCGACCAACAACAGAAAGAAATATACAAATCCCTGAATAATCAAATCCTTCGACCTTCGTTTTACAGAAAAAAATTATAAATCTTAAAGATTTTAGTTATATCTAGAAAAAGGTATTATTTATTTATTTAGTGCAAAAAATGGTATTGATTTACTTATGTATGTAATTATTCTGTTGCAACTAAAAAAATATTGATTTACTTATTTGTCTACAAAATATTTATTGGTTTGTTGTCTATTTAAAAAAAAATTTTTATTTATTTACTTGACGTAATATTTATTTAGGAGATTTTTATTTATTTAAAATATATATATATTTATTTATTTATTTATAAAATATGAAAATATATTTATTTGTAAAAATATTTATAAGGTATTTAGGAAAATATTTATTTATTTATTTAGAAAATATTAAATTATTTAGGAAAAGGAGTAAATTATTTATTTATTTATTTATAATGCTAGAGATTTTTCCTGGGCAAAGCCCACACCGATTGACTGTATAATCAAAAAATTTTTAAAAGAAATTGTAACGAAGATTCGAAGTGGAAAATCGAACTCGCGATCTCTTCCCAGAAACGACATGTGAGGTCTAGAACAAAAATAGGCCTAAAAATCCTAAAATCTACATTCTAGTACCCTCCCGCGTGATGAAATGAATTCAGCATTGTTTAAAGATTCAGCCAAAATATCTGTTATCTACAAAAATCATATGCTGAGTTCATTCATCCTTAAAACTAAGAAAAATATAAGAAAAACAATTAAGACTAATATCGTTTGTTGGGAGTAGACCAGTATAGAGTACTAGTCTCCAGATCCGATTTCAGTACAAGACCGAATTTACTATTGGAACGCGATGTTGGATGGATTTGCTAAGTCCATTGAAATTGTGAAGGGAGGTTGGGTTGAACGTTGGTTCTTCCCAACAAGGTGGAGATCTGGATGCAGTTTCACTTGTGTGGAGGAGTGCTTAGCATTGTAGAAGCGATCCTGGCTGTCCGTAGGACTGACAGGCTTCCCTTCTCTTCCGCATAAACACTCGACCAGTAAAGCTGCATTCAGTCTCGGAAGGAAAACTAATTGAAATTTTACTAATATTATTAAAAAAAAAATCCGCTTGGTGATCGCATGCCAGAAGACAGAGGCGACCCTTAACCAACGAAACATGTTAAGAAGGTTAAGCCTTCTTGGATTCTTTCTTAGAGATACCCATGGGAGGTGGGATCTGGGCAGCAACCTTCTGACTCCTAATCCGAATCAGAGTCAGGGTGGGCTGCTGCCCATAGTCTCTCAAATTCATCCCTTGCTTGGGCCATCGCTCTCCTTTCAACCCTCTTCTTTTCATCATTTTTCTTGCGCTTCGCCAGCATCCTTCTTCGCGCTCCAGTCATCAGGGGTTCAGCAGGCTCAGTCTCCACTGGACCTGGTGAATCCCTGACAACCACCTCCATCGTCAAGCGCAAGAGCTCTCTTCTTGCTGGCGTCCAGTGAGTCTCAAGAGAAGGATCGAGTCCCACCCACGGTCCTGGAACATATGGTTCCCCTCGCGCTGGTGGAAGTCCATTCATCTCTTGATCTGGACCTACCGCTCCTTCTTCTTCCGGCGGGAAGAAGGGTTGATTGGGCAGCGACGGCCTCGCCCTCCTGTATAGTGGTGTACGGAAGTGTTGTGGTACTTCCCTACGATGGTGTACACCACGTTTTCTAGTATACATTTTTATTTGTATATATTTTTATGTATTTATGACAAAAAGCAATCAAAATTCAAAAAAATTTAATTAAATAATAATAAAAATATTCGACCAAGTCGATCCAGCAACAAAAAAAATATATATTATATTTCACAATAAGAGTTAATATTTACAAAAAAAATATTCCGGAAATTTAAATTAATCTATTGGTTTAAGACGTTTTACCGTATTTTTAAACCGGTGTCCCTGTTTCGGCGCCAAAGATTTATAACGTTGTTTGTCACAGGCAACGTTATGCCAAGGGTATTTATAAATATTATATACAAAAAAACATTACGATGTGGCCTAAACCCAAAAAAAATCTCTAATATAAAAAAAGGAACCTACAAGACCATGATGGCCATAATATGATCAATAAAAACAGATTCAGTGAACTTAGTCATAGATACGTATATAAAAAAATAAAATCTAACCTATTATGATGAATGATGTTTTGCCAAAAATTCAGTGGTGTTAGAGACTTTCGTCCTGGTATGTCTCTCCAATATCCAACTCTTGCACTACCTTTCCCTCGCGCGATTATAATAATTTTTGCAGCAGGTACAATATTCAAATGCGTTGCAGTGACTAATAGTGCGGCGTGACTATTCTTGCAGCTACCATCACAACCATGTGCATCGCCGCTAATAAAACGCCAGTTATCCACCAAGTATAATAATTTGTGGTTTGTATTCACTTTTATACTGCGTTACCTTCTTTTCTTTTCTTCCCTTGTATATAAATAAAACAGATTTCTTTTTCATTCACCTTTTTTTGTATTAACATATATATTCTTTTTTTTTTAAAAAAAACTGTACATAAACCAAACTTTTTCTTAACAACACGAGTTATTTATTCTAAAACTCTTAAGAAAATTTCATACAATGCTCTTATACGAATATAATCAAATACCGTCGCGGTAAAAAAAATCACAAACTCTATTTATTACCAAAAACTTTGAACTACAATTTTCACCGAGAAGAAACTGAAAATTTCTTCTTCTTTTTGTTATTACAAAGTAGCAGCCCGGCTTAACCAAAATGAATTCTTTTTTTCCAAACGTATTTATCATAAATATATTTTTTTTATAAATTTTTTTATACACGAACCGAAAATTTTGGGTTTTTTAAAATCAAAAATCGAATTATTTTGAATTTTTATGATCAGAATCATAATCGAACTAAATCATTGATTTTACGAATAAAATCATACTGACCCTAATTATGAAAAATGCTTTGTTTAAATAATCTAAACGATTGGGAGCGAAGGAGATGACCATTCAAAAAAATTTGTATATTTCTTTCTGTTTCTTTGTTTTCCCAAACAAAGGAATTTAATCGGTTTTTTAGAACGAGATCGTCAACCAATTATAAAAAAAAGAAAGAAGGATCGACAACATATAATTCGAGTTTGTTTTGTTTTCAGTTATTAAAGATTATAGAGAAAACGAAATAACAATAACCACGAAATGCAACAATTTATTAACAGTTTATTCAAACAGATGATGATGAGATTGTGTCTGATAGCATCAACGAAAAATGAAAAATGCAACCACAACTACATGAGTTTTATTTTTTTGTTTGATGAAAACAAAGTAGAAGAATGTTTACGAATTTAAGCAATGTTAATTGTGAGACTGATAGTTTTGTTAATAGAAATTGATATTGAATCAACACGACGTGTTGTTGTAGCAACGCGATTAATTAATGGTTTTGATACCGGTTCATTATGTAATGTATTTTTGTTGAACTAAGTTGCTGTTTTATGTAGTTACGGATGTTAAACTTGAAGATTACCAAGTAGTGAGCTTATAAGGGAGAGAAGAAACAGAACAGTGTGGTGACTGAAGAAAATGTATCCTTGACTGTTCGTTGACCGTTAAATCTCACTACCAAGGCATACATTTCCTTCAGTCCACCAATACAGAACCTGAACTCGTTCTGGAGTGGGGGGTAGACTCTCTTATAAATACTACTGGTTAGATAATTCCTCAGATTGCGGCATAACAGAGTTTTTCAAATAAAATACTATTTCTAAAAACACCTCCATCGCTGATCCTTCCTCTACTGCCAACGTCGCAAAACATAAAACAAAAATTGCGATCTACCAAAGCCAACAGGACAATGCTGAATGATTGTTTGTAATTAAAATATTCGGAACCACTGTGGATTGGTGTTACTAGTTGAACATGCTTACCATCAAGAGCCCCAAGACAATGGGGAAACGTGTCGTTGAAATCTGATTCTTTTTGCCTCCATTCGCTTTCATTCGATGGTATCTAAAATTAAACAAAACTTTAGTAAGTAATAATCATAAAGAAAATTAATGTTACACTCAATAATATTTACTACTCTTTATACTTTATTATATGTGATAAACTTTATATTACCTTTATCATATCCTTTAATGTAATTACTAGTGCATCACAGACGTTCCTTACGATGTTAGAAATTACTTGATGGGACATCTTAAACAAATAGTGTAAACTTCTATAACTATCTCCTGTTGCTAAATAGCGCAGAGCTACCGCCAGGCGTACTTTTGCTGGTATTGCTTCACGAAATCTTGTGTCTCTTTTAGTTATCAAAGGAGCAACTTTTTGAAGAAGAACCTCAAAATCGGTCACAGACATTCGTATAAATCCTAGAAATTGGTTGCTTGGCTCAGCTAATAGATCGTGGAAAATATTCTCCTCCATTATTTTCCTGTGAATTACAGTTATGGTTAATTAATTTCAAAATTTGATCATGGCTTCATTTCATGGTTAACCGAATGCAAACATTTAATTAATACTGAAATAAAATTTACCGTGTTCGTTTTCTATGCATTTTAATCATCCACCATCTTCTTTTGAGCTTGGGTTTTTGTTTATTCAAATTGTAGCATAATAAATTTATTAAATAATTATTGACAGCCATATAATGCACCATAGTAGAAGCTTCAACTTCCATCTCTAAATAACTTTTATAAAACACACGATATTCAATGCGCGGTCAACACAGGTGTAGCCACAACTAAATTAATTTATTAGCGCGCTAGTTTTTTAGCGCAATAATTTGTTAGCGCCAGAATTTTATGGCGATAAATTGTTATGCGATAATATTAGCGCGATATTTTATTAGCGCGCTAATTATGGCGCAATTTAATGCTTTAATTATAGCGATAATATTTGATAGACGATAACGCAGGTGTGGCCCCAGCATTAGACAAAAAATGGAAAACCTTGCACTACCTAGCAGTAGTGCAGTAGCAGGTAGCAAGTAGCAGTCTAAGTTTAATTTTTAAAAATTCACAACGAAATAATAGGAACTGTTACTTTTAGAAATCACAGTGATTTTTTTATTTTGCTGTTCCTCTTTTTCGTATTATTTTTATTTTAAAAGAAAAAAATACTAAAGTAGCAAGTAGCATCTGAATTTTATTTTAAAAAATTCACAGCGAACAAAATAATAGGAACCGTTACTTTTAATATTTAGTAACAGGCAGTGATTGCTACTTTTGAGTAACAGTGAAAAAGTAGCTGCTACCTAAATATCGTTACATCTCTAGTTAGCGCGAAGAGTGTACCTATTTTTAAGTTTAATTTTTTAATGTGTCACAAAAAAAACCATACGCTAAATAAATAAAAATCTCTAGTTAGCACTTCTTAAATTACAAAAGAAATTATGAAATTGTAAATTGAATATTTTTATGTTCACAAAAATATTAATTAAAAAATGCACATGCGAGCAATATATTATTAATTGGTTATACGTACAATTTTTGTTGTAACCAATGAAAATATTTTGTATAAAAGAATCGATTTTGGTATGAATAAAACAGTTTCAAATTGATAGTAAAGTTAACTACTGTGTTTTAATTTTCTGTCGAATCTCCAAGAACGGATAGATTAATAAGTATCATTACTTACGAAGTTCTGTTCCAACACCAGCAGAGAACATCAAGGTCCTGAACAACTATAGAATCCAGAGCAACTATAAACCATCAAAATACGAGTAAGTAAGTAGCCTGACTATATCTTTTTCGGAAGCTATAGCCAATTTCATCATCGGTGGAGTATAGACTTTTTGCTACTTCAGTGCACAGAAGTCTATACAAAACCCTAGGGATTCACGTCACTCATAATATAGATCGACAAGATTTGACTCTTCATAATATTTGAGTTCGCAAATATTATGTTCGCGTAATATAATCTAAAATTCACATAATTCCCTCCTACAGCCGTTTGGCTATCACCGGCTATATAAATAATTTTCACATACACAAGCTAGAGAACTAACCGTCACCGCCACAGCGGTTCGCAAAACTGCGGTTTGTGTTGTTTGTAACATCTTCTAGTGCGTTCCCGCAACTAGGAGTGTCCATATGGGTGCAGCGTAGTTTATAATAGGTCGACCTATTGTTTTATGCGTTGTAATTGTTGTATTTTTATCCTTGCACCATGAACTACCTGCAAGTGCTTTCAATGCATTATTCCTGTTCTTCAGCCTGGAGTTAACTTGTTGTGCATGAGCATTAAATTTAAGCAGTGGGTCGAATGTTACCCCTTAACAATTTCGGATTTTTTACCGTAGGAATGAGTATGTTGTCAATGCAGATGCTTAGTGTTGTGTTTACCTTCTTCGTCCATGTGGTGAAAAAAGTAGAAGTGGATTTTTCGGTAGAAAGTTTTAATTTCCTTGTTTTAAACCACCATTAATTGAGGATGTTAAGGTAGGCAACCTAGATCAACTCACCAATATCCAAAACAATATTGGTGAGTTGATCTAGGTTGTTACCTGTTGCAAGCACCGTGCAATCGTCTGCATATGACGTGATGGTTATTCCTTCCGGAAAGACAGGTAAACTGCTTAAGTAGAGATTAAACAATGAAGGTGAGAGAACTCCGCCTGGTTGAACTCCTTGTCGTTGTACTCTTATCTTGGACTTACAGTTCCGAAACTCGGCGTATGTCTGGCGACCTCTAAGATAGTTGCACAGCCAGCGCTTTATAAGACTTGACAAATTGGTCTTTAGGTTGTCCTCTAGTAGTGCGGCGCGGCGTGCGGCAATGTGTCGAATGCTTTTGATACGTCGAGTGCAACTAAAGTTGTGCTAGCGCAGGTTGTTTTTGGTTCAGACCATCACTGATCTTATTCTGCGAAGAGCGGTGGTTGCACTATGTACTGTCCTAAAGCCATGTTGGTGTGCCATCAAATTGTAAGATCCGGTTAACCGAGGTAATTTTTTTTTTTTTTTTTTATTCAAAATTAGGCATGTTTAGTGTTAATTATAATAAATTATAGAAGCGCTTCAATCAGTTTCGCGACCGATGAAAGGATAGAGATCAGTCTGTAAGATTTTTACTTTTCTTCAGGTTTTCCAGGCTTCAAGATGGGGCTTATTCTTGCCGTTTTCCAGATATTTATATATGTAGGGTATTTAGCGATGTGTTGAGTGTGGTAGTGAGCTATTTGAGTCCTTTGGGTCCAATATGTTTTAGCATGATGGCTGAGATGCCTTCGGGTACAATAACTTTGGTTGGCTTAATCTTTCTTATTACGTTCTCAACCTCTGAGACATCGGCCTCGGCTTCGGCTTCGGCCTGGGTTAAGAATTTTTATATATAGTATTCGGGCAAAAGGCTTTTTTGATAAAATTGTTTTTAGTTTTGAGCAGAGATGTGATATTTGATAGAAGAGATGTGGTAGATGACATGATACTTTTTAACCCAACTGAACCTATTGGCTAATTAAACTTTTTAGAAAACCTCTGCATTTTATTTCTTAAGTTATTTCTTTTTTTTTAGAAAAACTACATTATCAGCGAGATTATTACTGTTTTCCTACTGTACCTGTTATAGTTATCAGAGACGATCACTCAAAAAATTTCATACAATCGTTTTTTGTTTTGCATAAATGCTTATTTTCAATAACACCTTTTGTAAAAAACGACATTTAATCTATCACAACATAGCATTTTCCAACTCCTCCTCCACCAGTTGGAAGTAGCTAAAGCTTGTAAAAAATTTTAATACTTAGGTCTTTCAGACAGAAGTAATTAAATATATGAATTTCAGTCAAGTAGTCTATTTTGTTTTTTTTAAACGCTGAAATGGGTCAAATTAATAATCGATCCGACTCAGATGCCAATTCATCAGATGTTCTGATATGCAATCATAGATTCTCTTTTACTTTTGTTTAATCTTGGAAATAAATATATTTTTAAGATAATCGATATGTCGGATAGGTGGACGTCGGACGAAAACTTAAAATTCATAATCCTGTATCAGGAACATGAAAATTTATGGAACGTTTTTGATAAGCGATATAAAAATAGGAATGCGCGAAGAAACTCTTTAGAGCTTATCGCAAAAGAAATGAAGTTGTTAAACCCAAACGAAGTCAAGAGGAAAATAAAAAATCTACGATCTACTTATAATCAAGAACTGACAAAGATTGCCAAAAGTAGAAAAAGTGGCTCAGGCACTGATGAGCTTTTTAGGCTATATCTATAAAATGGTTCGATTCCATGAGCCAAATTATGCAAAGCATAAACTTAAAAACTAAAACAACAACAAGTAATCTGGTAAGAACTTTTATTTAAATAATTAAACTTTACATTTTACTTTTAATTATCTTATCATATTATTTTGCCATGTTACAGCTCCTTAGGTAGTAAACTAATCTTTATATTTATTTCTTAATTTTTCAGCCATTGTTTTAGATCTGTTATTAATTCGCGATCGAAGCATAAATGGCAACTCACTAATCTCAGATCTCCACTGTCCAAGAGTAACAGTGAAGTTAACAATATCTTCATAGTCTATACTTCCTGGTGGTGTATAGCTATTTGGCGAAGACATACGTAGCCAGCTATGCAAAGTGCATGCAGTTTGAACAATTTTTATTGCCGTTTCTTCTTTTACTTGGATCGGTTTTCCTAAAATACGGAAACGAGATGCCAAGATTCCAAATCCATTTTTCACAATTCTTTTTGCTCTACTCAATCTATAGTTAAATAGTTTTTCTGCTTCGGTTGATGTGCGTGAGTATGGTTTGAGTAGGTATAATTTTAAAGAGAAAGCATCGTCCCCTACGAGAATTTCTCCTTCAGGTAACAAAGAATTATTTTCCAACATAGGGTACAAGGAACTATTTTGGAAAACACCTCCATCTGCATTACGACCATAAGAACCTACATCTATATATCTAAAACAATAGTCACGGTCCACAATAGCCATGAGGATTATGCTGTTAGTTCCTTTATAGTTGAAGTACTCACTGCCAGAATCGGGTGGTGCTTGAATAACCACATGTTTGCCATCTATTGCCCACAGCACCCTGGAAAGTTGCATTTGTCATGAAATCCTACTTGTATTTCTTCCCATTCTTCCTTACTTGGTATCTGCAATTAAAATAAATTATTAAAACTTTAAAGTTTTATTTATATTTTTATTAGTTTCATTTAATTAAAGTTTATGTTTTATTTATAGCCGATGAACATAGAGAATGAAGTTGTACAGGAAAGCGAGTGTGGGTCTTTAAACGATGAAGACCCATACGAAACAGAGCAACAACTTCTTGCAACATCAAAAACAAGTTACGCTAAACCGAAACAGCCAGTACAAAAAAAAACGGGAGAGATGAATGGAGTCCACGCAGCAATAGACCAACTAGAATTGTTGAACCAATCTATAAATCCCGTAAATGCTGAAGTAGACGATGAATGCGATGTAATTGGCAAACATATTGGTATGCATCTACGGGAGCTTCCGCATCATTATTTTTTAGATGCAAATGAGGAAATCCAGGCTTTTAAAATATAGAAAACTGGCTCTATTTGAGCGTGATACGAGTACGGAATCGCGATATTAGTACTGGAATACTCTTCTATTCTCAGTAGTCGATCAATCTATCAATCAATCTATCTATCTATTTTAGCGATATGTATTTCATATAGGAATGTAAGCTGTCAACAAGCACAAGTGTGCACAACCACTCCAGTGTCATTGTATAACCAGTGTGTTGATGGTTGTTAATGACTTTGTGTAACAACACTTTGGCCTAAATGGAAGTAGTGCTAACCACTAGACCATTCAACACATATATACATGCATTTATATACATACGGTTCTAAAAATGTTCTATTTCATTTTTGTCCATTGCATGGAAATTGGTTCTATTATATATTATACCTAATGGTTCCACACCGAATGGATGGCATTTTGGGAGATAATTTTTTTGAAAACCAGATTTCAAGTAAAAAACGATTTAGTACATATGTTCAAAATAGCAGTTGACATGATGTATGTGATACATATATAAGTTTCAATAGTTCAGGTTAACAAAACGCCTGCTAGAGGGTTCAGTCAGTTACAGGAAATTCAGTTAGAGGAAACGATGAATATCCTTTATATAAAGAAAGATCCGTAGCAGATAGCGGTAAGGTAACAACATATAGATATGCAAAACGGGAACATGGAAATAATTCCATACACATGGATGGTTGTTCCATATTAATCCTATGCTATCAAAAACATACAGAGTGCACATAAACTTGGAATACGGTATTTCCGTCAAATCAGTCAAATACTTTAGTTAGTCAGTACTTTAATAAAGGCAGCAACATTTCAGTTTTAGCGTGCTACAGAGAAACAGCAACAACAATGAAGTAGTGCTGCGAGTACTTTATTGTCCTAAACTTGAACGAGGTCCACATATTGTTCTTTTAGCAGTACAATTAGAAAATAAAATACGCGTTTATATCATATTTGTAAATATGCAACAAAACGCCTTGAATCTACTGCATACAATTTTAACCGCTTTCTTTGCCATATGTCAAAATAACGCTATTGCGAAAACACTGCCGTATTCGGAAATACCTACGAACTTAACATGGAATCCGAATAAAAAACTATTTATACGAGGCAGGTAAAGAAAAAAAGCGAGTCGACAAATCATCTGGCGATTAAAAAAACTATATATGCAGTGTGTGCCCCATCCCAGACAAGATGATTGCATCTTTTCTCGCATGTTATTAGTATATGTGCTTTCTAACAATTAAAAATTGTCAGCGACGTTACACATGTCACTTTCTGCAGTGTAAGTCAAACACTGATTTTATTTTAGAACCACCGACACTGGGATGTAAGCATCAATGACACGTGCAGCACGTCACTTCCAAACTAAGTTCGGGCTTTGTTTGAAATCATACTGACCGCTTACTGTCATCTACAAAAATTTTATGGAAAAAAATATAAATCGCACATGGTTGATGATGTTTCCTTTGAATATGGCATAATGATTGAAGATCTGTGCGTAGTATTCGCGAACTTAGTTCTTAATCAATTATGAATGCTACCGCCGAATCGATCTGCTGCTTCGGTCAATGTGAAATTGTGTCGTTAATATAAATACACTACTGATGATTAGCTTTAATATAAATACAATACGATTGATTAGCATTTCAATTTAAAAAATCACAATTGTGATTGAAAATTGGTGTTTTCATTCAACATCAAAAAAGCTCAGGCTCAATAATTAAACGTACGAGCTTTAGATGTAGAACGGATTGCTTTTCATATGGACAATTATATGTTTCGTAGATAGAGTAGAGGCATAAAACTAGACAAACTCTATATCTGAACTAACAATGGAACGACAACAAATAATGTATAACCTGCAGAAGCATCGTGAAATTGAACATTAGAAACCTGTTGGTTCTCTTTTCTTAGTGAGCACTGAGCACATTGAACACATGGGTACTGCGAATAATTGTGAATCTATATATGTTCTGTATACTGTTCTATATAGAGATGAAACACCTCTACTAATTCAACAAGTCTTTTACATTTTTTATTGCTTACTTGAAAACTTATTTGATCGCTAATTTTTCATATATCCGAACTGATCAGCTAGAGTGCTGATTATTTTTCATCCGTATTTTTAAAAAGAAAAATTAAAAATTATGCAATCATTTCTCATGACCACTTTTTGAAATCATTGCTAATAATTGTGAATCTATATATGTTCTGTATACTGTTCTATGTAGAGATGAAACACCTCTACTAATTCAACAAGTCATTTACATTTTTTATTGCTTACTTGAAAACTTATTTGATCGCTAATTTTTCATATATCCGAACTGATCAGCTAGAGTGCTGATTATTTTTCATCCGTATTTTTAAAAAGAAAAATTAAAAATTATGCAATCATTTCTCATGACCACTTTTTGAAATCATTGCTACTACGTCAACAAAATGTCTGCGCACAAACTTTATTTATAAGCGTAGCAAAGCACGCCGGGTCCTGCTAGTATATATATATATATATATATATATATATATATATATATATATATATATATATATATATATATATATATATATATATATATATATATATATATATATATATATATATATATATATATATATATATATATATATATATATATATATATATATATATATATATATATATATATATATATATATATATATATCTGTAGGTGGGAGGTAAACTACACCAAGTCCAATTTTTTCAAAATACGTTTTTTTATACTGTTAGAATCAGGATTTTGTTCTCTACCGAGAGGTTAAGAGCACTGAGTTCTTACTAGTGTAGTTTTCGAGATAGAACAATTTTAAATAGTCCAAGTCCATAGTTAATAGTCCATTTTCAAACAGTTTTTTGGCTTTCCTCTAAAATTTTAAAAATGTGACTTAGTGTAGTTTACCTCCCACCTACAGATATATATAGATATATATATATATATATATATATATATATATATATATATATATATATATATATATATATATATATATATATATATATATATATATATATATATATATATATATATATATATATATATATATATATATATATATATATATATATATATATATATATATATATATGTTGATTTGGTTGATTTATTCACCTGTAATTTTTGTGATGTATATTATTTTTATTTTCGCAGGTGCCACAGGTATGTTTCAGTTTCGTTGATTAAAACATTTTAAAAAACATCATATTTTGTTTTAATATTTTCCGAAAATTCTTTTATTTTCCAAAAACAATTCTTAAAATGGTAGACTTAATGATAATGTTGATTTAAATTTCGACGTTTCGGCGATGTTTGTCGCCTTTATCAAGAAAAGAATCTGAAAAAATATATTTCTTTCCGGTTACTTTCGAAAATATTTATATATAATTGTGCATATGCGAACAAGATGCTATCAAAAAACAAATTACTTACATTGTTTTTCCCCTATTTTTAAACAAACATTGTGTCTAAGCGCACATTTAAAAAACACTTTTAAAAAACAAAATGACTAAACATTAAACATTGAACAAATATTAAAATTAAAATTTAGACTAAATTAAAAAATTAATTAAACTACATTACAAATTACTTATTTGTTCACGCTTCCCACATTGGAATACAACAGAAAACTTTGGTTATGATTTTTGTTTTCTGATAAATTTGCCCATGCTGAGTAACAAATATTTACATCCGACAGCACAGACAGGTGTGTAGCTAATTTTACTTGACAAAGTTAAAAAGTGTATGTTAGTGATGACAATTGGAGAGACCAGCATGTGCATAAGATCAACCTATAAAACCCTATATACTCAACAAAATGGACAAAAACTTTTCATCATGCAATACAAATAAATGTATTTAACTTGATATTTGTCATGTTAATCTTGGACCTTTATACTAAGTTGATTTTATAATAAAATCACTTACAAAAAAATATAGCACGGGATAACGAATTCTCCTTGACGAACTCGAATTTGGGAATCTCCTACCTCAACTATACTCTAGTCTATCATTTCAATATGACCAAAGACCTAATAGAAATACAAATATATATATAAACAATATTTACCAAAAACTTATCTTGACTAGGTGTTCCGTTTCTTCGGTTGATTGTTGTTCTTTTGAAAGAATTGGATTTAACCTTGCATACCACGTAGTAGATTGTCCGTTTTTTCCTTTTTCTTTTTAAAATCATCAAGTTCCGCTCAAGCAAAACTAGGAGAACCACTTTAAATTATCAGCAGTAACAAAACAATCCATATTATGTATTGGCTGTGTTGACATAGCAGCACCATTAGTATGTGCTACCCCAGTAATTGCACTATTTCTTATTAACGTGTTCCAAACTTTAACACGTCTTGACGGATTTTATATTATACCCATCTTGTGGGTGAATATCACTTGTATTGGTAATGAATAATGTGTTGTTCATTAAATTATACTCAAATTGTTATTTATTATTTTTTTTTTATTAAACACTTTCTATCTTCCTTTTTTTCACGTATTTACTAATTAAATGTTATTCACCATCATTTCAGGTTTTACATAGAAAGAAAATAGAGAAAAAGAAAACTGGATCTTCATCACGTCACTATGTTTCTACTGTGTGTTTTCGAGAACAGATATTAAATAATCAGAAAACACTTTGTACATTAATAAGAAATGTATTATCTTTATTCATTGTAAATTTATGTAAAACTGACAATTTGTACAAAATTCTATCACACAGATATATTCTTTTTCTTTTATTATGTTCAACAAAAATGAATTTTATTTAAAATTATACTTATTATTTGTACTTGATAATTACAAAATTATAGTCAATGATGACTTTTTCTTTTAAGCAAAACTTGGATAAAAAATCACAAAATAATCGTTTGAAAGTCAAACACCGAATTGAATAAAACATATCTCGCCATTGACATTTATAATGATTTTTTTTTATGAACGAAAAAAGATCTAACAACTTGAAAAAAAATATACTTTTTGTTCTATTTCTCGTTAGGGTGAGTAAGGTAAATAATACTTTCCGTTATTTAGTTGTTTGGAGAATATTTTTGAATTTGAAAAGTTTAAGTTGTTGTTTTAGAAAATGAATTATGAGTTTTTATTTAGAAGAGAAAAATGGAATATCAGAAATGTTAAGATGTTTATTAATACATTCTGAAATGTAATAAATGTGTTTCAATTATTTAGTGAGAAGAATTGGACAACCGTTACAGTCATATGTGTTAATTTATTGTTTTGTTGTTCTAATTTTATTGTTAAGATTTAATGTATAGGGAAGTTATCATGTATGGATAGAGGCAAGGTTTTTTAGTGTGTTAATCATATTATATTTAAGAGTTGGATCACCAGCATCTAGAGTTAGATTGATGGCATTGAGTTTATTGACCAGAATGTAACAGCTCTCATTGAACAGTCTTTTGTGATAGTTTGTTTGTTTGTTTGGATAGAATAATTGGTTCTTTGAAATTGAAAGAGTGGTCCGGATTTTCAAAAATATGTTTTAATATAGCTGTTCTATGTGTGTTGTTGTCACCATCGTTTGTTTGTTTTTCTTTCATCTGATTTCTGACGGCTAGATTGTGTTGGTACATTCCGGTAGACAGTTTTTTCCGACAGTTTTTTATAAAAAAAAAATCTAACCTAGTTTCTTTGTTGGAGACTGCTAGCTTACTCCTCTTCCTTGTCTGCACCTTCCTCTGTATTATTATTATGGTTGCTGGTATACCCAAATTCCTTTATAACGTTGATTCTTTTCCATACGCTGATACCCAAAATACTGCCAATGTCACAATTTCTAATCTCGTTCGAATATCTTCTGGGCAGAATATTTAATTTTTTCCCTTTCTTTATCTTTCACAACATTAACCACAAGCTCAGCAAAAAAATGGCAGAAAGCCACTGATGCGGCCGTGTAGCAGTGGACTGTATTTTAAATTTTAGACGAAGGTGTTTGACAGATCCGCATCAGGAGCTCAATGAAATCAGGACACACAATAATGAAACAATTGGATGACATCTTCAAACACGTATAATTACATATAATTTGTACGGCTAATGTATCTAGTTTTGAAGACCATACAATTCACAATAATAACGATGAATGTTGTAAAATTGATGTCTGTTAGAAATTTGACGTTTGTAATAAATTTGATGTTTGTAATAAATTTGATGCTTGTAATAAATTTGATTTTTTTTACAACCAAATTTGATGGTTGTAATAAATTTGATGGTTGTAATAAATATGTGGTAGGTAATGCTGGTATACAGTATATGTAGTACTGGTATGTATGTTTCGATGAACAGCAACTACACCACTAATAATCTATGGATGTATAAAACGGCTTGATATAAACTTAATATATGTAGTGATGGTATGTATGTTTCGATGAAGAGCAACTACACCACTAATAATCGATGGGTATATATATATACATAAGCTTGATGTAAATTTAGTATATGTAATGCTGGTATGAATGGTTCGATGAATCAGCAATTACAACAATGTATGTTTCGATGAGCAGCAGCTATACCAATAACGATCGATGGATATATATATATATATAGGCTTGAGGTAAATTTAGTATAAGTAATGCTGGTATAAATGGTTCGATGAATCAGCAAATTATAATCAACTAATCGATGAGTTAATATGACCTTGATGTAACTTGACATATGTAATGCTGGTAAGTATGTTTCGAAGAGCAGCGAACTACAAGTATAACATTCGATGAACATATGGATATATCGGATTGACGTAAATTGAATATATGTAACGCTGGTATAAACGGTTCGATGAATCAGCAATTACAACAATGTATGTTTCGATGAGCAGCAACTATACCAATAACAATCGATGGATATATATATATAGGCTTGATGTAAATTTAGTATATGTAATGCTGGTATGAATGGTTCGATGAATCAGCAATTACAACAATGTATGTTTCGATGAGCAGCAGCTATACCAATAACGATCGATGGATATATATATAGTGTAACGATTAGCAGTGTAAGCTATGACCTCCAGATGGAAGCAGAGGTTGCACATGCTAAGGCTATAGATTTGTCCACCTGGCTGTGGATCCGGATACCGCTCTCGACTTCGCTCAGTCATTTGGGGTCATGGATTTTATCCGGCAGCCAGGTAGTCCTAGAAATGAGCGGTTCAGTAAGATAAACAAAAATTAAGAAAAAAAAACTAAGACGGCAATTCCTACTTACCATATTCCTACTTACCATCATTTCCGTTGAACCATGTTCTCTCTCGCACAAATAAAAACGTTTACACTACATTAGGTTGACGGGGGGGACCAAATTCTATATTGATTATAGAATCAATACCCCATAACCCAGTAACTCGTGACGTTAACATTACTACCTCGATTATACCATAATACAAAACAACACACAAAAACAAACTAATAACGCAACAAAAATCTTAAACAATCCAGGTAGACTCACCTAATTTTCCTTCAGTCCACTAGTGTGGCCGGCATGTCCATTCCTCGTTCCAGATTAAAACAAATGAATATTTTTACTCAAAAAACTTTTGATCGTACACCCTTTATTTTTATCTTTTGTTTTTATTTTTATATTTATCAATAACTTTGTCACAAGAAAAATTTTTGTTTAACAATTTTAGCACAAGAAAAAATTTTTACTTGACAATTTTGTCTCAAGAAAAATTTCTTCACACCTTGGTGAATCAATTAATTTAAATTATTAAAATTTTTCGTTTACTTTTTACTTAAAAAACTTGTGATCGGACACACTTTAATTTCTATCTTTTTTCTTATTAATATAAATAACTGTCACAACAATAATTTTAACTTAACAATTTTATCACAAGAATAAAATTCCTTCACTCCTTGGTGAATCAATTAATTTAAACTATTAAAATTTTTCGTTTACTTTTTACTTAAAAAACTAGTGATCGGACACACTTTAATTTCTATCTTTTTTCTTATTAATATAAATAACTTTGTCACAACAATAATTTTAACTTAACAATTTTATCACAAGAATAAAATTCCTTCACACCTTGGTGAATCAATTAATTTAAACTATTAAAATTTTTCGTTTACTTTTTACTTAAAAAACTTGTGATCGGACACACTTTAATTTCTATCTTTTTTCTTATTAATATAAATAACTTTGTCACAACAATAATTTTAACTTAACAATTTTATCACAAGAATAAAATTCCTTCACTCCTTGGTGAATCAATTAATTTAAATTATTAAAATTTTTCGTTTTCTTTTTACTTAAAAAACTTGTGATCGTACACACTTTAATTTCTATCTTTTTTCTTATTAATATAAATAACTTTGTCACAACAATAATTTTAACTTAACAATTTTAAAAACCGAAATTACTAAACAAAATGAAAGAAAATACAGAACCAAAAAAAACCACAATAAAACCAAAATAAAACAAGAAAAATGAAAACTCCTTTCGCCGTAGTTTTCAATACCGTTAACGTTCTCAGACCACTTCAGACCCCCGATCAACAATTTTCGTCTTCCCTCGAAACCTCGGTTTAATATGAGCTTTTTACAAAAAAAATGCCCTTAGTTAGCGAAAGTAATAACAACGAGAAAACAGAAGAAAAAACCAACGGAATTCCAGAAATTGAATCAAATTGTGGAAACTTTCCCACAATTAAACGAAAAACTTATTTAGTTACAAAAATAAAATGAAAGGCTGAATTTCAGACTTATGAAGAAAAGACAAAAAAAATGAGAATTTTATAAAATGAAATTGGATTAAACTTATGTTAATCCATAAATTTATATTCATTGTTTTCTGATAAATTTACAGAAAACGAAATGTGGGAAAATTTTATAATTTAGACTAATGCCATTTTGCGTTATTAGCAAAACGGAAATATAGACATAAGGTTTTAAGAAATGGAATGTCATGAGACATGAAAAAAATGTTCAAATAAACTGGAATTCGGAATCTTGGGACGAAGGAAAGTAAAGACAAATTTTTGACACAAAAGTGGTGTGCCCCAGAATATCCTTCGTCACAAATCGTGGGGACGTCCCACACCCTGAGAACGTCTCAAACCGGGCTTAAAACTATCGTTATTAAATGTATCTGGGACCATGTTTTACCACTGGGGATGAAAGTGAAACGAAATCTTCAAGAAAAAAAACTAATTTTAGACACGGATAGGATTAAGTAATGAGAAGGAAAAAAAAAGGGACGACAGGAAGGGACGACAGGAAGCATGGCAACCTTCAAGAGCGTATATCCTTAACATGGTAGGTACCCAAGCTTTTCCCCTGCATGTCTTCAACCTCAAATGCTACGGTCCCAACAGGTCGAGTAAGTTTTGCGGGAATAAATTTTGGAGCGAACTTGGCGTTGAAGTTCCGGGTCGCATCACTCTGGGCAAAGTTTCGAACGTGAACGCTTTGTTGAGGGTGAAGAACGCGAGTCTTGCTCCGCAAATTGTACCGATGAGATGTGTTTTGATAAGCAGTGTGCAGGTGATGAAGGACGGCCTCTTGAATACCAGAGAGGCTGTCAGCACTGCTACTGGCGCATGAATGCTGTCCTGAAATGTGGTGAATATCACGAAGGATTTGGTATTCGGAGCCATGGTTAACTCGGTGACGTCCAAACGCCAAAATTAGGAGTGAACCCAATAGACGGATGGTAAACATTTCGCAAGGCTGACGTAATCTCGTTTAGATGGATGTCCCAGGTTTTGTGGTCAGTTTTGATATAAGACCGAATGGCGGATACAATGGAACGGTTTACCCGTTCTGACGTATTGGACTGGGGTGAATATTTAGGAGTAAATATATGCTTCACTCCGAATGTTTTGAGTGAGTTAGCGAGTAGGTGGGACTCGAATTGTTTGCCATTATCTGAGACCAGTGACTCAGGAACGCCGAAGAGATTAAAAACGTCGTTCTCTAGAAAGGTGACTAAGCTAGCGGCTGTTGCTTGTCGAAGGGGTTTTGTCAGCACAAATCGGCTGAAGTGATCCAATGCGATAACAATGGGCGTATTACCCCACTTTGATCTTGTGTAGGGTCCTAGAAAATCAACATATATTCTCTGGAAGGGACGAAATACTTTAGTTTCCTGACCCATTGGTGGCCGCAGTGTGTCATTAGCGCACTTATTCATCCGACATGACTGACAGTTCCGTACATATTCTTTAACGTCTCGAGCTAAAGATGGCCAAAAGAACATACGCCGTAGTTTATCTGTGACTTTGGCTGCACCTAAGTGAGCCGAAAGAGGGGGATTATGGGCTTGACAGATGAGAGAATTTCGCATTGGAATGGGGACCATGAATCGCCAGTGTTCTTCTTTGTCCAGGTGTTTCAACCCAATGTTAGTTTGTATGTAAATACGACCATCTACCTCTCGGACATTAGAATCTGCGTGGGGTCGTAGTGCTAGGTACTCCGAGTCCTTAAAATGTTCGGAAGAGAGATCCAGATTCATCACGGCATCCTGGGCATCTTTCACTGAACTATCAATCTCGTCAGCATTAAGCCGGGATAAGGAGTCGGCAACGATGTTCTGATTTCCCTTGCAGTATTCAATATCAAAATCATAAGCTTGCAGCTTAAGACTCCATCTGGCCAGTCTACCCGATAGATCTTTCAAAGACATAAGCCACTTTAAACTAGAGTGATCCGTGATGATGGTAAACGGATGTCCTTCTACATAAGCCCTGAATTTCTTAACGGCGAGAACTGCTGCAAGACATTCCAGTTCAGTGACACTATAATTCTGTTGGGCCGAATTGAGCTTGTGTGACATAAATGCCAAAGGGTGTTCCGCTCCGTTGTCAGATTTTTGAAATAGCACACTGCCTATCCCTGTAGCGCTAGCATCATAGCCTGCGATACCTACTCGCCTGGGCTTTCTTTCTCGTGCAATCAATTCCCTGCCTTACGGCGCGGCATAGGTGACTTTTCCTTTTCCACACTGTCCTCCACACTATACCTATGGTTAGAGCAATTACCAGCAGTATCATGACTACCAACCCAGTACTCAAGGAGGAGGAGGAGCATCTGTAAATTAGTTCGTCCTTTAAACAGGCAACACAGCCTTGGCATTCATACTTCGAAATTGTGTCACCCTCGCATTTCGTACATTTAAACTCCATAAGTCCCAAGAACATGCCCTTAATTCTATGATCGCTCTCTACGACCGCCACCGACACGGTGTTAACTGTAATGGCACATCGGTCACCCGGTTGCAAATTTGTGATGATTATATCCCCATGTATCCCGAGCACATTAAGACAGGCTTTGATCTCTGAGGTGCCCGTAGCAAACAGAGTTAGGATTAGCGATACGGGAGATAATTTAAAGACTAAATTTGGTAACATGGCGATGCCCGAACGTTTAACTACAGAGATGAACCCGGAATTTGGACCGAAAAACAATAGCACAATTAACGTTTTAGATAGTGTTTGGCTAACAATCAGTGTTTGGCTAACAATCAGTGTTTGGCTAACAATCAGTGTTTGGCTAACAATTAACAAAAGAGGAATAAATTTGTCTTAAACTTAATGCTAATTTATAACTATAATTGATATGTGGTACGGTCCCCAGCTTCCTCCCAATGGTTGTACGTAGAGTTTGGAGAAGGTTAATATCCCAATGGCGTTTCTGCAGTATAGAAGTTGTAACTTGCTTGTTATGTGTATTCCAAAAGAAATGAAGTGGTTGCGTTAATGAAACAAATCTACCTTTATCAACATTTGAAGACAATCCCTATAAAGCTTCAAACCAAAACCAAACAACCAAACAAAATAAATTCCTATCATATTTCTAAATTAACGAAATCAAAATATATTAAAATCATTCCATTTAAACATCCATTCAATCACATTAAAACGATTCTATAATATAAAGAATATAAAGATAAATTGTTATTTCAAAACAAACACAGTTAATATTTGTAAGAATTTTATCAGGGTAATATGAAGCCTGAGATCAATAAAACAATTCACAACGTAAACAAAACTGCAATTCAGTGTTACAACTTGAACTTGACCAATTGTTATAACTAGGTTATTGGTTTCTTTTATTTCCATTCGTCATAATGAAATTACTTGCAGTCTCGTGCACTCTTAAATCTATATATGATTGACATTGGATTGGAATGGTTTGTTTGAATAGCGGTGTGTTGACCTTGCGTTGATATCGCAGTATGTGTTGAGAGCTTGGCTTGATTTTTGTTGTTAATTTTAGCTGCTTTCAGCTTATCTCATATCGTTTGGTATGCAGCTTTACAGGAAGTATCTGCAAATGTTAATAAGGGTTTCTGGTTTTGGGACGAAGCTTGAAATAATTAAAATATAAACAAATCTTCTTGGAGGTAGTGTAGATGAAAGTGAATTTGACCAAGTTTGTTCTTCAATGGAACGCGTCTAACCTTGAGAATGAAATAAGGCTTCATGAGTGAATAAATGAATATCCAATTCAAATGTTTTGTTTTTATTGAAATTTAAATAATATAATTAACAAAGCCTATGTTAACTATATCGACAGATATATAATTCAATTTTGGAAAATGAGATATCACTAAAATTGATTTCCTTCTTATAATTATAGAGAGAAAAAAAAAATAAATCAAATTGAAAAATCTAATTTTTCTTTTTTTTTATGTAATATTTCAAGCATGAAACTTATTTTGTTGAAATAATTCAGAAATGAAACATTTCAAATGAAAGATTTCATTGAAATGTTTCAGTTGTTTAATCACTACTCATATCTCATACTATGTATTAGATAAAACAAAGTTTAATTTTGCTAATAACAAAAAAGAGAGAAAAAAAAATTTTTTTTGATTATAAACATTAAAATTTAAAGATATTTAGTTTGGATTGAATTGATATTGAATTTAAATTGAATTCATACTGATATTTGATTAATATTGAATTTCCAATCCTGTTGATTTAAATTTACAAACTTAGTGTGTGGGTAAGTACTATATAGGGGTTTCCCTTTGTTCTGTTTCTGTTTTTAATTGTAAAATTAACAAAAAAAAATTATAATTTATATAAAACAATACATACAATCAAAAGAAACAAATTAGACCAAACTACTAAACCTAGTTATAACAAAATAAATTTCTTAAAAACAACCAATCTTATGAATAATTGACGACAAGTTGCTTTCCCAAAATATGAACCATTTATTGAGTTATTAATTATTCCTTTATTAATTATAATAAAACGCAAGAAAATTTTGTAAAGCACTTCTCTAAAAGAAATCCAAAATTATTATTAAGTACATAAATTTATGATAACCAAAACAAAAATATAACTATTAAACTACAAAATTAACCAGAAAGTAAAATTTACTTTAAAAATAAATGAAACCTTAAACCTATATTGTGAGCGAACATGGTTTACGGAAAAGCCAGGCAAGCAAGAACATCTAAAGGGAGCTCTGGACCAAACAGAAGATTGGTAAACGATAAAAATTACGCAACAAAATATATACAAGAGAGTTCCAATTCATTTACCAAAATTTTCAACATCTGAAAATGATAATGGTACTTTGAGAAATGTAACTAAAATAAAGTAGGTCTAGTTCATTTAGAACTTGGGGTGGTTGACTGGTCCAGAAATAAGAACAAAACAATTTTAAGAGAGAACGACACCGAAAACTAAAAACAATTAAAATATGATTACAACTTTTCAGCGCTGTCACTCCAGTGTCGAATATAAGGTTTGACTAAGGAATTTCGGATAGGGAAGGAGTATTCGGAGTTCAGGAATAATGGTTTCTCTAGATGACGGGCAACAGCTTTTAGCTGTGGTCTACGTGTACTGCGGAAGCAGCCGTACTGTTGGACCACATCGATGAGAACCCACTTATGAACCCGAGATGCTCTGTTCAACGGCAACCGAAATTAAAATTTGCCACAACAGAGCCTCTTGCGCACAGTAACTCTTCGAGATGTTTCACTGACCTAGCAGACACAAAACTACAGCTGTTATATAAAAAAACAAAACACAAAACACAAACCGGACGTGTCCGCGATAAAACTACGTTTTACAGCCTAGCAAACTCGTTCAACGGCCAATAAATAACCTTAACCTAAAACCAAAAACACAAACCAAAAAAAACAAAACTACACGCTGGCTATGTCCGCGATGAAGCATCTCGAAGCTATTCAACAACTGGAGAACCACGCTGTCCTCAGAAAAAAACCGAAACAAAAAAAATAGTGCTCCCAGTTCGACGATTCCAACAAACACAGTGATTAGCTGATCGGCTGGCATCATCGAGAACTTAGAACACTCTAGATAAATTAGAACACAATCCACCATACACGTTGATCATCCCACTTGAAAGTGTATTATTGGATGACATTCATGTATGATAGAGAACACCGTCAACAGACCTACGGGTTAGACACATGATCCTCCCGTTCGTTCGGATCATGAATAATTGAGCTTTACTTGGGCGCCACTGTAACGATTAGCAGTGCAAGCTATGACCTCCAGATGGAAGCAGAGGTTGCACATGCTAAGGCTATAGATTTGTCCACCTGGCTGTGGATCCGGATACCGCTCTCGACTTCGCTCAGTCATTTGGGGTCATGGATTTTATCCGGCAGCCAGGTAGTCCTAGAAATGAGCGGTTCAGTAAGATAAACAAAAATTAAGAAAAAAAACTAAGACGGCAATTCCTACTTACCATATTCCTACTTACCATCATTTCCGTTGAACCATGTTCTCTCTCACACAAATAAAAACGTTTACACTACATTAGGTTGACGGGGGGGACCAAATTCTATATTGATTATAGAATCAATACCCCATAACCCAGTAACTCGTGACGTTAACATTACTACCTCGATTATACCATAATACAAAACAACACACAAAAACAAACTAATAACGCAACAAAAATCTTAAACAATCCAGGTAGACTCACCTAATTTTCCTTCAGTCCACTAGTGTGGCCGGCATGTCCATTCCTCGTTCCAGATTAAAACAAATGAATATTTTTATTCAAAAAACTTTTTATCGTACACCCTTTATTTTTATCTTTTGTTTTTATTTTTATATTTATCAATAACTTTGTCACAAGAAAAATTTTTGTTTAACAATTTTAGCACAAGAAAAAATTTTTACTTGACAATTTTGTCTCAAGAAAAATTTCTTCACACCTTGGTGAATCAATTAATTTAAATTATTAAAATTTTTCGTTTACTTTTTACTTAAAAAACTTGTGATCGGACACACTTTAATTTCTATCTTTTTTCTTATTAATATAAATAACTGTCACAACAATAATTTTAACTTAACAATTTTATCACAAGAATAAAATTCCTTCACTCCTTGGTGAATCAATTAATTTAAATTATTAAAATTTTTCGTTTTCTTTTTACTTAAAAAACTTGTGATCGTACACACTTTAATTTCTATCTTTTTTCTTATTAATATAAATAACTTTGTCACAACAATAATTTTAACTTAACAATTTTATCACAAGAATAAAATTCCTTCACACCTTGGTGAATCAATTAATTTAAACTATTAAAATTTTTCGTTTACTTTTTACTTAAAAAACTTGTGATCGGACACACTTTAATTTCTATCTTTTTCTTATTAATATAAATAACTTTGTCACAACAATAATTTTAACTTAACAATTTTATCACAAGAATAAAATTCCTTCACTCCTTGGTGAATCAATTAATTTAAATTATTAAAATTTTTCGTTTTCTTTTTACTTAAAAAACTTGTGATCGTACACACTTTAATTTCTATCTTTTTTCTTATTAATATAAATAACTTGGTCACAACAATAATTTTAACTTAACAATTTTAAAAACCGAAATTACTAAACAAAATAAAAGAAAATACAGAACCAAAAAAAACCACAATAAAACCAAAATAAAACAAGAAAAATGAAAACTCCTTTCGCCGTAGTTTTCAATACCGTTAACGTTCTCAGACCACTTCAGACCCCCGATCAACAATTTTCGTCTTCCCTCGAAACCTCGGTTTAATATGAGCTTTTTACAAAAAAAATGCCCTTAGTTAGCGAAAGTAATAACAACGAGAAAACAGAAGAAAAAACCAACGGAATTCCAGAAATTGAATCAAATTGTGGAAACTTTCCCACAATTAAACGAAAAACTTATTTAGTTACAAAAAAAATGAAAGGCTGAATTTCAGACTTATGAAGAAAAGACAAAAAAATGAGAATTTTATAAAATGAAATTGGATTAAACTTATGTTAATCCATAAATTTATATTCATTGTTTTCTGATAAAAACGAAATGTGGGAAAATTTTATAATTTAGACTAATGCCATTTTGCGTTATTAGCAAAACGGAAATATAGACATAAGGTTTTAAGAAATGGAATGTCATGAGACATGAAAAAAATGTTCAAATAAACTGGAATTCGGAATCTTGGGACGAAGGAAAGTAAAGACAAATTTTTGACACAAAAGTGGTGTGCCCCAGAATATCCTTCGTCACAATAGGCTTGAGGTAAATTTAGTATAAGTAATGCTGGTATAAATGGTTCGATGAATCAGCAAATTATAATCAACTAATCGATGAGTTAATATGACCTTGATGTAACTTGACATATGTAATGCTGGTAAGTATGTTTCGAAGAGCAGCAAACTACAAGTATAACATTCGATGAACATATGGATATATCGGATTGACGTAAATTGAATGTATGTAACGCTGGTATAAACGGTTCGATGAATCAGCAATTACAACAATGTATGTTTCGATGAGCAGCAACTATACCAATAACAATTGGTGACGTAGACAAAATGCCTAAAAAATACAAACAGAAATTAAAAGCTCTCGAACATTCCACTCACATGACACCAAATATCATCACAGCCTGGTTAGCGATCCAGGAGCCAGCTTCAATGAGATTTCTCACGACTAAAACATCAGCGTCAATATTAACTTTATTATACTCTTGATTTAATATAAGGCTTCAAACTATACATTAATTATTTACAACTGGAAAATAGCATCATAAATGAACACTTTAATAAAACTTTACTTTGATACATCAACTTCAAATTAACATTTAGTTTATCTTATTATAATTAACACATATTAACATGAGACACTAACTTAACAAAATATTACAGATTGTTAAAACTGAATTTGGATTCTATATTTACTTTGAACAATCAACTAAACCAAGATGGTCACCGTCTATTGGATGAAATGACAATCCAACATGATGAACATCCAAAAGTGAATAAAATAAGAGAGTTAAGAAAATAAATCCATCACTTAAATAGTTAATCATAATTTCAATGTGACAACTGTCCGATATCGAAACCGTCAAACAAAATCATAACCCAAAGTGGGTTTCCACGTGCATCAGAAAATAACACGTCAAAACAAAATATAAACCTTTCCAAATGCATCAAAAATAACACATTACAATATGTACATATTTCCAATTGCATCAAAAAATACCATATCAAAATATGCAAGTGTTGACACTGACAGTCCTCAGTCGAAACTATCGAACATATAATTATATATTTCTTAGATTAATTTTTTTTTTAATTTTAGGTAACAACGTCAACTGACATCAGTTGCATTAACATCCTGCTAAACTTAAATGCTTCAATAAATGTATTATCAACATGACATTCTGCTTGTTTTATTATACAATAATTAGGATCAGTGATCTGACTGGGTTTTAAATATAGCTCTATTCCTTTTTTTACATCTTCATTTCAATAGTAAAATTAATTTATGTTAACGGAAACCGAATTCTATTGTTGAGACATTTTACGGAGCATTGGTGCAGCGTTAACAGCCACCATATATAGAACAATTTCGTTTAATGCTTGTTATTTCCCTTTCCATTAACTTAGATTGGAAGATGACTTTGGTTTAGTTTTTTTTTTCAATTATCACAAGACAAGCGATTTGTCTTAACGTAAAACATGTAACTTTACGTAAAAGAAAGAACCATTTTTTTTAAATTATTTTTACTATTACTTTAATTTATTATAGGCCAGTAATAATAGGAGAAAAAATTAGAAAAAAAAAAAATAATTCGTTACAGCAAACTGACAGTGGGATATTGTAGAACAAGATATTGTAAAAGAGGGAAACATAAATCGAACCAGCAGCTGCTATCCGGGGGAGAATGGGGAGGGTTTTTAGGGGTTGAAAAGGGTTTTTCGTGATTTCTGGCTAAACCGTGCATCCTATCAAAAAGAGTTATATGTAAAAGTTGTAGGGAATAAAAAGATCTACACTTTTTGTGCGGACCATTTTTACCCTCACCTCATCATTTTTCGAAAAAATGCGAAACACCGATTTTTTTCTTTTTTCTTGTTTTCTTTTACAAAAAAAATTTTATGAAATTCAAATTTTGGAAAAAGATACCTCCATTTATTGGAAAAAGGCATCAATTTTTTCGGAGGGAAATATTTAGACGTTGTTGTTAAAATTAATTTTTTTGAAAAAAAAAACCAAATTTTTAACTGCGATTCCTCTTAAAAATACGCCTCCTAAAGAGTTCAGTTTTGACTCATTTACTCGTTCTTACGTCTATTTTGATAAGTGGTAAAAAAATGGTACACTGTTCTGGAAAAAAAGGCGGGAAAATTGAAAAAACCGAAAAAATCGCTTTTTTTCGTGGTAATTTGCATATTTATCGTTGAATAATCGTTATTAATTAATAAAATCATTTAAATTTTTAATGATAAACGTAAACGACGATCATTTGGAAATAAATTAATGAATAATTATGTGCTTTCGTTACTTTTAGTTTATTTAGGTAACAAAAAAGTAAATTTTATTCTTCAAACATGGCGATCTCAAAAAGTACCTTTTAGTTTTCTTGCATGTTTTTTATATTTTACAGATTTGTTATTTACTTAAAACATACTAAACCTATAAGGACAATTGTTATTTTTTGTTTTTGAGAAAAACACATTTGAATATAGGTTGATTTTTTTTGTACTTTGTGCCATACACTAAACCCAAGTTTACTGATTCTATTAAACTTATTTTGGGTTTAGAAGGTACTAAATGAGGTTTAAAGAAGGTACTAAATAAGCTTTTTTTGGGTTTTCTGAAGGTTTAATATTTTACCCAAAACATACTCAAATTACAGACAGACGTTTTGTTCGACGATAAAAACCAATTCGAATATTTGTTGGCAAAAATATGCCAGTTGCAGATTTTGCTGAAATTTATCAAATACATAGATAGTGAATTTTCCTTTCAATTACAATAAAAAATTCATATTAAATTAAAATATATCATATATTAATTATCATATATTATAAACTAAAATAAGCATTAAATATTTTAGAAAAATGAAAATTCTGCCAATCCCATGTACTTTCGAAATCAAATTGCTCAAGAACGGCTTTACCGATTTTATCAAACTTTTTTTTTTTTTGTAGGTGATTAGTTAATCGTTTGAAAAAAAAAATAATTAATTGTTTTTGTAATTAATTTTTAAATTAAAATATTAAAAAACTTTTTTAAAGTTGGCGCTTGGGTTGAAGATCAATTGAAATTTAATTTATTTTTTTTTGTAAAAACAGTTCTATCCTTACTCTAAAATATTACAAATTTACAAAGAGGCTAATATTCGTGTTCTTGAGATATTTAATTTTTAAGATTTTTAGTACGACTGAAATTCTAATTGTTGATTATTTCTTCGAACAATTTTTATCAAGTTCGAAAACGAAAGCATCTAATTATTCATAAATGTATTTTCGAATGATCGTTGTTTACGTAATAATAAAAAAAATAATATGATTTTATTAATTAGTAACAATTATTCAACGATAAATATGCAAATTACCACGAAAAAAGCAATTTTTTCGGTTTTTTCAATTTTCCCGCCTTTTTGTCCATAGATTTATACTTTTTTTACCATGTATCAAAAATAGACGTAAGAACGAGTAAATGAGTCAAAACTGAACTCTTTAGGAGGCGTAGTTTTAAGAGGAATCGCAGTTAAAAATTTGGTTTTTTTTTTCAAAAAAATTAATTTTAACAACAACGTCTAAATATTTCCCTCCGAAAAAATTGATGCCTTTTTCCAATAAATGGAGGTATCTTTTTCCAAAATTTGAACTTCATAAAATTTTTTTTGTAAAAGAAAACAAGAAAAAAGAAAAAAATCGGTTTTTCGCATTTTTATCGAAAAATGTTGAGGTGAGGGTAAAAATGGTCCGTATAAAAAGTGTAGATCTTTTTATTCCCTACAACTTTTATATATAACTCTTTTTGATAGAATGCACGGTTTAGCCAGAAATCACGAAAAACCCTTTTCAACCCCTAAAAACCCTCCCCATTCTCCCCCGGATAGCAGCTGCTGGTTCGATTTATGTTTCCCTCTTTTACAATATCGTGTTCTACAATATCCCACTGTCAGTTTGCTGTAACGAATTTTTTTGTTGTTAAAATACTATTTTTCCTGGCCTATTATATCTTTTTACTTTTAACAATTTAATTTTTTTATTTTCACTGTTCAGGTTTTGGGATATTGAGGACCCTGGAAACTCACTCACATCTTCTTTTATTTTAATGAAAATAATTACTAACCACAATTGAAATGTTCAACATTTAAATTTTAGAAATAGAATGGCTACTCCATGTGTCACTATCTGATATTTTATAATCAATCTGTGTACAAAAAACAAGCTCTAGCAACTTGAAGAAAAAACATTTTTCGTTATTGTGAGTTTGTTTAATATACTTTTCGTTATTTAGTTGTTTGGAGAATATTTTTAAATTTGAAAAGTTTAAGTTGTTGTTTTAGAAAATGAATTATGAGTTTTTATTTAGAAGAGGAAGTGGAATATCAGAAAGGTTAAGATGTTTATTAAAACATTTTGAAATGAAATAAATGTGTTTCAATTATTTAATGAGAAGAATTGGACAACCGTTACACAATATTTATTTTTGTATCTATCGAATGTTGTGAATGAAAGTTTAAAATTCTACTGGATGCTATAGATTTGTAATACCAGTCCGTTTGTACCGAACCCGATGGTAGCCTCATGAGTTTCATGTCAAGAAAATTTAAGGTTTGGTTGATTACGATTTCGTGGGTAAATTTTATGGTAGGGGAGAGAGAATTCAAATGTAGTAAATTGTCGTCAACTAACTCCGTTGGGATGCAACAGATGATGTGATCCACATATTTTTTAATGAAAATTGGCTGATAATTCAAACTCGCGAGACCGTCCATTAGTAAATCTTCCAAGACAAAATCCGATAGAGTGGGGGAAAGGGGGTTACCCATTGCTAACCCTTGTATCTGTTTATATATGTCGCCATTAAATTTGAAATAAGATGCATCTTTGATACAAAACGTTATGATGTCAATAAATAAATTAAGTGGGATGTTTGTCACTTCTTTGATTAAACAAGATTTTATGGATGTAAACGCTGAGTCGATGGGGACATTGGTGAACAGCGATACTACATCAAAAGAGACAAGGGCGTAATTAGGTGGTATTTTAACATATATATATATATATATATATATATATATATATATATATATATATATATATATATATATATATATATATATATATATATATATATATATATATATATATATATATATATATATACATATATAAGTTTTCAATTATTGTATCACATACTTACGGTATCAAATTAGATATGGCAGCCTTTGAAACGCGAAAAAATACTAAAAGCATTCTAAATGTCATTCCAGATGCAAGGTAGCTCAATGTTATTTCCAGTTTTACTCTAGCTCCTCTACTCCCTCATGGTTGTATCAGCACTTTGAATATTTGAAGAAATTAAATTTAAAAGGAATTCAAATTGTTCAGGTGTCAATCTCATCACTGCTTTATATTCAGCAGCATCTTCATAATACAGTTCTTTCATAATGGTGTTAGTTGCACTTTCTTTTGCAACATTTCCTAACCCAAATACTTTTTCTTTTCTTTTTTTTCAATCTTTTTTAATTCCGCAGACAGTACTACAGTCACAGACTTATTACGGTTTGGGTTATAATTTGTTGTTGAGTAGTTGACATAGTTGACGTTATTATGTCTTAAAATCATAAATTTCGGTAGAAATTTGCGAGTTTTTTAATATACCAAATAATTACTCAAACAACAGCTCAAACCAAAATTTTGATGAGCACGTATCTTACAGCTAACCATGAGAAAATCAAATTTTGAAAAACATTATTTGATTATTGTATCATTATTTTAGCGATTCTATGGCTCAAACTACATAAATATTCCTTACATTTTAAATTCTAACATGTTTTAAAACTAAAAAGCTGAAAAAGGAACGGAAAACAGACAATATAATATAAAATATATTTTCTTAAATATAAAAATCTAATTTTATCTCAAAAATTTTGGAAGTTATACAGGAGGCGCGCCTATCAGTTTGTAGAAAATACATTTTGCAATAAACTTAACCCTGAAATCCTAATGTCACTAAAACACTAATGTCAAAATTGAAAATAGTCAAAACATTAAACAATTCGATCAAGACTCAGTGTTTCCACAATTTTTTAATTTTAAAGTAAAAAACCAAAAATGTCTTTGAAAGCAAAAATTGGACCCTCAACTTTAAACGCAGATTTATCAGAATTGTATATAGAATCGGAAAAACTCCTCAATAATGGTGCAAATTATTTACATTTATAGTGTATTCTTTTCGGCTGTACCGTACAAATTTCAGTACAGTTCCAACCCCGAATTATTTTTTTTGTATTGAAATTCATTCCAAAAGAATACAAAATTCGATAATTCGGTGATGGAACTTGGTTGGTACAGCCGAAAAGAATACACTATTAGATGTTGTGGATGTTCATTTTGTTCCTAACCTTCGACATCCGAAATAGGGCTCGTAAAATACTCGAACATTAAGTATCCGGGTATCGAGTAGTTATTTTACTCAAATACCCGGGTACCCGGGTAACCCGGGTATTTGGATAATTAAAACAAAAAAATTTTCAATAGTTCATTTGTAGATATTTAATTCAATTAATATTTGTATTTATTTAATTCAATTAATTTAATTCTTAAAAATATGTTAAACGTTAAATGAAATCAAATTTTATAGAGCAAGAGCTGGCGACGGCCAGACCTTCATTATTTTATAAAAGCTGAAAGTTTTTCTGCGCATACCCCCTACTCAGGTAGGAACGATTAGCGACATATGAAGTTTGGATCATGGTGGCTTTTGCAGGGAGCAGGTAACAGAGGGGCCTCCAAAGTTTCGTTGAAAGTATAATAGGCAATTTTTTTATATATTCTTCGGGATAGTATTAGAAGTCACGTCACTCATTGCCAGACACTTACTATCGTGGTAACTCCCTGCCAGACACCCTTTAATTTTAACAAATTGATAAAGTTTAAGGGTGTCTGGCAGGGGGTTGTCAATATAGTAAGATTCTGGCAATAGGTGACGTGACTTCTAATACTATCCCGAAGAATATATAAAATAATTACCTGTTATACTTTCACGAAACTTTGGAGGCCTCTTTATTACCTGCTCCCTGCCAAAGACACCATGATCCAAACTTCATATATCGCTAATCGTTCCTACCTGAGTAGGGGGTATGCGCAGAGAAACTTTCAGCTTTTATAAAATAACGAAGGTCTGGCCGTCGTGGGCTCTTAGTCTATTATAATAATATAACATTTACTATAACTTTTTGTTTATGAAATAGTATTTTAAAAATATTAAGCCATTGAGTGTGGAAGGAGCTAACGAACTGCGAATTTTGGTTATTATATTGTCGGCTACTGAAAACACCCGTTCGTATGCCGTTGATGTAGGATTTATAGTAAGCAATGAAGCGTACAGATTATCTAACATTTGGTTTCGCTTACCTCCATTTGTCTCCATAAATCGAAGGGATTGCTCAACATTTAAATTTTCGCTTTTTTCTTTGGTTTTTATATATGATGAAAGACAATGCAGTAGCTCATTATATACTGATGTTTGTTCCCACTCTCCATCAGAAGAACTTGAGCTTTGATCTGCAACTATGATGTTGATTTCATTCGAGTATAGACGTAATAATAATTGATGAGCAAGCTGCTTTGTAGACATTTTTGTGGCTTAGCTTAAAAACTCATTGCCTTTTGGAAAAATACCATGATGCAAATATAACAATAATATTATTATATCCTTTTGTCGACGTCCATCAACTTCGTTTTTCAAATTTTTATATAGTTCACGAGAAAGAGGTGTACTAATCTCGTTTATTTTTTTTAGTACGTAGTTATTTTAGTTAAATTAAGTTAAAGTTAGTTAAAACATATTAATTATAAAAATAAAAGAAATTAAACAATCGGAAAATAAATGTATTGTCGTTTGTGTGGGAGTACTCAGGAATCTCTCAAGGATCTACATTTTAAGGTCATAGAAGTATTTCTAAAAAATCTAGATTCATTCATTTTCTGAAACATATATTTTTTGAAAGTATTTTTTGAACAAATCAGGAAAAGCGACAGTGAGCGTCATAAGAATTTTGTTTTTGTAATACCCGGGTACTCGAAGCTATTACCCGGATATTCGAGTAGTAAAATTTTTGGCCAAATACCCGGGTACCCGGTTATCCAATACTCGAGTATACGAGCCCTAATCCGAAAGTTAAAATAGTTAAATGTTTACGAAATAAAATAAAGGATGCTTTCTTTGAAACTCATATGATGGTATCGAATCCAGATCAGTGGATAGAACCAATAGCCGATGCTGGTGTTGATCAATATACTTTGAACCGGTTCAAACAATTGTTGCAGAAGTTTCAAAGAAAGTTAAAGAAACTGGAATGAAGGTTGGTTTAGCTTTAAAACCAGGCACTTCGGTTGAGCTTGTGAAAGAGTACATTCCCTTAGCTGATATGATTTTGATTATGGTCGTTGAACCCGATTTTGACGGTCTAAAATTTATGAGTGATATTATGCCAAAAGTAGAATGGCCACGTGAAAATTACCTCAACATTAGATATAGAGGTTGATGGAGGGGGGAGTTAGACCAGAAACAATTAATGAGTGTGCTAAAGCTGGAGCAAATATGATTGGGTACAGCAATTATACGGGCTGCTAATCAAAAAGACGCAATATCACTTTTAAAAACTCTACAGGGGCCCTATTCCCGAACACATACATAAATGTCATCACAATATTGTAAATTCACACAATATTGTGAATCTCGTATTATGTAACACCAATTTGGTGAAAATTCAACACAATATTGTGAATCTGACAAGAAGAATATAGTTACTGTCAAAATCACAATTTTGCTTTATGTTTTGTGTGTTGACTTTTTTTACAAATTTCATCGATTGGCGTAAAAATTAATTTATAACGCAAAATTAAGCCTTTAATAATATTAAATAATCATATTTTTATATAAATATCATTAAAACATATTCATTTATTAAATATATTTTTATTTTATTTTGCATCTTTTAGGATTAAAAAAGTTAGTTGTCAAAAGTACGAATCTAGTACAAAAATCTGTTATAATTTTGTAAAAATTTGTTATAATTTCTTTGACACAGATATGAGTTACAGAATACCATTTTTAAACAAAGTTGTTAAGCATTTTTGTAAAATTGACAATATTGTCGATTGACAAATAAGTGTTCGGAAATAGGGCCCCAGTAGTTTACACTAGTATCATAAATATATTATTGTACATATCTAATTTTAAGATGATTTTTGTTAACTTGGGCTGGATATGGATGCGGATATGAATATGGATGTGGATATGGATATGGATGTGGAGATGAATGTGGATATGGATATGGATAAAGATAAAGATATGGATATGGATTAGGATATGGATTGGACTTCGTATGGATATGACGGGAACATGAATTGGATATGGATTGGATATGTATTAAATAAAGATTGGATATTGATTTGATATGGGTTGAATATAGGTTTGTATATGGATTCCATATGGATTGGATATGGATTGGATATGGATTAGATATGGATTGAATATGGATTGGATATGGAGTGGATATGTATTAGATATGGATTGGATATGGATTGGATGTGGATTGGATATGAATTGAGTATGGATTGGATATGGATTAGATATGGATTAGATATGGATTAGATATGGATTGAATATGGAATGGACATGGATTGGATATGGATTAGATATGGATTGGATATGGATTTGATATGGCTTGGATATGAATTGAATATGGATTGGATGTTGGTTGGATATGAATTGAATATGGATGGGATATGGATTGGATATGGATTGGATATGGAATAGATATGGATTGGATAATAAGTGAATATGGATTAGTTAGGGATTAAAAATCGGATATTGATGTTAAATATTTTGTATATAGACCAACAAAAAGAAATTATATCAGAAGAAAAAAACATCAAAAATGTAAATTCAGCAGTTTTTTAAAGATGTTTAACACACAATGTACAAACACAAAACTAACAAAAAGAAGTGATATCTTAGCGGCAAAAAACATCAAAAATGTAAATACAGCAGCTCTTTAGAAAGGTTGCTATCTTGGACCTTATCACGAATATATTATTATTTAGTATTAAATAATAAAGAAACTAATAATCGGGATACAGTTGATTCCCACACAAATCTAGTTTTAGGAATCTCTTATCAATTAATTATCTATCAATATTAAAACCAATGATGGCAAGGCTGAACACAATCTATATACAAATACAATAGTAATATAATAAAAAAGGGAAAAATAAAAATAACTTGCTTGTTAGCTGTTGAGAGTTGAGGTCATCTACTCTGTCCGTCCAGCACTGACTCAGATTTCCCTTTTCTTTCTCTTCTTGGAAGGTATTTACTATTCCGCAATTAGATCCCATTCACGTTAGCATTAACTTCGGCAATGACCATTTATAAAATTATCTGCTACAACTTCCTATTCACCCTGACTGCACATCTTCATCAATCACTATACAGATCTCAATATTCCTTAGATCTTCTATATTTATCTTTGCAATGACGTCACGACACGGTTCTGCCACCCACTCTTTCTACAGCAATGTAGTTATTTTATATTTAAATTTATGACGTTTAAAAATAAAATACTCCAATGCTTTAATGTCCCAAAATTGATCATGGAATTAATGAAGTTGTTTTTCTTTTCTTTCAGTTATTTTATGTTGTTCTTTGGAGAGAAAACTGTTCTCGTTGTAATTAATCTATTGATGTATCGACCATTATTTATCACAACAATGCACTCAGAAAAACTAACATGGCGAATAAAAAATTTGAGATGCCAATACCATCTCAAAAATTTGAGATGAGTATACCAATTTAATCTCAAAGATGGTCGAGAATGTTTTTTTTTTAACCAATAATTATAACACTATTCAATATTTATATTCTTGTTTTCCATTTATTATTATTTTTATTATATTTTTAACAAAGAAATACATTCGCCAGAAAAAACTCAATGTTTTTTTCTTTTATAATTAAAACTGAAGTGGAGGACAACCAGCCATCATAGTATTTTTTATAATTTCTTTTTCATTTCGTGTTTGTTTTCGCTTTGTTTCCGAACTAATAAAACCTACCAACTTTAATTTTTTTCGTTCTTTCGTTCTTTTATGAGTGAGTTTAATATTTTATCGTTACTTTAGATGCTTAGAGATTGGATCGTTATATTTGAATTCGAATAAATTATTGAATTGTTTAAATGTTTTTAAATAAATTCCCGAAATGTCTGAAATGAGTTTTATTATTGAATTAAGAATACCCAGACGTTACAAGGTTAGGTACACAACGTAAAAAAACAAATAAATGGAAATGATATTTTATCACACGCACATTTCAGCGGTTAGAACGTCAAAGGAACCAAATCAGTAGTGTTTTTTTAGAGTTTAATACACAACGTAAAAGTACCAAGCCAAAGAAATGATACATTTTGATAAGCAAATTGGATACTGCGAGAATAAAAACATTTCATATAACTATTTAAGCTAAAATTTTAAATAAACATACCAATCTACAAAAATGTATGTACATTTATGAACTAAAACTTAAAAATAAAAAATATATAAATAAATAGTCCCGATGGTCGACACAATTAAGTTTACAAAGCATAAATTTATTTTTCATCGAATTCCAAATGTACAATGCATTATTTTAAAGTTAATCTGAAACGAGAGAAGTACAAAATAAACGCGAAAACTCTTTGATGTCTGCCTCGTATCTTATTTTTAAAAGCCCTAATTTTGGGCGTTTAATGACAAGAGATCCCTTACACTTATAACATATAATAAGCATTGAAGAATAATGAAGATCAATAATATTTAGTACATAAAACTTGACGAACAATAATGCAACTAATGATTCCAGTTGACAAATAGCATATACCGTTGATGTGTAGTATTGAGCACATAAATGGACGAACAAGTGCTAAAAAACTTGATGAACGATAGTGCAATTTGTTTCAATTGGGCTTTTATATGAATAATAAATTATATAGAAACACACGGGATAACGCTTATCTATCAATCATATCTTGGGTTTGAGAATCTCCTATTTTTATAGGAAAGAAATTTACCCTTTTTTTAATAGGAAAGAAATGAAATTTAACCTAACATTCTAAATAGCATCAAAAGATTTAAAGGAATAAAATAAAATATATATTTTTGTAATAATAGAATAAATCAAAATGAAAACTTAGCAGGTATTTTTTCCCTGGTTGATAGTTGTTTGGAGTCTGTTTATAAGTTCATCAGCAACGTTTTGATTAATTTGGTGGTTGAATGATTTCGCTGTTTAAGGTTCTTGGATGTATTATCGTAGTAATCAGGAACTAAGCAGGCTTTATCACTAGTCTTAGATACTTTTATCAATTTATTCAATCTAACGAGGTTTCAAGCATACAAGCTGGTATCCATTTTACGTTTTCTCAGTTTAAACCATTATGCCATTGCGACTAACATTCTTGTGTTTGATCTTGTTAATCAAAATGTTGTATATGACTTTTATTTTACCTACGCACGGTTCAAAATTTGTAACACATTAATATATCTATTGTGGATTAAATAATAGCAAATAATCAATTATAAAGTATTATTTGAACATTTGTGTTGAAAATTTTTGTTCTTACGTTATACACAATTTATCCACTCATAATCGTAAAATTAATGTTGTACACATTTTCAATATTTTATTTTTGATGATTACAAATCACTTTAAAATCACTCAGAAAAAAACTTGTTCGTTTTTTATATCAAGCATGGAGTCTGACATTGATATTATAATAATTTTTTAATTTATTTTTATAGCACTGTTCATGTATTTGAATAACTCGGGAGCATGAAAAAAACCCATTACAAAATTTAAAAAAAAAATATTTTTTTTTCTAATTAAAAAACAATTTTTCTTGCAATTTAAACAGCTAATAAAATGGTTTGATATACCATAGAGAATTGAACAAAAATTATCGCCATTGTGGCATTTATAATAATAATCCTTTATTGACTTTAAATTTTATAATACAGTTGTATACATTTAATAATTTACTGAGATCAGCTTTTAATAGTAAGCTTTACAGCAGATGAAATTAATTATTATGAGTGTTGCGAAAAATAAATGAAAAAAGAATGTTTATATATTCAAATGCAGTTCAGTCTGCTTAGTAACTAATAAAAAACTTATATTTACCTAACCTACTTAAATCTAAACTTAAAAGCTACGTTGCAAAAATTAAGCGGTAGTAAAGCTAATTGCGTTTATTAATTCATTTTCAATATAATTTAATTTATTTATATATCTATCATTAGCTTCTCTAGCAACTACATTGACAAGCTTTATATTTAATTCGTTGTGCAGTCTTAAAGTGCTATAACGTCTAGGGCGTTTATATATAGTTTTTAGAAATTTGTTTTGAATTATTTGAAATTTCTTTTTATGACACAAAGCAATATCCCACCAAATTGGCGCACCATAAAGTATGATATTAAGAATCACACACTTGTAAATTAGTGTCTTATTATGACTATTTAGTTTACTATTTCTGTTGAGTAGAGGATATAGACTTTTGAATAGTGCATTACATTTTTGTTGTATTTGAGTGACGTGTGTCTTAAATGTTAATGATTTATCCAAATAAATTCCTAAATATTTAGTTGAAGGTTTCCATTCCAGAGAAGAATTTTGAATCAGAAAAGGTTGTTGTGGAAGTTTACGGGATGCTCTGCACCTAGTAAAATAAATAGCTTCACATTTTGATATGTTAATACTAAGTTTCCAGTTCTTAAAAAATTCGAGAATTTTAGTGAGGTACAATTGAAGCTTATTGATAATAGATACCGCCAGTTCATCTGACACAAATATTGCAGTGTCATCAGCAAATAATGATAATTTACAATCACTATCTCTTGGAATATCATTGATGAATAAACAAAAAAGCAAAGGACTCAATACGGCACCTTGAGGAACCCCAGCTGGAATACTAAGTATAGAAGACATGGAATCAAAAATCTGGACAAAAAATGTTCTATCAGTTAAGAACGATTTTATGATTTTAATTAAAAATATTGGAAATCCATATATAAATAATTTATAGCAGACTGCGTCTTGCCAAACTTTATCAAAGGCTCGTTCAAGGTCTAATAATATCATTCCAGTAGATTTTAGCGAAGATCTATTAGATTTAATATGATTGACTACACGATGGATTTGATGAACTGTAGAGTGCCCAGATCTAAAACCAAATTGCTCGTTTATAATTATTTGATTATCAGTTATGAAGTCTTCCATTCTTCTTTTGATAATCTGCTCAAAAAGTTTTCCCAATGTACAAAGAAGACTAATAGTGTAACGATCGCAATAATCGCGAAACAATAATAAAACCAAATTCATCTTCGTTTTCAATTCAATAAAAATGCATTTCATTAGTTTCCGTTCATTTTTTACATTAATAATAATTTTAAAATTTTCTAAAACTTAACTGCTAGTTAAATTTTGAATATACTATAAAAAGCAAACGAACGTACTAAATTTTTATTTCCAATGCTAATGAACAGACGTCGTTGTTAATCATTTGCTGAATTTTCCGATATTACACGATTGATTAGAAGAGGTCAAAAGCAAAATCACATTTTTTGCAATTTTTAATTTGGAAAAAATTATTAATCATTCCATTTTTGTGATTCAAAAGAATTGGTCAATTGTTTGTTAGGAAGATTATTCCTATTTTTTATATTATATTTAAACGTGGATTTAATTTAATATAAGTTTATCAATGTCATTTGATAGTATTATTTAACCTTGATGTGATAAATCAATAAATTTGTAATTCAAAAGTGATGTATTTAATTGCAATCAAGCAAATAAAAAAGAAGTGTAAACAAAGAAAAATTCCAAGGTCGTTTTGTTTAATTGTTAAAATTGATTTCTAATTTTAATAACTTTTTTGTGAAAGCATTATTTATTGGCTGTAATTACAATGGAAGATTACACCCCGCTAAGTAGTTTACAGTGATTTGTGTTGTTGTTTGTTCATCAAAAAGCTGATAATTTGGATGACAATTTCAATTATATTTTTTTCATTTTATTTCATAGAAGGATAATTGTTGTCATTAATTGTTAAATCTGCTTTATAAATTGTGGCAGTACATGAAGATAAAGTATCCACTGATGTTATCGAAAGTATGAATAGCAAGGATAACAGTGATCGAAGCTATTACCACAGTTAGAGACAATCGTTTGTTTGATGGTTGTTCCGGTTGTTAAAACCGCATGGATTCATAGGCAGATATATAAATGGGAAGTTAGAAGGTCAAACGCTAGTCAAGGGATATTGGAAAATCAAACAAATAAATTAAAACAACAGAATATTGATGACATCAATCAACAGTACAACTTAAGGTATTTATTATTAATATGTATGTTAATTTTAATTTAGACATTGCTTTTTGTCATGTCGAGATAAACTAAGGAAAAAGATAATAAGAGATTCCCAAATCTCGGATTCGAATGGGAACGGTCTGTTCACTCCGAATTCCTTTAAGTACCGTAACATTACTATTAATTTCTTTGTGTGATTATATTAAAGGTCCAAAATATAATAAATTGGCCCCACGTTGGGCGCCAGGTGTAACGATCGCAATAATCGCGAAACAATAATAAAACCAAATTCATCTTCGTTTTCAATTCAATAAAAATGCATTTCATTAGTTTCCGTTCATTTTTTACATTAATAATAATTTTAAAATTTTCTAAAACTTAACTGCTAGTTAAATTTTGAATATACTATAAAAAGCAAACGAACGTACTAAATTTTTATTTCCAATGCTAATGAACAGACGTCGTTGTTAATCATTTGCTGAATTTTCCGATATTACACGATTGATTAGAAGAGGTCAAAAGCAAAATCACATTTTTTGCAATTTTTAATTTGGAAAAAATTATTAATCATTCCATTTTTGTGATTCAAAAGAATTGGTCAATTGTTTGTTAGGAAGATTATTCCTATTTTTTATATTATATTTAAACGTGGATTTAATTTAATATAAGTTTATCAATGTCATTTGATAGTATTATTTAACCTTGATGTGATAAATCAATAAATTTGTAATTCAAAAGTGATGTATTTAATTGCAATCAAGCAAATAAAAAAGAAGTGTAAACAAAGAAAAATTCCAAGGTCGTTTTGTTTAATTGTTAAAATTGATTTCTAATTTTAATAACTTTTTTGTGAAAGCATTATTTATTGGCTGTAATTACAATGGAAGATTACACCCCGCTAAGTAGTTTACAGTGATTTGTGTTGTTGTTTGTTCATCAAAAAGCTGATAATTTGGATGACAATTTCAATTATATTTTTTTCATTTTATTTCATAGAAGGATAATTGTTGTCATTAATTGTTAAATCTGCTTTATAAATTGTGGCAGTACATGAAGATAAAGTATCCACTGATGTTATCGAAAGTATGAATAGCAAGGATAACAGTGATCGAAGCTATTACCACAGTTAGAGACAATCGTTTGTTTGATGGTTGTTCCGGTTGTTAAAACCGCATGGATTCATAGGCAGATATATAAATGGGAAGTTAGAAGGTCAAACGCTAGTCAAGGGATATTGGAAAATCAAACAAATAAATTAAAACAACAGAATATTGATGACATCAATCAACAGTACAACTTAAGGTATTTATTATTAATATGTATGTTAATTTTAATTTAGACATTGCTTTTTGTCATGTCGAGATAAACTAAGGAAAAAGATAATAAGAGATTCCCAAATCTCGGATTCGAATGGGAACGGTCTGTTCACTCCGAATTCCTTTAAGTACCGTAACATTACTATTAATTTCTTTGTGTGATTATATTAAAGGTCCAAAATATAATAATAGGTCTGTAGCTTGTAGCAAGAGTGGAGTCTTTGCCAGGCTTTAAAACAGGAGTAATTTTTGCTTTTTTCCATTGAATTGGGAAATAGCCTAGGTTCAAGCAGCACTCGAATATTATCTTAAGAAAATGGATTCCACTTTCAGGAAGATTTTTAAGTAAAATAAATGGAATATTATCTACACCTGGAGCTTTGAGCCTTGGAAGGAATTTCAAAATATCAGAAATTTCAGAAGGGCGAATTTCAGGAATTGGAGCATTGTTATCCAAATTATTGAAATTAGTGCAAAAGTCATTCACTTGTTCTTCAATTACAATATTGGAGTTTGGAATTTGATGAGCGTCAAGGAAGACATCAGCCAATACTTGTGCCTTTTCTGTATTTAAGAAAATTCGATTTCCAGTGTTGGGAGTAACTAATGGTGGAATGGACTTGCGATGGTTTTTAAAATGTTTAGTTGTTTTCCAGAAGTTTTTTGAACCATTATCCAAGCATTCAAGCTTCGTTTGCCATTTTTGATTATAAAGAATATTTATATGATATTTAATAATTCTATTTAGCAAGTTTATTGAGGTTTTAATGTGAGCAAGGCGACTTCTGAGGTAAGATCTTCTAAGCGAATTTCGGTGTCTGATAAAACTTAACACTTGATCAGATAATAACAATTTATCAGTTGGAAGGACAGGCACAAGCGGTACGGATAGCTCACGAGCTGAAGAAATGGATGCTGTCAAAAAATCGACTGCAACGTTGACATCTGAAATAGTATGAATTGAACTTAAATTGAAATTTTCAATTTCAGATGAAATATGATTCTGATAAATGCTCCAATTAGCATTTTTATAGTTAAAGTATTTACGATGGCAATGAGCTACTTGATTATTAAATACTATTGAACAGAGGACTGGCAGATGATCGGAGCAGAGTGCTTGAATGGTGTTAACTTCGGATATCAACTGAGGGTTGTTTGTTAAAATTATATCAATAATACTAGGGACTCCAGCAGGACTATAGTGGGTAGGATCTTGGGGAGCGATAACAACACAATCAGAGTTAATAGAATAATCATATAAAGTTCGACCACCGCGGTTAGTTCTAGGACAAAACCAGTTAGGATGCTTACAATTTAAATCACCACCAAGGAACATTACCACTACAAATTTTTATAAAATCATTTCTGAGATGCTCAGAATTCGAATATGAACAATATACAGAAAATATTTTAAGTTGATTATTATCACTACTTATTATATTAATACCCAGGGATTCTATACAATTTAATTTAAGGTCAGGAAGAAGCGAATGTTTAATGCAATCTTTTATAAGAATACCACCACCACCCCTGCGAAGATTTTCTCTATCATTACGATAAAAGCGAAAATTAGGAATCGAAAATGAAATAGAAGGCTTTAAATGCGTTTCACTAATAAGTAATATATCAATATTAAAATTATCTAAAAACTGAATTACCTCAAATTTTTTATTTTTTATACCGTACGCGTTCCACACACAAATTTTTAAAGAATTATGGATAACAGACATATTTAATAGCAATATTAGCCATAACATCAAATTGTTCTTCTTTGGAATGACAACCCCGAAGTCCTGAAACAAGTTCTTTGAGAATTTGTAATAACTCATGTGGTGCAAACAAATCATTTGTGCTATCTGAATTAATATTAATTGAATTTTCATGATTGATTGCATTTGTTTGAACCACTGTACTGAACTGCATTTTTTTGTTAACAAAATTATTATTACAATTATTATTAAAATTTTTATTGTTGTTTTGATGAGGTATTGAAGAAATAATAGGAAAATCCTGTTGTTGAAATGAAAACGTTGGTTGATTAGAAGGTCGACTCAACTTATTTTTTAGATTCAGATGATTTTTTATTTGAATGTATTTTTCTCTTTCTGGACAAATTATAGAGTTAGATGTATGATTTCCACTACAATTACAGCAAACATGTTTAGTAATATCGTTTTGCAGAGGACACTCCATATCATCAATATGTTCATCTCCACCACAGAAATTACATTTTGGCTTCATGTAGCATGCGTTCGCTCCATGACCATACATTTTACATTTATAACATTGAAGAGGACCTTTGCTGGTGGATCGACAAATCTCCCATCTGCACACTGTGTTATTAACAAATCTAATATTTTTTAGTTGGTTCAGAGACATTGATCCCTTTTTGAAAGCAACAAAATAAAGGGCATCTTCACTGTTTCGACGATATTTTTTAGGAATAGTTTTCCAAACATTAACTGGACTCAGGCCACTATTCTCAAGGCTTTTCTTGACTTCATTTGTATCCATATCATGGAGCCCACATAGTACAAATTTAACAAAACGGTTTTCCTCAAGCGTATATGAGAACATACCATTGTCATGTTCTTTTAATTTAGTAAAAATTTTGTTATAGTCTGATAGGCTATATGTAAGTATTTTTATGCCAATTGACATGATTTGTATATTATATTTTGAAATATTTAATTCCTTCATAGTTTTATGAATCTTCGTTGAGGAAGATTTTGTAATTATTGGAGGAATTTTTTCTACCTGTTTTCTAGCATTTTCACCAGACGGAGAACTACTTTGCGGTTTTTTTGCATATTTTGATAAATTAACGTTAGGTGGTAAACCTGCATACCTGTTTACTGTTGGGATATCACTCATTTTAATGCCTTGACTCATCTGCTTAATGCTGCTGAGCGAGCTCCTAGGGAGGCTACGCATCTGGCGACTTATAGTTCTTTTATTTGTGAGCATCCACACACAATAATCACAAAACAATCAATTTATATTTCAAGGTTTATGTGGCATTTATAATATTTTTTTCTGAGTTTTTTGTTTCGTTTTTCCGACGAAAAAATAATCACACTACCAACATTACTTTTTCTTTCGTTCTTGTTCAGTTTTCTTTTCTGGTAAGTATGTTTAATTATTTTTAGTTTTATTTAGGTGTTTAAAGAAATAATCCTTACATTTTGAATTCGAATTTTTATTGGGAAGAGAAAAAATGAATTATTGAAAATGTTCGAAATGTTTTGAATAAATGATTGAAGTGTTCGAAATGTGTTTTATTATTCAATTTGAAGATAATCAGACGTTACAAATGAATGGATCCAGTTGATGAATAGCATATGTTATATTCTGGGCTGTCGGAATACCTTAACTTCCATGGGCTTAAGTAAAACACATAACACGATATATAAATTATAATATTTACACAATTTATTTAAAGGCAAACAAAGTATATTATCTATTGAATCTTTACTCTTCGAGTAACTTATCACAACTCAAAACATATTGATTATTATTTCTTTTACAAGCAGTAACAACGGTATCTATATACAATTTAATTATTATTTATTAATTAATACAATCAAAACAAATAACTAGATTATGATAAAAACAATTATTTTATTGTGTGAGCATTACATACATCACACTCTTCTCCCCTTTAAAAATAATTAAGCTTTTATTTATTTTAATATTTATTTTAAATATAATATTGATTTCTGGGTATCTCTCTCAGTAAATAACGTGTGCGTTTTGATCTGGGGTGGTAGACATGTGAATCATCCCGTTTGCGTTTATAACTAAATTTAAAATCTGATTTTTTTGTTGGTAAATATTCCAAATAATTTTCGCGCCTTTTAAAAATTTTTAGCTGATTTCTGTGCGCAGATTTGATATTTCCTGCCACATTTATAAGATACACAAACTTAGAAAGACGTCTTATTACAGTACCTAGTGAAAGCTTTTGAAATTTGTAATTAAATTTATTGAAATATAAAATCTCTTGACCATCTTTTAGATCAAAAGTGTTTCTAGACTTTTTAACGATATCTTCCTTGAATCTTACTTTCTTGTTTGATTTTTGATCAGATATACTATGAGAAACCTTTTCATTTTTGACATCATCCTTTGATAATGATAGTAAAGTTTTAGGTTTATTCTTGAAAACAAGTTCTGCTGGTGAAGCACCAGTAACCGTTGATGGTGTATTTCTGTAGGAAAATAAAAAATTTAAGATTTGTGACTCAATATCTAAAACACCGTTTTCTGATAGGTTTTTCCTTAAGCACTCTTTAACGGTATAAACACCTCTTTCAGCCAGCCCATTGCTTTCCGGGTGATAAGGAGGACTGTGTAATAAATTGATACCCTGAGCTTTACAGAACGACGCGAACATCTGGGAATTAAACGGTGGACCGTTATCGGTTACGATTTTGCTCGGCAGTCCAAAAATTGCAAATTGTTGTTTTAATTTGCTCAACACATTAGCTGCATCGGTTTTCGGCAGTAAATAAACATCAATCCACTTACTGAAGCTATCTACCGAAATCAAAAAATGATATTTCCCAAATTGAAATAAATCCATGTGAATTCTTTCAAATGGCCGATCACTTTTCTCCCAAGTGTAATTTGGACAATCTGGAATCATTTTTTTATTTGAATTACACACCATACAAGTTGAAATGAAATCTATTATATCCCGATCTAAACCCAACCACCAAACCGATGACCTAGCCAAGAGCTTTGTTCGCACTATTCCACAATGATCCTTATGTAAAAGATCCAAAATCTGTCTTTTATAGGTGTGTGGTATTACTATCCTATCTCCAAAAAACAAACAGCCATTTTGACACGACAAAGAATCTTAAAGTCTAAAATATGATTTCAAATCGAGGGGAATATTCGCCTTTGGCCAGCCATGTACTAAATAGTCATAAACTGTTGACAAAGTAGCATCATTTTTTGTTGCTTGGGCAATCATTTCTTTCGTAATTGGCTGTTCGCAGCCAATATTAAAAGAATTTAAATAAGGTTCAACATTTGAACCCATAATTGATTCAGTAATCTCAGTTGCATTTGGTAATGGTAAACGTGAGAGACAATCTGCGTTACCCATTAAAGAACTTTTACGGTATTGAATTTCATATTCATAACCAGACAAAATAATACCCCAACGTTGAATTCTTGCAGCAGCTACTGCAGAAAGATTTTTTGTGCTACTAAAAATATATTTCAACGGTTTATGATCACTATATATAATAAATTTCTTCCCATAAATATATTTGTTAAATTTTTTCACTGCAAAAATAACGGCTAAAGCTTCCCTATGTAATTGGCTGTAATTCTGTTCTGCAGGACTTAAGGATGAGGAAGCGAAAAGAACGGGTCGTTCTCTACCATTAATAACATGTGATAACACCGCACCCACTCCATAGGGACTGGCATCACAAACTATTACCATAGGTTTACTAGGATCGTAGTGAGTCAAGATATTATCACAACTTACTAAAAATGATTTACAACTTGCAAATGCTTTATCGCAATCGTTATTCCACTCAAAACTATTATCTTTTTTAAGAAGTGCATATAACGCATGTAAATGTGATGATAAATTTGGTACAAATTTACCGTAATAGTTTATAAGCCCTAAGAAAGACTGAAGTTCCTTAAGGTTGGTAGGTCGTGGAGCATTTTCAATTGCTGCCAGCTTTTCAGGATTCGGTCTAATGCCGTTTGCTGAGACCATGTGCCCTAAGTATCGAACTTCCTTTTTAAAAAATTTGCATTTATTAAAATTACATTTTATGCTATGTGCCTCTAATTGTCGAAGTACTTCATCAAGTTTGCTTCCCATTTCTACTTCTGATGACGCACCTATTAAAATGTCATCCAAATATACTTGAACTCCATTAATATCTTTCAATATCGATTCCATCACCCGTTGGAAAATAGACGGTGCTGATTTAACTCCAAACGGAAGCCTTTGAAATTGAAAAAGCCCTTTATGAGTATTGATTGTCAATAATGATTTAGATCTATCTGAGACAGAAAGTTGTTGATAGGGGGCCTATCCAAATCTAGAACACAGAAAATTGAAAACCCAGAGAGCGATGCCAAAACATCTTCAATAACCGGTAGTGGGTAGTGATCGTTTACTAGATATTTATTTATCGTCACCTTAAAATCACAACAAATCCGAATACCACCATCCGAATCCACTTGTTTCAAGATGGATTTTGAAATCATAAGCTCGATCTCTTTTTCGACTTGATCTCGTAGCCCAAATGGAAGATTATATGCTCGAAAAAATATTGGCTGCGAGTCACCTTTCAACACAAGATCAGCTTCATAACCCAAAATTGGTTTTGAATCAGCTGGACAGAAAACATTTAAAAATTTTTGACGTACCTGTGTTTCTATATTAATTTGACAAATTGCAGAAAATGAATCTGGTTTAGGGGCTTTACTTGCTTTAAAAAATTCTCTCCAGTTTCCAAACAGCTCATCTAACCAGTCTCGACCCAGGATTGGCTGAAAAGGTTCGACCGTTTTTAATATTGTAAGTACTGCGTCAACTTTTTTATCACCATATATCACAGTTACTGCTATTCCACCAACAACTTCAACATTATTTCCTGAAATTAGATGTACAGAGTTAACATTGTACATCACAGCATATACCGTTGATGAGTAGAATTGAGCACATAAACGGACGAATAAGTGCTACTAAATTATTATGTCTGACTTTTCTTCAATAAATTTATGATATAATATGCCGGAAAAATATAACGGATTATCCTGCGACGAACTGAAGTTGCGAATCTCTTATCAATGAAAAAAAAACTAGCCTACCATTTAAATAAAAGTATTAAAGGTTCTTAATATAATAGTATAAAAAACATTAAAAAAAACTTAGCTTAGTCCTCGTCTTGATTGTTGTATTTTGATTATTGTACAGTAAATTCCTTAGATTTAGACTTTTAGACTTATTGATACTCAGAATTATAATCTTCCTGGCCTCCTCCCAAACGTTTTCCATACAGTAAAATTTCCAGCCTTTACCAATTTTTCAACTCTTCCAATTCTGTAGTAAATCTATTTGGTTTTTTTCCTTTTTCAAAATTCCTTCCCGACCCCAAAACACCAATAACCACAACTATGGTGTAGAACCTTTCCACAATAATCAGGGCTAATAAAGTAACACCTTTTTCTCTTGCACAGTTATTGTAATGAAAATATTTATTTTAACAATAATTAAAATGGAGAAGAATGACATTGAGACTTCCCTTTACTCCACAGTAGGCATTTCTTTTGTTTTTACATATTTTCTCAAGTGCAATTACACATATTACTTTTAACTCAAAATATTATTAACTTTTTTTTTTTTTACATTTATTTATTTTTTCCGTTTAGTTAATAATAACTGTATTGGAAAACTATATAGTGAAAATACATAATTATTAATAAAATGTTCAGTATTGTTTTTTTTTTTTAGAAGTTTTCTTTTAACTAGTTTAGAACTCTTAAATTAATTATTTCATATTTCAATATCAGAAGAGCATTACCCACAAATTACAATATCTTAACTCAAAACGATGCACTGGCCAAACAAATCGTTCTGCTATATCATACAAAGAACATGCAAAATAAACATGAAAACAGATTAAGAACTTAACATATGGTTTTAACTAATGGACAGCATCTTACAGACTTTATTGAAGTTGATATCTATTGGAGGAGTGCCAATTATAAAAAACATATTCTTTAATTGCATTCCTATACCTAATGAGGTTAGGAATATGTCGTACCGACGATGGTAACTTGTTGTATTTTATGAGCCCTGAAAAGAAGACATTACCACACCCCCTTATCGTATTGACTCGTGGGATGTAGAAATTGGATCGCCTCCTGAATAACTGTGTATGTCCTTTAGATAATTTAGATCTATATTACAGCGTACTAAATTGTGTTTAATCTTGTGTATAAAAAGAAGCTGCTGATAGTTAGACATTGCTTCGACAGGAATAATATATTTGTTATATAAGTTAAGAGTTGGAGTTAATCTAGGCAGGCGCCTAATAGATTTAATTACTTTATTTGGAAGAATTTGTAATTCATTAATCATATCTTTCGAAGAAGGTGCCTGCCAAATTATGTTCATATAATTTAAGTGGCTATTTATATGTGCATAAAATAATTGCCAAACCGATTGCTCAGAGATGAGATTGCGGGATCTGAAAATTGCGAAGATCATCGGTGCTATCTTCTTTTTTATTTGAAGAACATGTTGCTTAAAGTTAAGTTTGGAATCAATAACTAATCCCAAGTATACAGTATTATCAATTTGGGTGACTTTTATAGAATTGTGTACAAAGTATCTTGGAAAATCTTGTGGAAAAACTTTGTTTTGGAACCAAATGTAATTAGTTTTGTCAGCGTTTAGGGATAACCCATTCGCAGCAAGCCATTCAGAAATGAGGTCAAAGTCAGATTTCATTTTGTCAATCTGCTCTTCAGATGTTTTAGCAGAGTATACCAATGCAGCATCGTCTGCAAACAATTGCAGGATTCCTTTGGTATTCAAATTGAATAAGTCATTGACATAGAAATTAAATAATTGCGGGCCAAGAAGAGAACCCTGCGGCACACCCGCTACAATGGTTTCCATTGAACTACAACACTCATTAATGATTGTATACTGTTTTCTGTTTCTAAGATAATCCTCAAAAAGAGATAACGCTAGCCGAGATAGGTTTATAGACTTAAGTTTTTCAAGTAAGGTATTATGAATGATACAATCAATAGCTTTTTTTATATAAATAAATAAAATGGCAACAAACAGGTTCTGATCCATAGCGATGTATACTTCATTGAGAGCATTTGCGACGGCAGACTCAGTTGATGACTTACGTACAAAGATGAATTGATTTTTATTCATTATACTATGCTGGTCGAAGAATACTTTCAGTCTTGAAAGCAAAACCTGTTCAAATATTTTAGAAAAAGAATTTGAGATTGAGATGGGACGATAATTTGAGGTTAGAGTCTTATTACCATTTTTAAATATTGGTGAAACTTTTGTAATTTTAAGGGTATCAGAGTATATTCCATCAGCCATTACTTGGGTAATCAACTTCGAAAGGATTGGTGGGATGTGCTCTTTGGTAATAAATAAGAGTTTAATTGAGACTTTGTCATTGCCAGCTGAAGCGTTTCTATTTAAGTTAGAAATAATGTGAGTAATTTCATCATAGTTTGTTTCCTGAAGATGTAATTGGTCATTAATATTGTAGTTAAGATAGGACGAAAAACTAGGTGCATTAGATAGCGCTGTATTGGTTTTACACGTATTAGATACATTTGTGAAATAAGTATTAAATTCATTTGCTATGGTGAAAGGATCATCCAGTATAATGTTATCCTTAGAAATTGGAAACGATTGCGGCTTCGATGTTTTTTCTTTATTATAAATTATTTTATTGAAAATCATCCAATTTTTTCTAACATTGCCCTTATTTTTTTCAAATTCTTTTTTATAAAATTCACGTCTTAGCTTCTTGTTTAAGTTATTAACTAAGTTCCTGTAAAATTTCAATTCACGTTCGACAGTTTTATTGTTAGGATACTTTTTATGGTAAGAGTAGAAGCGTTCTCTTTTTTTCATTAGTTGAATGAGGTTGGGGGTTATCCAGGGTTTCTCTCTTTTTATCAACGTTCGCCTTACAGTATTCTTATCGACAATATTTGTCATAACTAAACTTAATTCAGAAAATGACGATATACTATCACCTTCTAGCAATGAAACATCTGATAAAGCACCTGGGTAATCAAATACTGTTATCACTTCTCTTACGTACTTCCAATGCCCAGTAGTTCTATTCATGTTTAATAGCATCATTTTGTGGTCAGAAAAGGATACGTCCACCAGAGTAAGTTTGTATGTGGAGGTAACTAAATCAGTTATAGCATAATCAATAAAAGTGAACATCCTATTTGAGACACGCGTCGCATGGGAACAATCAGAAGAGTTGAGAACTACAAAGCCATTCAAGAGTGTCAGACCAAGTAGATTTATGGTCGCAGGCTCACTAGTATCTAAATAGTTTTTATTAAAATCACCAAGCACCAAAGAAGATTTGAAACGGTTCAGAATGTTATCAAAATTTTCAAAGAACAAACCTAAATCTGCAGACGGTGGCCTACATAGAGAGAAAAAAAGGGTTAAATTTGATAAAAAAATCATCAAATTGATGATTTTTGTATATCAATATATGGACGAGAATATGAGTTCTCAAATTGATATAAAATGTTGCATCAGATTAAACTCTGGTTTATTTTTTTGAGTTTATGTAAATCTACTGCTTATGATAAACAAATTTCTTATTTTGATATTATATTCTCGATATTATTCTCAAAGCTTATAAACTTGTTGTATCAAATCAATACCAAAAGTTTCAATTTAAGATGGAGTTGTATTTCTTCAAGAATTTGAGCGGAGGAAGTTAAGAAACCAAAAGATCATTTTAAGAATTTTTTTGATCGACATGATCGTATGTTGCTTTTGGTATTGATCCGATATATTTCATTTTGAATCAATTCATTATCATTTAAAGAAAAATGTTTTCTCAAATCGAAGATGACAATATTTAGTTTGAGAAAAGATTTTTCTCAATTTTAGTGGCTTATACGGGCGGGAAGGCGGTACGTTCAGCGACACCCACAAAAGCAAATAAAAAGCAGCCTGTCAGGGTTTTCAAACCCGCGGGAAGATTTTTACATGCTTCGGTATTGCTAAATGTATCGGACATGCACTCAATGTTGTATCGCTATTTAGATTGACTTATGGCTGCCAGAGTTGTTTCTTATCACATAGACCTTTACGAAACATCACTGTCTCAGTTATCAATCGTAAAATAGCAACCTTGAAAAAATAAGGCACTGGAATAAAACTCTCAATCCACCGATGTTCCATTAACCTTAAACGGGATAAAAAAATCACTATTTTTAAAAAATATTCATTTATTTTAATAGATAATTTAAAAATAAATAAATTATAATTATCAATTTTTTTTTATAATGCATTTCGTACAAATGAGCTAATTGAATTGAGAATAGTCGCTTCCATATTCCTTTCTTATTTGTTGCAGGAATTCTTGTATTTGGTCTCGTAGCGTAGTGAATTAATTTGAACAGTTTTAACTGTCGTAGCTCTGTAAAAATTTAAATAAAAAAAACAAAATTAAATTACTATTGAAGTGAATCAGATAAATAAATTAAAGTTTGCTGCAATAAGTGACTTCTATTGAGGGAAAAAAATCAATCCACTGCACCCATGTGTGTCGTAAAAGGCGACTGAAATGGGGAATTGTAGCGTGGCTAGTGATTGTAAATTTCGTGAAATTTATATTTTTGAAATATTTCAGAAATGTTTCATGGAATATTTCATAAAGATTTGTATAGGTTTTATTTTGGATTGCCAAAAACTCGAAATAAGTGATATATAAAAACAAATTGTTCGAGGCAGTGTAGAATAAAGTAAATTTGAACAAGGTTGATCTTCAATGAAAGGCGCCTAATTTTGAGAGTAAAATTGTGCTTAATGTATGAATAAATAAATAACCAGTTAAAATGGCTCTCTTTATTGAAATTTAAATATTATAATTAACACAGTGTATGTTTTATATATATTCATAGATATATTGTTCAATTTTGACTAGGGATTGCAATCCTAGGATTTTTTGCTTCCTGAATCCCGGGATCCCGAGATTCATCAAGTAAAAAATCCCGGGATTGCAATCCCTAATTTTGACATGTGTAATATTACTAAAGTTAAATCCTTTTCTTACTTATAGAGAAAAATTAATGAAATTGCAAAACAGTAATTTTTGAAATATTTCAAGCATGAAATATATTTTGTTGAAATATTTCAGAAATGAAACATTTCAAATGAAATGTTTCAGTGAAATGTTTCAATTGTTTAATCACTAAGCGTGGCTAACCTAATTTCATCAAAGACCCACCTGTGGAGTTGGGTTTCCCTTCTTCGAAAAAATCAGCCCACCGCACTCATGCGTGTCGTAAGAGGCGATTGTCGTCGTCCCGTAAAAAAACAACTGTTAATAAAAGACAACATAAACCTCGGAATAGAACGTCTTTCTGGTTTAGACCTCTCTTGCTATTGTATCTGAACAATCTGTTTGAACCAAACGTGGAACGTGAGAACACTGTTCCAATCCGGGAGCCTCCAGAATCTAATTGGGCAGGCAACAGAATACCAGATAGATTTTTGTTATTGATGCGATGAATGTTTCGGTATTGAGACAGCTATTCGCCTAAATGAACAACACTCTTGGTTCCCCATGAACTCCCATGCAGGAGTCATGCAACCATGATAAAAATTGAGTTCTTTAAAAAAACAAAGAATAAAATTAAAAAGAGGAAAGAAAACAATAAAAAGAAAATAAAGAAGAATAATAATAATTTTTAAAAAAATTAAGTGTAAGAAAAAAACAACAAGAAACAAATGGATATGGGATAAAGGAAATAAAATACTTAAGGGAATGATTACCCTGTACGATATCAAAAGGGTAGGAAGGAAACAGGAGGAATAGGATAACAGTGTAGACTTAAAAACAACTGCCGAAATTATTTCGGGTGTATTATTTCGGGTTAGGTTTATCCTTTAGTTGTATGGCTTCCCCATTAATTTGGGGAGTTCAAAGAGAACGAAGAAGTTTTTACTTTTTGGACGGTAAAAACTTCTCCTAGTTTCTAAAATACAACGGGGTATAAAAAAGGTCATCGCAAAAGTGCTTGTATTTTTGGGACTTGGTTAAGGCTGGGAGGAACTTGCTAAGGACCTAACGGGCTAGTGGCTTATTATTACCTCTGCTAAGTTCCTTGATGGGACATAAAGCTGAAGTTTGTTTTGAAAGTTGTGAAATTAGTGGCGAAAAAAATCTTTTTGAAACATTTCACCAGCAACCCGTATACTTATAAACATACCATAACTACACTCAACTTTTCATGATTTAAGACTGCCTTGCAAAAGATGAATGGACTATACTGAACTATTTATTTTGGACTTTATTTAACTAGTATAAAAGAATCAAATTAATGCATTCAACTATATACTATGTACCGTTATAGTTTAATTGTGATCAAAACCTGTTTACTTGGGTCAGTTGGCAGATCGTTCAGATCCTTTAGACTTTACTTATCTTTAATTAGTTTGCGTAGCACTGGTACCACAACTTCTAAAAAATGTTTTGCCTTCTCGAAAAGTTTGTTATGCTTATTCGGTAAGAGTCTTAAAATCTAAATCAATCTGTAGAAAAAAAAAGAATCTCTAGTTCCAATCTCTAGTTAAAATGCTTTCAATTTTAAACTTACCAAAATGCTGGCATTAGCATTACTATAAAGTGGCCAGTCAATAAAAAATATTTTTAAAGATTTTCCTTTGCTTCTTTAAACTCTCTTAGACGACCCTCACAACTCCATATCCAATAATTTTCTATAGTCGGCAACGGCTCTGGAATGACAGATAAGGTTTGCTTCAGCTCTTGAAATTCTTTTTGATCACATTCAGTAAGATCAACCGAAGAACCTAATATTAAAAATAATATAAAAACGAAGTTTAGTGCGATGCATTTGTCTAATTGTAAGAAGTTTTACCAAACAATTGTAGTCCTGAAGTTGTTGGAGTATCCAATCGAATTTTTTTCGGTGTAATCATGCAACCTGCACCACTTACTTTGGTCGAAGAACTTTTATACAAATTGTATAACTTCCCTTTTGGAATTTTGCCATCACAATAGTAATAGTTCTTAAAACAAAAAAAACTGTTAGATTTAAAACTTATTTCAAATGTTGTTAAAACTTTTCATGCAACTTTTAACAATTTTTCATGCAAGTATTTAGTACGTTATACTTAAGTATAACGTACTAAATACTTGCATGAAAGAAAGCTCAGAAATCGATAATATCGGTTGATTTCGGAATTTTTATAAATTTCGACAAGAAACCATAATGTATGTATTTGGGCACCAAGAAATTTTTGTCCCCGTTTTGCTTCAGGCCAATTGTTTAAAATATCCCGATTTTCACCTTCGATTGACTTGAAATTTTGTGTGTGATGTAATTTAACTGAGTAATTTAAGCACCAATAGTGGCAAGTACATGCATCAAATAAACTGATCCCAGAACTCCCAGCAAACTGAATGAGCCAAACCTCGTTCTGTGCACGCAAGTTTACTTTAATGAACGCAGAAATTTAGAAAAACATACAACTTACCTTTTGAACTCCTATTATTGCTGGTTTTATGCACAGCAGGATGAATTCTTGCACGGACACAAACTTTTTATTTGACAAGATATAAGACGCGTTCATCTGCTGAGAAATTCTATCACTGAATAATGTCGTATCGTAGTTTTTTCTTCGAAAGTATTATATAAAAAAAATTATTATCATTTCGATCTTATACGTTCAATTTGAGAGAAAAAGTATAAAATCGAGAAATTTTTTTTCTCAATTTATCTATGTAAGATCAAATCAAGAGTAATCGAATATTAATTATTTTCATTTCAATCTCATAAGTTCAATTTGAGAGAAAAATAATAAAACTGAGAATTTTTTTTTCTCAATTTTATATACGTTGATCAAACCGAGAATAATCGAGTATTAGTTAGTTTCATTTCGATCTCATAAGTTCAATTTGAGAGAAAAGGTATAAAATCGGCATTTTTTTTTCTTAATTTTATCTACGTGGATCAAATTGAGAATACTCGCGTATAACTTATTATTATTTTAATCTTTAAGTTTCAAAAAGAAACAAAAAGGATTAAAATGAAAATATTTTACTCTCATTCTGACATTTGTGAATCAAATAAATGATGGGGAAGTAACAAAGTGATGTGTACTTCTCTGTTCAATTTGAAAAATAGAAATCTCATTCTGATTCAAAAATTTCTTGTATTTATACCAGTGTTTGAAATTTTATTTTATCTTTTCGTTCTCTTCTCTCTTTTGCGTTTCGTTCTTAAAAGTGGGAGTGTCTTTTTCTAATAATAATTTCTTTCTCACGACTAAAATAAGAGAGCGCTTGTGTGTGCTGTGCTGTGTTGAGAATTTTTTTATGTAAAAATATAAAAGATGAGAGAGAGAACATAATGAATTGAAAAACGTTCTTCTTCTCATTTAAGGGAATTAAAAATATATATACAAAATTTCGTTCTTCATAATTTTTTTTTACGTTTATTTCATTGTAGGTTAATTCATCTAAATAAAAATAATTCATATAAATAATATTAATTCATCTTAATGTCAAATAGTTAATAGTTTTCAATTTTCATCAAAATTTCTATTGCATTTTATAAGTAAAATATCTTCTAACGTCTCTCTTGAGAGTCTATTCCTTTGATCTGTTAATATTAATTTTAACGTTGAAAAACACCTCTCTACACTCACTTGTGTCGCTGGAGTTGAGTGAACTATTTTGGCTAACTGACTTAAGGTTTTGAGTTCACTCTCTTTCACCACCCAATAGTCTAATATATTTATTGCCACGTCGGCCCGCATGGGGTGATAATCTTCAATTTGCCGGTATGCTATACGTCTCGACTGATTTTGATTGTTATTATTTTGATTATCAGCCATATCACTAGTATCGGAGGATTCTATTAAAAATTCGTTTAAAATGGAATTCATATTTTCTTCATTTTCTGTCTCGGGTCGAACCTCCACAGAAGGATCGCTTGACGATTCTGTTGATGTTGCTGGTGATTCTTCTGGTGCTAGGTCAGCGACATTATTAAAATTATTTAAAAATTCCATATGATTGTACACATTTTTTAAATGATTAATTGCCAATTCTTTTTGGCTATTGGACAAAGTACAGTGGAATCTTGGATCTAAATATAAAGAGCTTATTACAGTGATATTATTCAGCAGCTGCTTTTCTCTGTTATTGATAGCATTGGTGAGTGCCAGAGAAAGCTCTCCTGTTAGTTTTTTAACAGACAATTTTAGCTGAAGCCAATTTTTATAAAAGTCACCTAATGGTAACTGGTTATTTTGAAGATTTTTTGTAATCACTTTAACACACTTGAATGTTTTTATAAAATTATCAGCAAAATCCCATATATCTTCAGTTATCTTAAATTCTTTATATTTATGTTTGTTAATTTCATATGGTTTAAGTTCTATCAAACGAAACACCATATCAAATATTGAATTCCACCGGGTTACGTTATTTAAAATGGGCTGCTTAAAATTGCTTTTTTCTAATAAACTGCGGTGAGTTGGCGTTCTTAATAAAATTGCCAGATCACGCAATGCACCAATTTTTTTTTCGATGTTTTTATTACTTTTTAACGTGTCTTGCACAGCTAACTGAACTGTATGTGCAGCGCAACGTACAGTGTTAACAAGAAAATTTGATTTTTTTTCTTTTATTATTAAACTATGCACTTCTATCACATTTTCTATATTGCTAATTTCATTTTCATCACTTTCAAGTTCATCATTGTTATTGTTTTCAAATTCAATTTCTTCAATATCTTCTTCATTTTCATTTTCATCACTAAGCTCTTCGTTTATTAAGCTACTAGCTTTTATCATATTCCTTCCATTATCGCTAGTAATGGAATAAATTTGATCTACATTCAAATTATATTTCGTAATTGTTTCGAGTACGATATTTTTAATATAAATAGCTGTTTTCCTTTCCGATAGTTCTATCATTCGCAATGTTTTTATTTCTATTTTATTTTCTTTTATGTATTGCACGTTGATTCCTAGCACTGACCTATTTAACCTGGTCGCTTCATCTATTTTAAGTGAAAATAATTTACTCTTTAAGTCACTTTCGATATTTTTTTTAATGGTGGCAGCAGTCAACGACAATTCCCATTTAATATTTGGTCCATTTATTGTAATCCCTAATTCACTAGTAATTGGATCCAATATTTTTTTAAAACCTCTGCAATTCAGAAGGTTTATGGAACAACCACCGTTCACTATCATATCAACACATGCATTTTTAAGTTCGTCCTGATTTACTTTAATTTTTATTGTTTTTAAATTTAAATCTTTATTTTTTAAACTCCTATTATTTAAAACACACATTTGGTATTCTGTAAATGTTTGTGGGTGGCATTTTTGAATATGTCTACGCATATTTGCCAAATTATTTTTTGATATAATTGTTGTACAATTATTAATATTGCATATGCTATTTTTTTCAATTTCATTATAACTAAAATACTTTCTCACTAAATCTTCTTTTTTTCAACCCATTTTTTTATATTTTTTTTATCAATTGCGTATTGCGTCACATAAAAACCAATAGCTACTTACAACAAAATATCTCATAAATATCAGTCAACCTGTCTTCTATTGTACTATTTCTTCTATTGCATAAAACATGTAAACACTTGCATTCTCCAAAAACGAAAGGCACGTATCATCAAAAAGATAGTTTTTTTTAAAACTTTTTTCATAGAAAAACATTAAAAGTAGAGAACAACAAAAAAACTACATACGCACAAAAAACTACAAACTACAGAAAAATGCGAGAACGATATAATTTTTCCAAAAATATCGTTCTTCATAAAGAGAACAAAAAAAATATATGAGAGAATAGAGAAACAAGGGAACATTTTACAAAAAAAATATATTTCGTTCTCTTTCTCTGTATAGTGAATTTGAGATAAATAAGATTTCGTTCTCTGAGAGAGGTTTTTCCCTTTCTTCTATTTTAAACGTTGCGATAGAGTGGAATGCAAGAACGAAAAGAGAATAATTTCAAACACTGATTTATACAGAAAAAATGAAAACGATCTTTATTTATAGTCCCTGGGCCTGCACCTACATAATTTTGTGATTACCACATATTTTATACTTCGTAAGACGCTTGTCCCTGACGAGTCCTACAACTTTTTTATCTGCCATTTTCCTTGATTCGGCCGCTTTTTCCCTCGGGAAACTCCGAAACATGGCGATTTCCCGGGGTCTTGTATATTTATTACCATAATTTTGTTATTTATTATAGGGGGTGGAAATTTGTTTTAGAAAACGAGGGTAAATTTGTCCGACAAAA
>OY856186.1:314642173-314684773 GCA_963693315.1 Diogma glabrata
ATAGGGAGTAGGTAATGTTAATTTGATTTGACAGGTTATTCAGGTCATCCATAATTATAAGAAAATATAAGCTAAGAAAATCCAAATACAATATCAGGTAGAATCAAGTATCAAATAATCCACGAAAAACAATTAATTAATTGAACTAATACTACAGAACGAGTTGTTTAGCCAATATCAACACAACAATAAAAAAAAATATAAATTATGATCAAACAAATCAGTTTACTAATTTACTCTACTGTTAGTTAGATATTTATGTAAATAAAACAAATTTGCAAATAAATGATTAAATCTTATATGATATTAATGTAAAAGAAAAAATTTGGTTAATTAAGATTTACCGTTGACAGCGCCTAGTACTACCAAGCTCAGAGATCCAATTAGTTTGTATTTATATTAGTTCCTCTAGAAATATTGTTGCCTTGTTAATTTTGTAAGTTATATGTAAATGTATCCTCAAATTGAATAAAATTGTATTAATGATCCAAAGAGTGTAGTACTCCAAATAATACAATGTTTAATTCTTTTATAAATATTGTTACTTCGTTTGTTTTGTTTAGCTAAATTATAAGTTTCCCAAAATTCTCCATTGTCTCGACGAAACTTAATTTATGGTTTTTATCACGTTGAACACAAATATGGAAATTGCGGTATACACATCTCAATAACTTTTTTTCATCAACGAGCCTACGTCCCTCACTCAGCAATTTAAGATTCAGAGGAGTCAACCGATCATTAATGTAAATTTTTGGATTTGAATTTGATGAGGCTTCTGCAGATTGTTGAGAGTCGACTACTTTATACAAGAAAATAGGACCATGGGCTCTTAGTAATTTCATAAAGTTGATTTTTTTATCTAAACTATTGAACCTAGCTATGACAATAGTTTTAACTGGAACATCATGTTTTTTAATAACCTTAAGATTAATATATTGAGTATTAACTTCACAGCCAAGAACTATCTCGAGTTTTTGTATTAGCATGTAATGATCGGGATTAACAATCATTGTCTGAGCCAAGCACCGGGGTGTTTCGAGTCGGTTGACCAGGTTCGGGCTCAGTACAGGTAGGTTTCACGCCTTTATTCTGCATAATCCACAACAATTAGACTCGCGACGGACTCTCTGACATCCCTCACCGCTTCTTTACTGTCACACGCACTAACACATCACGTTCACCACGAGCATCAAAAAATATAAGTACACAGCAAATTAAACACAAACAGCATATATTTACACAAGATTCATAAATAAACTAACATAATACTAAAATAAAAGAAAAATTAATGGTTGTTTAATATTACGAACCCTGTTTAAGCCCTTGTTCTGGAACTTATACTCCTTCCTCCAGGTCCCTCAATGATACCAAGTGCATGACCCAAACAAATATATAATCAGTAGGTAAGTTGAATGATATTTAAGTTGTATCATATGTAATTATGTATAATCGGTAGGTAAGTTGAACAATTTTACAGTTGTAACATATGTAATTATGTATAATCGGTAGGTAAGTTGAACAATATTACAGTTGTAACATATGTAATTATGCTTAATGGAACATTCTCGAACAATATCGTGGTAAAAAATGTGTATAACTGGAACAATTACTATAAGTTGAATAATATTACGGTTGTAACATTTGTAATTAAGCTTAATGTAAGATTCTCGAACAATATTGTGGTATAAAATGTTGATAACTGGAACAATTACTATAATCGGTAGGTGAGTTGAATAATATTTCAGTTGTAACATATGTAATTAGGCTTAATGTAAGATTCTCGAACAATATTGTGGTATAAAATGTGTATAACTGGAACAATTACTATAAGTTGAATAATATTACGGTTGTAACATATGTAATTAGGCTTAATGTAAGATTCTCGAACAATATTGTGGTATAAAATGTTGATAACTGGAACAATTACTATAATCGGTAGGTGAGTTGAACAATATTACAGTTGTAACATATGTAATTATGCTTAATGGAAGATTCTCGAACAATATAATAGAATGACATTTACGTAGGTCGTGAATGATGGTCCTACTGCGTGTAATTATTAACACACGTCACACCCATTATCCCGAACTCCGTCATATCTAAAAGTAAATAAAAAAAAATATGGCGGACTCGGCATGTCCACGTTAATAGATATAATATCACCAATTTAGGTACTACCGCCTGCCACTATACTACCCGCTTGCTCCCAAACCACGCACATATATCACCAAGGATAAAAAAAACAACTATCACCATTAACTTATTTTTTTACACTTCATCTACCATTGAACAAATACACCAAAAAAAAACATCAAATTCCCATCACCGTTGCGTACCAATATCTTTTGTTTTTCTGTTATAGAGCACAAGATGTTTTACTCACCACACACAATTACTTTCTGCCATCCATATGTCTTTCATCCTATCAGCTAAACTTTTTTTCTTGTTCTTGCTCCCCCACCTTCCATTCTAGCACCAAAAAAAACAAATTCAACTCTCATCCATCATTGTCGAATTCTCAAAAACGTCAAAAACATCCACCATTCGATGGCAGTGACATCTTCTCTTCAAATCTTTTCAATTAATTGAATTTACACCGAAATCTTTGGTATGACAACGAAATTAAAAACAAGAATGACATTTTTTCTTTTTTTTTTTATGCCGACCTGTTTTCATATAAAAAAAAAGAACAATCGTGCATGGAGTAGCAACCGTGTTAAAGATTGTTGTTTATGTTCGTCGCGGACAAGCATTACAAGCAGTTCTAGATCCAACTTAGAATGAAGAGAAGATGGCAGCCCAGATATAACAATATCCATTTGCAAGTCCTTTGAGATAGATAGTTTAAGTGCGACTTCATATTGCTTAGCTCTGAACGTTGGGTTTTTACAATGTTACCAAAACGTGCTATATCAGCTGAGTTCTCATCTGTTTTAATTATCACCCTGTCCAGATCAACGATAACTTTGTTTATTTTTGAGGACAGACTATGATCCAGAGAACGAATCGCTGCAAGTATATCACTGTTGGATGGATTATCGTCATTTTTAGGTCCGGATCTACTGCTTTTTTAATATCCAGGCGAGTTTGAACTTGCTTGGGAATTGGAGGACCCATTGTTCTGTTAATAGATTAATATGAATTAATAAAATTTATATACGGTTTTAATTAATTTAGTTTAATTTCACTATAAAAAGCTAGTAGTCACAATTAATTATCAATTTAACCAAAGATATTAAACAACGATTAGATCAAGAATGATATTTTATTTTTTATAGAACGTATGTAGAAGTATTATTTCCCCTTATATTGTTATTATAAAACCATCATCAAAGTTCACGGAACATAATATTATTTGCATTTATTATTGTTTTATTCCAATGTCAATTTTCCCATTAGGGAACTTAAATAAAAAGTTCAGAGCGCACTATAACATTTGTATATAAATCACTAGGAATTATTATAAACAAATATTTTGTAAGACTTCACTTAAACAGTTCAACAGGCAATATTTATGTTGATGTTTCGATTAGAAGTTAAATATTTTTGTTTTACACAACCATTCACAATGCCGTTTGTTTGTTAGTTTTTAGGTTAGGATTGGGTTATCAAAACCTACATGAAAATTTAATTATTTTTTAATAGGAAACCATCAATTGGAGAATACTATGGTTTGCACTTGTATTATTATTTTTCACTATTGTTTGCACTTGTATTCTTATTAGTTTCGTAAGACTTCGCTTAATCAGTTCATTAGTCAAGATTTATGTTGATGTTTCGATAAGAAATTAAAATATTTTGACTTACACAACCATTCAAAATGGCGTTTGGATATTAATTTTTTAGGATTTATACTTTAGGGTTTACACTGAAACCTACATGGAAACTTTAATGTTTTAATAGGAAATAATTAGGAAATACTATTGTTTGCACTTGTATCATTAATATTTATTTTATTTTAAAATACCGAACTTAGGATTATTTATTATTATTTGTCTTATATATGTCACACGCAAACCACTAAAACCACGTGAAAACTAGAGATTTATTTTCTCTCCCGTAACAAAATAACAAGTTCCATGAAAAAACAGCACTTTGAATCACCATACAAGTATATAACATTAATAGAAATTATTATCGACATTTGAGAATTTAAATAAGTAATTATGAACAAGACAACAAAATTCGCGATGTCTACTCTTGCGCCATTTTGGAAAAAAAAGAAAGAGTTTTATATTTTAGGTGAATACAAATTTTTTATATTATTTATTTATGATTTGAAACAACTTAGTTTTATATTTTATTAATAAAAATGTGATCTTATTGATCTGAAATTGAATGTAATGTTTTAAGAGTTAAACATGGAATGAATTGTTAAAATTCTTATGACAAGCATGTTGATTTTTTTTTAAACGAAGAGTTACCAGTGGTGATTTTCCTGTTCCGCTAAATACTTATTTCGTTGGATTTTTTTATCTGTTGTTTTAAATTCGAATTCGAGATTTTATCTTGATTGAAACAGAATTTTTTTTGAAATGATTTGAAAATTATGAATTGTTTTATATAGACAATATCGTTATACGTTTATATAGACAATATCGTTACAAAATAATTATAGAGATGATCAGCTTATTATAGAGATAATTCAGCATATAAATCAATGACGATGACTAATGTTGTGCATATACAAAACTTGACGACCAATAGTGCAATGAATGATTCCAATTGACGAATGGCACATACCTTTGATGTGTAATATTGAGCACATAAATGGACGAATAAGTGCTACTATCAATTGTTGCGATGATCAGTTAATTATAAAGATAATTGAATAAGTGCTATTAACAATTGTAGCGATGATCAGCTAATTATAGAGATAATTCAGCATACAAATCAAGTACGATGTCTAATGTTGTGCACATAAAAATTTGACAACCAATAGTGCAATAAATGACTCCCATTGACGAACGGCATATACCTTTGATGTGTAATATTAACCACATAAATGGACGAATAAGTGCAACTAATAATTATAGAGATTGATACAGGTGGATAGGGCTAAAACTAAAATTGAATGTGAATTGAAAAAAATATCCGCTGTATCTGAAAATAAAATCCAAGGACAACTTTGAGGCAGCAGTCTTTTGCTCCGGTCTTAAGCTCTCGGCCTGGGTCGTGGTTTGCCTCGTTGTTCCTTTGATATAGGGGACTGCTTTTAGAAAATAAATGAAATATACTACTAATATGGGAACACGATATTATTAATATGACAAGGGGACAGCCATTTAAAATCCCCAAAAACACGATGGACGAAAGTCAGCAAGGAATCCCAGGGAATTGGCACATCTCACTCACACCATTTATAAAAAAAAACTAACACATATCAAAAATTAAAAAAAATTACTCAAAAAGCCAAACAATTGCAACACAAACATACATGACGTCTTAATACTAATAACCGTAATAATATTAAAAAATCGTTTACCTTTTTAACAACCACCGTTCTGCGATCCAGGCTGATAGATATCCTCAATAAAATGTACTCGGGCCAATTGGAATGAAACACTATCATGTATATTTTCAATAATATTTTTTCTCATTTATTTGCACAAATTATTTTTTTCTTTTTAAGTTCACAATAACTAATTTTAGTTTAATTTTGGTTTAAAGTTAGGGTTTTTATTTTTTTAATTAACTGTTAATAATATTTGTTGTTTTTATCCTATGCATAAGTATATACGCTTGTTTAACTGTATTATCTTTATATATATTTTTTGTATGGTTTATTTGACCATAAACAATTTAAACTGCCGTGCTAAGCACAGAGGTGTTAAGTAACATCATAATTTGTTTGTTAAAAAAAATGAGTTGTGAATTTAGTATTTTTGATTCAAACTCAATTTAAAAACGTTTTGGTCTTTTTGATTTTACTTATTATTTTTTTTTTATGACACAAAACTGTTAAGTTAATTTCAAAGACAAAGTCAAACCAAATTCATTAATTGTTTCTTAAGTACAAATAACAAAAATCACCACTATTTTCACAAAACCAATTGATTAATAAATATAAAACCATAAAAACACAATAGAACTTCTTCACACAAACTTAAATGCACCCACAAACAAAAACAAATAACAAACAAAATAACAAATAATAAAAAAAAATGGAATTTAAGTGGAGCAAACGTCCACTTCAAAATTCCTAACCAGACTCCTCAATTGAAAATTTTCACCCGTCCGTTTAATTAATGAAGAAAATCATGTGATGGTTATCTAGCCAATCATAATCATCACATCAGGCTTGGTATCACATATCATTTAGAAAATGTACTGACATGTATTATCAAACGCAAGCAAAAAAATGCTGTTTTACAGTAAATGTAATTATAATCCATTAATTTCGCAAAATTAAAGTCAATGAATTATAATACATGAACCAGTATGTCAAGGTTTTCTCAACTTCTCGTAATATGGTGATATTAAAGAAATTAAAGAAAACTTGGTAAAGCATTCTTGCCCTCGCTTCTTACAGGAAGCAAATCAAATAAATGAAGTATATGGGATATTGAAGAAAATAATTTTGATTTAGAAATATAGAATAATTTAGGAATTTGTTCCAAATGAAGTTTAGGTTGATTAATTATTGGAAAGGTTCAAATTTCAATCTGTTGTGACGAAGAAAAAGAGAAGGATTTCTTTTTCGCCGCCACAAGATGATCAGGTAATTATAGAGATAATTTTTTTTTGATGTCAGAAATTTTATTTTTCATTCATACAAACTATGATATTTAAACAGTAGGCTTTGTTTTAACTGTCGGCAATTCTTCTTGTCGTCGATAATTTTGCTTTGTCGTTATGAGAATTCTTTGTTGTCATTTTTTGTTCTAACAAAATGAAATATAATTTCATCTTAGTAGGCGCATAAATTTGTAATTTATTTTTGACAAATAAACAAACATGCAAATATTTATGAATGAAAACGGACATTTTTATTACTTGCATTTTTACATAATTTTGTATTATTAAATGATTTGTAGAAAAATTTTATTTAGAAACTAATAATTATCTTTTAAACAAAATTATAATTAAAAAAAATTATCTCATTAAATACCACTCTTCATTGAAATTTTTGTCTAAAATTTTTCAATTTTACTCATTAAATTATTTTTAAGCAACACTGCTCAATCAAACCACTACTTAAACCACTCGTCCTTCGGACTCGTGGTTTATTGTGCGCTTTGATTCGCAGTGTTGCTAAATAATTTAATTCGTAAAATCAAAAAATTTTCGAAAAAATTTCAATGACTCGTGGTATTACAACCGATAATTCAGCAAATAAATTAATGACGATGACTAATGTTATGCACATACAAAACTTGACGACCAATAGTGCAATAAATGAGTATAGAGTTGATCAGCATGTAAACCAATGACGATGACTAATGCTCAGTCCGTGAAAATAACTGTAAAATCTAACACATTACGAAATTAGTTATGTACATGCAACTTAAAACAGCAAGCCACGGATATGAATATTGATCTTTATATTTTACTTCATGGACGGAGTATCGACATGTAAGAAGAAAAACTTATTATTACAATTCTTATTTATTGAAGTCTAATGTATACAGAACCTCATTTGCTTATCAGACCAAAATGATTTAATATACAGTACACTATCATTTTTACGTAATCAATACGAACAAAGAGAATGATTTAAAATTTAATATTACTAATCACTTAATTAATTAATATGAACAAACACATTATCAGTATAATAATTTTAGAGTAAGCCACATTATCACTAACACAAAAAATTTAAAGAACAGAGACTTAGCACTATAAAAGTTTTAATAACTATCACTGAAAGAAAAGTTTACTAGCAATGTGGTTGTGAGGATCAATAAAAGGTTATAGTAACAGAGTAGCAGTTATAACAATCAAGATTCGTTTAAAGTAATAGCGATTCGTCCTCTATAGCTGAATTTAGTGTTGATAACTCAAATTCGGTTACACTAAATGAATAATTCGTTTGTAGATTGCCAAAAATTCTTTGTTTCTGATTTAGTTGTCACAACTACGGCATTAATCTTGAAACTGGTATATTCAACAGATTTATTTGGTTGCTACAACTAATATCGTTTTTTTTTATGATTTATTTTGAGTTTTATTTATGCTTTCTCTTCTTTAGATTGAGATGTTATCTTTGTTAAAGTAAACATTCCATTTTGTATTGTGTGTTTATCGTTCTGTTATAGGAATTCTTTGTAAATCTTATTATAAAAAATTGTTTGATTTTTCGAGTGAAGTGTCAATTTTTTGTTTAAATTGTTGAACTAGTTTATTTGAGAATACAATATAAATCAGTTTTGATTTATTTATTGTTAGTGAAAAATGTGGTAAAACTTGTGGTCTGATTTAACATACATTAAATACAAAGTTTTATAATTTATATAAACTAAACCTGACTATTGTTTTTAGTTTTAAGTAATTATGTGAGGTGATGGTGAAAAAATATCTATAGTTTAAAATATGATTTGTGGTGCCCGATGTAAGAAAAAAATCGATTTTATTTCTAAAAAATATCCTGTTATTCTCACATGTTTTTTTTAATACATTGAGATGCTGACTATACTTTTAATTACGTTAATCAGAAAAACAAATGTTTGTGTATAAATATTGTATTTGTATTTTTTTTTGTCTTATCACCTATTTTTGACAATAGAAACTCCAAACAGTTGATCGAAATTAAATTATAAGTAAAGTTATACTATACTAAACTTGAACGAAATATTCTGTTTCAACAACTGTAAAGCATTTTTAGTTCGGTTGAAGCAACTAATTTTTAAAGTTTTCATACCAATTTATTAATCAATAGAAGCGGGTAGGACAACTGAATTTTGAAGTCAATGTGACAGATATATTCGGCTGGCACAAATGAGGTTGTGGTGAACGAGTTTTTTCTTTCGGTGCATGACAAAGACGGATTGCTTTGGTAAATATTATTTATATTAGTATTATTTGGTATTACAATTAGTACTTAATCTACTCAATTTACTTAATTAACTTGATAAATCTTACTCAGTAATAAACTCAACATTTTTATAGTTTCTAGTGCAAACAATAAACTTAAGTTGAAATTTATACTGGCTTGAACTCAGCTGATGGTTTTCGAATATTTGCACAGGCAAAAGAACATTAGAATTAGTTTTTTATTTTTATTTTCAGAACAGACCAAACAGCTAATTCCAAATTTAATTGCTAAACTTGAATTGAATAATGTAAGATCATTATATGAAGTTTGCCCCTTTTTTGAATAAAATCTATTGAATTGTAAATTGTTTTGTTTTTCTTATATATATATATGATCTTAACTTTTGAGATTTTTGATGTTTTTAGGGAACCTTCATATAAACCACCGTAATACATGAACACCAGTTTTGGATTCCTCTAATCAAACGTTAAGATTTTTAATCAGAAAAAATTTTACGTGTTTCGTGGCGGTATCGAACCCCAGTCGTCAGTAACACAAATTCGATACCTTGTGTTATACACTTTTATCAACTGAGCCATTCAAAGTTGATAAAACGTGTATAACACAAGGTATCGAATTTGTGTTACTGACGACTGGGGTTCGATACCGCCACGAAACACGTAAAATTTTTTCTGATTGAAAATCTTAACGTTTAATTAGAGGAATCCAAAACTGGTTTCAGAATTGAAATATTCTTATTATTCATCCAGTTATTTGAGTTTAACTACTCACAAGTTTTTCATTATAAAAAATCACTCGGCTGATTATATAGGTCACAATAGATTGGTTTTCAGATTAGTTGAAAATAACTAATTGTATTGATGCTTCTGCATAAATATTGGGTCCTACTCTCCGAGTCTTTGATTAGGAAAAAAATTATAAAACACAAAAAATACAACTTTTAAAATACTAACTTTATTTAACACAGCTTTTAAAATCTTAATTGAAAAAAGGAAAATGTATTAACTATTAACTGTGTCCAACCACGCAACAACAACCCCGTTTTAGACGCTGCCGTGGGTTTTATACATTTTTCCCCACTTCATGATAATAAAATATCATGCGAGAATTTCCAAACAAAATCCAATGTGTTTCCACCAATGGAAACACATAATTTTGGTGTACGTGATATAAATAAAACAACTAAGTGTATAAGTATTGTACTCGACAATTTATCTTATAAGTCATGGTACATACTGTTACCTCCCACTGTGTTGTGGCTTGGACCTTTATGCATCAAACTAAAAATTGAGACAAAACAAACAAAAATTATACCTATATGTATAGTTTTGAAATATATATCGTCGCTTTAATAATGAAATGACGTATACGAAAAAGTATAGTTTCGATATATTTGAGTTTAAAGTTTGATGTGCGCATGCATTTGCATGGACGTTAATTTATAATTTATTAATTCTTACCCCCAGTCATAAAATAATTCGAAAAAGTAAAAACGCCAATTCAAAGATACCCTTATGGGGAATGCAGCGCACCTATAATATAAAAACAACGTATAAATAGCATACGTTGTTTCATTATTAAGGCGACGAATATAGCCGGAAACGTAATGTTCCAGACGGAACTTAAGATGGGAGTCTCTTAACAAATTGGGTTTCTTTATTTAACCTAGCATTTTAAAGATAATTATCACAAACAAAATATAATAGTACTAAAATACCTTAAATTCAGAAGATTTCTCCTGTGGGTTGATGTCCTGTTGAGAGATATTGTTATTTCCTTTTTCCTAACACTCCACATAACTTGATTGAACATAAAACTTGATGCGAACCAAAATAATAAGATACTTCAACCTTATTAGCCAATACGCCACATCTTTTCCTCTTTCTCACATATATCAATCCAAATTCCACTTCGGTTGTAATATAGTGGTTACTTTTATAATATATTTCCTATAAAGATAAATGCCAAAATTAAATTTTATTCTTTTTATTATTTTCTATTTATTTCCTTTTTAGAAAAATTGTTGTATGTTTGTTTTACAAAAGATTGAACAAGCATTCATTAAATTAAGAAAACTTTTTTTTGTAACCACAAGAAAACTTAACATTTTGCTTTTTAGTTTAGAAGCTAAACACGAATCGATTTGAAAAAATGTGTTTTTTGACATTTCATTAACTTTTTTTTTACAAAAACAAAAACAAGATGTACCAACATTGAATAATGGATTGCGTACACATGTCTTTTTTAATAGATGAAACAAAATAGACCAAAACAAAAGATACGTAAACGCCTGTGTGCGAATAAGAAAAAACATAATCACTTTTTTTTTTTAAAAAGATGTCAATCGTGTCTATTTCGTAAAATTTTGTGCCGACTTTGTCCGAAAAGATGAATTATCCGAAACCAAAAATTAAATTTTAGTAACATTATTGAATTTAAATAAAATTAAAATACAACCTTGCTCAATCTCATCAGTATTCAATGGCGTTAAATCATTTATATTTATTTCTTCAATTATAATATCTGTAAAAATTTAATGTACAATATTTAAATGTTTTTTTGCATTGTATTGTGGTTATTGGTTTCATTTAACGACTTTGTAAAATTATATTAAAATATCATGCCAATCACAAGTGTTTATTAATTTAAATATTCACAAAATCAGAATCACAAGAACTACTTTCACAGGGGAAAACCCTTCCTGAGACAAATTATACATTTAAGAATAATTTACCTTGTTCACTAAAATTGTCGTCGAAATTTTCAAAATAGTCTTTTAAGCAATAATTCATTTTTTTTAATAAATAAAAATAAAAACAACAGAATTAAATTAAATATTAAATTTAATGTTTTGTGCGGTAAACGTAGTTAAAATTTAATCTGAAATGACAAACTATAAAATGTGTTATAGTTTGCCATAATATTTTTAAAGTTTGACATAGTTGCTATAAAATATTAAAAAAATCAACTATTCCACAAACTCATTATAGTAAAAATTATATAAAATGTTTTCATCGGGTAATTTCTGTTACCGAGTTTGAACGAATAATGACAGTAATATCTTTTTTAAAAAAAAGTGATTATGTTTTGTCTTATTCGCACACAGGCGTTTACATATCTTTTGTTTTGGTTTATTTTTTTCATCTATTAAAAGAGACATGTGTACGCGATCCATAAGGTATTCTCATTCAAAAATGAATGAGTTCTGTAATTAAATTTTTCGTTCGTTATTATTTTGAAACTGGATTTAGTCGTTATAATTTTAAATTTTTAAATTGTTATTATCTTATCTTAATTGAGAAAAATGAAATAAGATGGTTGAAATATATTCTAACTAAACAGAGAAAAGATAGAAACTGGTTTTAGTATTATTTATGAGAATTCATCGACGTTACAATACTGCGTAAAGAAATTTTTAAATCTTATTTTAACTAGAAACGAAACTAGTGATACACAAGATGAATTATGTTGATTTCTATGATGTTCTAGTTTTTAATATATCATTCTTAATCCTTTTAGTGGATTTTAAAAAATCTTATAAATCTTTATATATATATGACATTATATTCATTATGAGTAATTAAAAAAATTTTGTTTTTTGAAAAATTAAATCAAGTTTTATCTCTAAAGAAATTATGGTGTATTGGAAATTACCATATTAATTAATTCTAACTTTAATTTTTGACTTATGAAAAATTTTTTTTTTATATACTCGTTTGATTTGTTTGATTATCGATTGTATCGTTTCTTCCTTTTTTTTCTTTTAAATCAAGTTTCGCGTTTTAAATAAATACATACACGGTAAACACGGTAAATATTCGTGCTGGATAACAAATCTCCAGGACAATGATATTACCATTTACACAATTAATAAGACGGGTTGTGGAGGTTCGACAATTGCTCTCGGCACCATATTGTCTTGTTATCTTTGGACTTATGACAACTATAATTGGAATTCTATAAGAATTACCTGGGATAACGCCTTGTCCCCAGCACAACGTATCTTAACTTGTAAAATCTCTTCTCTTGTTTCAAATTAACCTAACATCAAAAATATTTCAATCAAAGGAAAAAACAGAAATTCCAATAACAATATATATATACATATACAAAAAAAAAATAGTAAGAAGGGACTTATCTTTATTCCGTTGAGTGCTGATTAATGCTCCAAAATTAGTTTTCTTCCTCCTTGATACTTCACAGTTAGATATTTTAGTTTCCTTGACTCACTAGCGGATGTGTCGGAGTCGACAAAAAATGTTTATATAATTACAACTATTACTTTATCCATAAATTCAATCCATAAATTCTTTATCCATAACTTTATCCATAAATGCAATCCATCTGCTCGTTCCCCCATTGAAAGTCATTTCACAGATTGTAGTTAATATGAAATGTTCTTTTATTCAGCTTTGGATGGGCCGCGGTTCACCAAGCACTAATTTTGTAGCCATATATACCATATACATATAGGTATCTGAACAAATTTCGTATGGTAAGTGTATAGTTACCGATTTGACTGAACACTAGCTTATTACCGTTTTTATAGTTTTTCTAACATTTCATTATGATTCATTTTCTTTTTATTCTGCACAATTGCACATTATCACTGAGTAGATAGAGTTAACCACGACCTATGATTTTATGTCTTTGCTAAAAAAAAAATGGCGTTGCCATTAATCACTTTATATCAAGAAAACAAATAAATTGTACCGTTCAACCAAAAGATAAACTGTTTTTTTTAATGTATTATTAAATATATATAGAATACACAACAATTTCGTAGCAATTATAATTTTTGTTTCTATCAATTATTATACTACATAATTAATTTTATTTTATTGCAAATGATTTTAAATATTTTCTTTTGCTTCTTTCATGTTCTTAAAACAAATTTTGGAATGTATATATAAATTTTTATTAACTGTTCATGTTTGTTTAAAAAAAAAATAGAAAAATGAGAAACATGGTAAAACTTATTAGAAAAACTTTATATTTTATTTTATTTTTATCAAATTTTGAATGACTGTTTTGTTTTAAAAGCTTAAACACCGAATGACCGAAATATGTCGCCATTTGCTATGTGCGAACTGACGAAATAATGACAGATGACAAATATTAACTGTCAAAATTTTGTCTTTTGGAATTTATATTCACCATAACGAAACGTCAAAATTTGATGTAGCTTTTTAGCATCATCAAATTGTGACAGTAGGCATAACAAATAATTTCATAAGGAACATCAATTTATTACAGAAGTTTTTTTAATTGCCAAAGTAATATTTATATAAGTATATATATTATATATATTTATTAACAGCAAACATAAAAATTAAAAAAATTTTGTTTTTACAAATTTCACCTTCACCAAAAATTGTGTTCTGTCATTATTTCGTCAGTTCGCACACAGCAATTTTAATACAGCTATTTATAATACAACTTTTGTTTTTGTTTTATTTTGTTTCTCTCACGAGAAAAAAAATAATTATCCTACCAACATTAACCTTTCGTTCGTTTTCTTATCGTTCAGGAGTGCGTTTCGAAATTAACCACGGTTAACCATGGTAATAATGTCAAAGTTAAAATAGTGACGTCAAATGGAAATTACCATGGTAAAGCTGTCAAAGTTTAATTGTCAATGAAAAAGACCGCCAAAAATTCAAAATTAATAAAAAGCTAATGCTAACTACGATAAATAAAACTCAAAATGTAGTGTTTGTTTTTTATTGCTATAATTTATTTTTCAGTCTTCAGAATCAAAGAAAAATAACTAACACATTTCACTAAAAATTATGTTATAATTGAACTTTCCTACAAAAAAACTATGCCGGAATAACATACCGAATTGTCCGCCAGACAATTCCGCAGTTGGGAATCTCTTAACAAAAAAAATTAGCCTAACATTATACAGAAAAACTTTGATGCCATTATAGTGAGAATATAATCAATAATATATATATATAATATGTATAAAAAATTTTTTAATAACAGTAATAATAAAAAAAAATGACTTAACTGAATTTACTGAAACTGTTGGTTGAAGCTCCTGGATGCAGGTCTAGTTTTGTTTAAAGATGATCGTACTTTGCCTCATATGTATGCATTTCAAATTTTTAATAAACATTGTATTGGTAATGATGACATTAGTTAATTTTTCTTTTTGCTGCTGGGTTACATTTTAATTCATGCGCTGTCAATATGGCGATGATTGCTCGAATGATACTCCCAGAAATATTATTGTTTTGGTTGGAAAACACCCAAAAGTAATAATGATACAAAAAACAGACGTTTTATTGCGATATCTGGATGTTGTGATGAGATGAAAAACGTACCTATTAACCTGGTACAAGAATGTACCAGGTTGTCCGACCGCAAAGCTTGTGAGGTTACAAACGGTGAAACACAGAAAAACAAACGTCATCGACGTCAACAGTGATGAATTTCTCGATCTTACTGCCGAAATTTTATTAAAAAAACATCCAATTTACTTGTCTGTACTCCTCTCAGAATAAATTTTTATTTTGATTATTTCCAAAAATCACATTGTTCATTATTCTCAAGTAACAAATTTCCATTTTATTGTACACTATCTTTTCTTTTAATAATCAATTTTGAATATTTTAACATTAAACATGGAGTATTTTTTTCATCCATCAAATTACTTTTAATTTCAGGATAAGTCTAAATCTCAATAATGTTTCGAGATGACACAAAACTGAATGACTTAACAAAAAATGTGTTTTTTGACACATCATCTAAAAAAACGAAGATGGAGCAACGTTGAGAAGAACGAACATATCCTCGTTAAAAGAAATGAGTTCTTTTATCTATTGTTTGTTATTGTTTGAAATTGAGGCTGTTCGTTATAATTAGAAAATTTTTAAATTGTTTTTATTGTAATTTAGAAAAATGAAATGAAATGATTGAAATATTTTTTTTTGAATTTTTGAGATCAATTAAACTCAAGTAAGTAAAGAAGTAATTGGAATATTTTCAATTCAAAGATATGGTTTGAAGTTATTAAATATATTTTAATTAATCGGAGAAAAGAATAGAAATTGGTTTCAATATTATTTATGAGAATTCTCGACGTTACAATTATTAAATACTTAGTTTATAATAATTAAATATGTATACGATATATTCACAAAACAATATAATTTCTCACTTTTTTTCAACAACAACTAAAACTTTCTTTTATTATAAAAAATTATAATTTGTTTTATAAATCGGTTGACATGTCATTTTAAATATTTTAAATGTTTTTACGTTTTGACATTAGAACCTTAACAAACTCTACTATCAAGTAGAGTAAAAAAAAGTTAAAATAGTGACGTCACACTTTACTATGACAGTAAAACTATGTAGTTTTGAAACGATGGTTTATCTGTCATCCAGTAAATTTTTTACTATGTGGTTAATTTTGAAACGACATTTGGTAGAGTAAAGTTTACCATGGTTAACCATAGTTAATTTCGAAACGCACCCCAGTGGTATTAGGAGTGTGTTTATTAATTTTATTTTAGACGTTTAAGAATGATCGTTATTTTGGATTTGAAAATTTTTCTGTTCTTTGAGAAATTGAATTATGAAAAATTTTCTTATTGAGAAGAAACAAAAATGAAATATTGGTGATGCTTGAAATGTTTGTAAATAAATTACGAATTGTTGCGTATGTGTTTTAATTATCTAATTCAAAAATAACCAGACGTTACAGTCTATTACCCCAGAATAGCTTGGCCTACATTTATATTTCTCAACTAAGTTTAAACTCTTCATATAATTAATAACACTGGGTTGTGGGGGTTCGTCAATTGCTCTCGGTACCATATTGTCTACTACTCCAGAACCACTTGGTTTGCAATAAATTCTTCAACTAAGCTGAAAACAATGTTTTCTCTTTTTTTCGGCAGAATCTTTATCATTCTCAATAACTACAAAATTCTCTAATGCTTCTAGAGAAGGCACAAAATACCTTATTTCAACACTATATTCATTAATATTCATTAGAATAACAACAATACTATTATCGCCAACTTCCATCAATGTGTTGGCCAAAAACAAAAAAAATCTCCAGGTTGGATCTCCTCAGAGTGTACTAAAAAAACTTTCCTTTTTCTCACAATTAATCCTTACATTGATACTTCTTTTGCTATACCTTAATAACAATGTCTCTCTCTAAATTCATCTTTATGTCTTTGTTAAACCTCCACAAATATAACGTGTTTTCTTTAAAATTTATTTCTGCGCCAAAATCTTCCATTAATCAAACAAGCAAATCGTTTAAGCCAATCAAAATTCCATTTGTACAAAAAAATTTTTTTTTTTTTAATAAAATACAATAAGAATTCATTTATAAGAAAAAAGGAACAATTAAAAATAACCTCCCAATTATCAGATCATGTTCATTCAGCTGCTTTAAGAATTTCTCATTAGTTTTACATATATGTAGCCGTATTTTATTTCTAATAACTACTCTAACGTATACATGAAGCGACAGAATGATAATACTCTAAGAATCTGGGTTTTACTTTGATCAGCGTTTAATAATACGTCCATAAAACTCAACGCGAGATCGCCTCTGATGATAGCTCAGAATCACCTGAGTCTGTGATTACGGTTACCGGGATAAATTTCACGACCGGTTGTATATTTCTTCTGAACACACTCGGCAAATGTTTTTGATTCTGTCGAAAATATATTATAATAGGCAATCAAACGACTCACCTAGATGGCTGCTTAATATAATGTTCACCATAAGAAAAAAATGGTAATTTTCACAAACCTTCTCCCAATCACAATAAAAATAATACATTAATTGGATATACATATATTTTTACTTCTTTTTATCTTTATTTTCTTTCATTAAACTGTTTTTGCATTATTAATTAATATTTCACAAACTGTATTTTAACATAACATGTATAATAATATATTTTTTTTATTCGCCTATATATTAAAGTGTTACTTTATTACTGTGATTTGCGGCTTTAAAGTATCACTTTTCAACTATTTATTTTGTTGTCATAGCTACGTCCAAAAAAGTAAAAAGCATTTGTATTTGTTTAAATTCTATGAAAAATAAAATTTTTTATCAAAGCAACCCTTAAATTCAAAATTTCATTATCCAATTAAAATAGTTGTTATCATTTGTTGTCATAGCTACACAATAATTTGGAAAAAATATTAAATATTTTGTCAAAGGTTACTTGTTCCACATATTTTTATTTTAAAATTTATAATTTTAATTTAGAATAAACAAATTTTCTTAAAATATTTTGCTTGCGGCGAATAAAAAATAGTATATGATGCACGGACGTAAGCTATTTTGGACTTAATGTGGGTGCAAATCTCGGCTAGCGCCTCGATTTGCAAACTCCACATCCGTCCAAAATCTTTAGCTTTACGTCCTAGCATCATAATGTACTATTTTGGTTCGGACACCTACAACATAAAGATGTTTTTTTTATAATTTATTTCAAAATTCTTTTTTTTGATTATGATTGAGTTAAATTTTATGAACCATCGAGAAAAACTATCACAGAAACTTTGTTTACATTTAACATTATGATGTAACGTGTTGTTTATTGGTTTTATCTAGTGAGAGTAGAATGATTCTCTGCACCTTTGCATCCTTTTTTGTGTACCCTTTTTCGGTTTCTAATTCTTCAGAAGTAAATGTTTTGATTACATACTCGTATAACTCCATTGATTTGAGTGTTATATCGAGTTCAAATTTCCAGATATGAAAATTTTATAGCCTTTTAGTTTTTCTATATTATCATTTTCTGGGTTGTTCTGCATTTTTATTGTTCTTAGCACCGAAAGATATAACTTTTCCACTTATGGTTTGTTTTAGTTTTAGTTTTAACACCACGATATACGTTCGAGGTTATATTTTTATTTTTTTATTTTTTTATAACACCACGTTGATTTCGAGGTTATTTTTTTTTTTTTTTTAATAAAATGTGTTGTGTAGTAGGAATTACAATATGTGTCACAATAACACATAAAAACCTTTTAAGACCTAGATCCCACAACAACATACGTTCAAAGGTGTTGATGGACGTAAATCTTTCTTTTTTTGTATTTTTATATTTTTTGTTAAAGAATGGATAACTAAACAAAAAATCCTATCACTGACTAAATATGACATAGGCCAATATTTTATGATAGAATAGAGAAAATAAAAGTAAATTAAAAAGTAAATAGCAAATTTTGACAAAAATTTGCTGAAACAAAACAAAAATGTAGTTGCCAATAATCCAGCTGGTTGCATATTCCTTGATCCTGTGACGCACTCTTTTTCTTAAAGATTAAAGGCGCACACATAATTATATGAAGGCTCATTTCTTCAAGAAAGCAACAGCGTCTCATCATCAATAATCATTTAACAGCTAGGATTGAGGGTGCTACCGTTGACTGAATACAGTTCATCCGCCACCTCCCCTAAGATGTCACCTTGGCTAGTGACATCTCACTGCTATTGCCAGTGGTGTGTGATATCTCACGTCAACTCGTATGTCAATAGCAGGGACTGGAGTACGCGGGGTTGTCACACCCGTAGATCAAAAATAAAAAAAAAAAATATGTCAAAACAATAAAAACTGATCCCTCCATGCGGAGCGTTTTTATTTTTAACTTTTAATGTTTTTAGTTATTTCAATAAACTTTTAAATCATTTATCCAACCATTATCTGCTACCATGTTGTATTTTATTGGGCTATTTGAGGCCGCCGTTGTTAAATGATTAATTAGATTATTAAAGAAATTATTTTATTATTTTATTTTCACTTCGCGTGTTTTTTGTATTAGTTTTTATTGCAGAATAAAAATGTTATTTTATTTTTATTAGTGTTGCCTAAACAACAAAAAGTTATACCAACATAATGAAATCGTTTTTCCCAACAGACATACCATATTTTTCTAGAACATTTTCTAAATATTTCTTTTGATTGATTATTGTTATACCATTTTTTAAATCTTGCTTTATGTCGATCCCCAAGTAATTACTTGCTAAACCTAAATCTTTAGTTTTAAAATTATTACTCAATAAAATTACAAAAAATTAATAAGTCATCTAGCTAAATTAGTAAATATAATAAATTTCCATTCCATATAATAAATTTCCATTTCCATTGCTGTCTACTATACAAACATAAATCATTTTTCGATCGAGCAAAACCTTCATTTAACATAAAATCGTTGAACTTTTCATTCCAACACTTTGTAGATTTCTTCAACCCATATATTGATTTATTTAATTTGCAAAGTTGTCCATCCGGTAATTTCAAAAATACCTTTTCTTTAATTTCTCCATACAAAAATGCCCCTGTAACATCTAGTTGATAAACTGGTAAATTCATTTTGCTTGCTATAGCCATAAATATTCGAAAAGTAGTCATTCTTGCAACTGGAGCATAACTTAATGAATCAACTTTTTTTTGTTCAAAACCACGAGCTACCAATCGCGCCTTATATTGTTTTTCACCATTCGCACCTTCTTTTATCTTAAAAACCCATTCACTTGATATTAGTGATTGCAAATTACCCGATTTCAAATTACCCGGTTACTCGATTAGTATTTTCCAAATTACCCGGATTACCTGGATAACCCGGGTAGTTATAAAAAAATTAAAAGATGAAAAACAATAAAAAAAACCTCACAGTAGTAAACTAAAAATTGATCATTTTTTAATTATAAAATAATATTTCAAAAATATTAAAGCATTTAGGGTAGCTGTACTCATCCGATTTCGTATTTCCTTTTTTAAATTCCTGCAATAGAAAAAACCCGCTCCGATAAAGTGGATGTTGGCTTCACGGTCAATAACGATTGATTTAAATTTTCTATCATTTTTTCGGTTTCGTTTATTTACATACAAAATTTTCAGCTCTTTATCAACTGTAGTACTCCTGTTATCTATAGTAGATCTTGTGTAGACAGCAATACATTTTTGTAGTTGTAAATTTTCAATATTATAATTATAGCCGCATCATTATCAGATTTGATTTTTCATTGCTGACGTATTTCCCCATTTATTTGAAATTATTCGTGCGCATCCAACTACGTGGCACCGAGATTTATCTGATGACATTTTCTTGAACTGGTCCCAAACTTTCGATGACACTTATTTTAATAATTAGCTTAAATCTTAAATAAAAACTTTTCATAATATATTTACTGTTTTTATTTTAAACTAAATATAAACAAATAACCAATGAAGATCCCTAATTTTTTATGACTTAATTTTAATTTTAATAGGAACTAAAATTCCATAAATTTTGTTATGTGTTCTTCGTCGTTTTTCTGTTGTTTTCGTAATCCAAACAATAATAATTAACTAGAGGCCAGTTTAATATTTACGGATGTGGTTGGTTTAATGTTTATGGACATATTGCAATTTGTATGGTTAGAATAGAATCATTTGTCAACAACTAGTATAAAGAATAATTCAAATTTGCAAAAAGAGAATGAGCTGAATTGTATATTTGAATTTAGACTGAATTTTGTAAATTTTATTGAGAAAAAACTGGACCTTTTGTTGTTCGGGTACCCGACCAAAATATCCGGATATTAAATACCCGAAAAATCTTGCTAAATACCCGGGTATCCGGGTACCCGGATACCAAGATTGCAAACACTACTTGATATAACTTCTGAATCATCGGAACATTCAGAAACTTCACTCGAAGTATTGTTTTCTTTAAGTGTATTAATTTCTGTTTCCATTGCTTTTAACCAATTTTCTGTTTCTTTACCGCCTGTAGCCTGTTCATATGTCAACGGTTCTTCGTATTCGCATAAAAAAACTGTTTCGTAATTGTTTAACCAACTTGGTGGTTTTCTTGATCTTTTGTTTGTTGTTAAAATTTCGTTTTCATTGTCATTTGATTCTAAATAACAAATCCTTTCTGTTTAACTGTCTATATTATTTTCATATTCCAAATCATTGACTGTTTCTGTTGTACCATTTGGAGATACTATTTCTTCGACTTCAATTTAATTTTCGTTTTTTGGTAACATTTCGTTATTTGGTAAATCGTTACTTGATGTATTTTACTTCGACTCGTTAATAAATATTACATCTCTTTTAATTACGACATCATTTCTATTTGGAATATATATTCTATATGCTTTCGAATTTTCTGCATACCCTACAAACATTCCAAATTCTGATTTGGAATCGCATTTTAATCTTAATTGATCTGGAACATGTACTCCAACTTTAGTGAAGAATTTTCTTAATTTCTTTACATCAAACATCTCTGTATCATACCAAATCTCACAGGGAGTTTTATTTTTAACTCTACTGCTATCTGTTCTGTTTATCACATAAACAGCAGTATTTACCCCTTCAGCCCATCAATTTTTGTCAAAATTATTTTCCAATAAAATTGTTCTGCTGCTTCAACTACGGTTCTCATTTCCCTTTCTATGCATCCATTTTGCTGAAGACAATAATTTACACTAGTTTGATGTTGTATTCCATTTTCTATGAAAAGCATTTTAATATCATTGTTTATAATCTCAGTTCCATTATCTGATCTAATTGATTCATTTTTATGTCCCGGGCTGATCTTTAGTTTTTGAATGAATTCGTAAATCTTGTTTTTAACTTCATCTTTATGTTTTAAGAAATACACTGTTCTAAATTTAGATAAATCGTCTTTCAAAATTAAAAAATATTTTGCTCCCCCTAATGATGTAGTTTCCATTCGACCATTTAGATCGATATGAATTATTTGCCCTGGCTTCGATGCTCTCGTTCCAGTCACTGGATACGCAAGTCTATGTTGCTTGCCACTAATACAATGAACACACTTTTCCTGTTCATCGTTTTTATATTTGATGTCATTTCTATTTAATATATGTAATATATATGTATTACCTGATTATTATTTTGATGTACCATTTTGGCATGCAATTCACTTAATGTTGTATTGAGTTGACTAACATTTGCGCATGCCTCAGTTTTGATATACCTAAAACTCATAACATACGTCTTTACGTAATTTTAAGATATAAATGACTTGATTGAAACCGAAAACGCGTTACTTAATTTTTTGTTTTCGTTTCGTTCTTTTTTTTTGTCTTTGAGAAACCAACAATATTTTTTTAAATGGCCTTCTTTCCTACAAGGATCACAAAATTTCTTATTATTATGTATTTTTAATTTTGCCTGACATTCGCTTTTAAAGTGTCCAATGTTGCCGCATCGAAAGCATTTTCTGCCATGAGCCTTTTTTGTTGATGTAAGAGCTGTAGCTTCTTGTGTATTAATTGACCGCTGTTTAGGGTTACCAGCTAGAAAATACACTCTAGAGGACAAATTTAGTTAAACTGAGGACATTTTGGCTTTTCAAGATGTATATGGTACAAAATAAAAAAATATTCATTAGTATACACCTATTTCATATAAAAATTATATATTTAATATAAAAATTAATATTAAATTATATATTAAATACAATTAAACTATATATTAAATAATGCTAATGAACTTCATAATGCATTAAGAAAAGAATACATTATTTAACAAGCCTGATACATTTTATATTATAATCATCTAATAATAATAATTCTAATAACTTCTAATAAAATTAATAATAATAATTCTAATAATAATAATATTAAAAATAATAATAATTAATAAAAATAATAATAATAATAATAATTCATCTAACAATTATAATTATATTAATATTAACTAAGAGTTCTTTGCAAACAAACATTGAAATCTAAAAAATTCTTAGGCTGATTTTTTGTATATAAAGTTGATTTTCTTGGGTTATAGCCTTTTCTTTATGATTTATAAATAATAACATATTACACTAGTTTACAAGAAAAATCTCCCGAAATAAAACCCAACTTTTCTTATAGATTTGGACCTCCTGAACACGAATATCATATTTATTTTTTTTGGTTAGCTCTTGTTTTTGAGATATTCACGAAAAACCAAATTTTTTGGTGATCAAAAATGTTGTTTCGGTTTTTGGGTCTCATATTTTACAAAGCAAACAAATTAAATATATTAATAAAACAAGTGCATAGTAAATATGCCAACAAACATTTTGAGTTATATTTTGTAAAAATCCGTTAAGGATTCTGGAAGTTACAGTCGTAAAAAGTTGAAAAAGTACGAAAAATTCACGTTTTTTTTTAATTTTTCCATTTTCAACACCATAAATTTTGAACAATTAAAGACGCTAATTTTTTTTAATTTCTTGGAGCCTATAGGAGCTTTAATTTTCTTTCTTTTAAGCTAAAAGATACGAATATTAGTGCAGTTTGCACCAAGTTATTCAAGTTTTCCCAAAAAAAGTCAAAACTCAAAATTTGGAAAATCCTTTTTATTCCATGCTTGCAATTGCACTACATCTACTGGTGGTTCTTCGACAATAACGTTCCACACATCTTCTTTTATTAATAGGAGTTCCATTTTATATTTCCATACTTGATAGTTCTCATCATTCAATTTAGTGATGTGAATTTTTGTATCCATTTTGAGGTTATGTCATAGCTAAAATGAATTTTTATGAAAATAACTATATTTAACAGAATATTTAACCTGTTTAAGATGAACGATTGTTTGTTGCGACTCCTGGGCTCATAACCTGATGGGGAAAACCTTTGATGCATTAACTTTCTGCAGATAAATAAATGACACGTTATGTGTACTGCTTTTAGAATGACTTTTATTGAATACAATCAATGGCGATACAGTAATGTCACTGAACTGTAAAAGACATTTATTGAGAATAAGTGTTTACATAAAAGATAAATATTTACGTTACGTTTACATTTCACTATGTGTTGTCAATAAAAATAACAAATAAGCTAACACCTTTACACTCACTGGTAAGGTTTAATTAAGTGCATTTCCACTACATCGGCTTCTTCATATTTATAATCTACTGTTGACCTTATTGGAAGTTGAGATACAGCGTCTGCATTTCCGTGATCTTTGGTATTTCGATACTTTATGTCGAATTAAAAAGTTCGTAAAAATAATTCATAATGTTGCATTCTCATAGTAGTAAAAGTAAGTAGATCCTTATTTGGAGATAAAATTTGAATTAATGGTTTATTGTCAACTAATAAAATGGATTTTCTCCCGAAAAGAAATTGTGAAAATTTTTTTATTCCAAAGATAAAAGCGTAAGCTTCTTTGTCAATTTGGGTGTATTTTTGTTGTGTATTGTAAAACGTTTAAGAAGCATATTGTATTGCTCTTTCAGAACCATCTGGATAGATATGGCTCAATACTGCCCCAACTCCAAAACTCGATGCATCTGTTGCGAGTAAAAGTTGTCAGATTGCATTTCTTATTTTACTTTTTTAAATGCCGTTTCGCAATGTGTATCCCAATTAAACTCAACGTTTTGTTTTAGTAAGTTGTTAATTGGATATATTATCGTACTAAGGTTTTTACAAATCTGCCGTAATAATTGATTAGACCGACGAATGCTTTCACGTCGTCAACGTTTTCTGGTCTCTTCATATTTTGAATTGCTTCTATTTTATTTCGAAGCTTATGTATACCATATTTATCAATTTGATAACCGCAATATTGTATTTTATTTTCGAAAAATTCACATTTATCCAAGTTTACTCGCATATTATGATTTTTCAGCCGCAGTAAAACTTGTTCTAATCTCTGTAAATGTGTTTCATCATTTGGACCAGTTATTTAAATGTCATCAATAAATACTGTCACGCCTGGTATTCCTTGTAATACGATTTCAAATTGCCGCTGCCAAATCGCAGGCGCTGAAGCTACTCCATACATGAATCTCGTTGATTTGTATAAACCTTTATGTATATTTAACGTCAATAAATGTTGATCTTCGGTTTTAACCGGTAGTTGTAAGTATGCTTGGCTCAAGTCTAATTTTGGAAATTTTTCACCTCCAGCCATAGAAGCAAAAAGTTCTTCCATTGTAGGAAGGGGATGATCGTCAATAACTACCCGAGCAGAAATTAGTTAGGGAAAACCTGAATACAGTCAGGGTGTGATCAGGGCCCGGTCAGTCCTACAAGGGCAATCCCTATTAGGGCATTCTGATGTGGGCCTGTTCTGGGCCTGATTTAGAATACCCTTTTAGGGTTAACCTTATTTGAATATATCCGGCCCTGATCAGGTTTTTCGTATTTGACCCCTAGCTGAAATTTAAATGGGTTAAAATTCACTAGAGTATTATCCATTTTAGAAATATATAGCTAAAATCGTTTCATGTATATTTTAGTTGTAGCTTCTCAGCTGAACGACTATAATAATAGTCATTAAGGTGGTATGTATGTTTTAATTTTTTCCATCGTAATGTTTTTATTTTAATTTGATTAATTTATGTATATAAGATATAAATATATATCAGGGTCTGGTCAGGATATCCCAATCTGGGCCTGATCCGATTATCCCAATCTGGGTCTGATCCGGTAATCCCAATCAGAACCTGATAGGGCAAAAGCGTTACACTCATGATCAGGGCCCAATCAGGCAGCCCTACCAATGCCTGATCCGGGTTAGGGTAAACCTGATCAGGGCCTTACTTGAGCCCTAACAAATTTCTGCTCGGGTATATTTGGATTTACCGTAATTTTAAAGTCACCACATAATCGTATGGTACCGTTAGCCTTAAGCACAGGTACTAGTGGGGTTGCCCATTGGCTATTGTTAATTTTCTATAAAACACCGTCCTTCACTAAACTGTCGATTTCAGATTCGACTTTTTCCTTTATTGCGAGGTATGCTTTGCAAAATGCCGGAGATGAATCTGGTTTAAGTATAATAGAAGCTTCCATCCCTTCCATTTTCCCTCTAGATTCACTAAAAACTTCCTTATATTTATTAAAGAGGGAAGTAATTCGAACGTTTTAGTTAGAATATTCGTCCAATCTAATTGTAATTTTTGTATCCACTCGCGTCCTGATAAAGCATGTTTGCTTTTGTATGGAGAATGTACTATATATATTGGTAATTTTTGTATTTTGTCATTGTACGACACTGTAACACTGATAAATCCGATAACTTTAATGTCAGTACCGCAATAACTAACTAATTCTAAATTTGTGTAATTCAATTTTGTATTAGAAAAAAATTCATTTTTTTCGTTTAAACTAAGAATCGAAACAGGGCTTCCCGTATCTACTTCAAATTTAATTTTATGTTCATTAACAAGAATATCAAGCCAAATTTTCCTGTGATAATCAGAATCTATTTTATAAATTTCTAATCTATTAAAATTATTTACTTCCTCATCCACATCAACATTTTCAAAATTTTCGCGTAATTGTATATCGGAATTTGAATTTATATTCGCGTTATTGAGAAACTCGGTTTCCCTTTCTTCGATTAAATGTGTGGAATTTTTATACGTATTTTTAAATTTTGTACACACAATTCTTAAATGACCTTTAACTTTACAAAATTCACAAAAGGAATTTACATATTTGCAGAACCACAAATAGAACCACAATAGAACCAGAATAATTTAGAACTACAACTAAAACACAATCTTGAATGATTTGTATTCTTAAAATTATTTTTAGGAAAATTATTTCTATTATTTGAAAATTTAATTCTATTTAAAGCATTAGTATTTTTATTTGCAATATTTTTAAATTTATTAGTATGAATAGCACTTACTGAGGATTTAAAATTTCCTTGATGAAGTTGAGCTGCATCCTTTGTTGAAATTTCCATGGGCGATCCCACTTAGTTTGGGTTTTATCGAACTTATCAATTGTAAAGGCTGGTTGTAACTTTTCCATTTTAATAACTTTTTTTTGTATATGTATATTTGTAATTTATAATTTGTAATTTATTTCCTTTAATTTGTAATTTTGTAACTTGTAATTCACAATTTGTAGTACTTGTGATTTGTAATTTGTAAGATGTAGCAATTGTAATTTGACTAACCTCACTTTTTGTGATCCATATAAATCGGCTTGGAATGATTTCGGAATCTTTTTGAATCAACTTTGTTTGTAACTTTTTGTTGATTTTAAATATTGTATGAGTAGCGTTGTAATCTGTTGTAATCAGATTTTGTAAAATTTTTTTATGTATTTTGTATACCACCTGTATTTGTAGCACTAAAAATTTTGTTCTAACCAAAAAAATCAACGTGGTTTTGAAAATTTTATATTTCATCCAGTAATACTTGTAAAATTGTAATTTGTATACCTGGCATCCTCGTCGCCAATCTGTTGAAATTGGAGGAATTGTATCGTAAGTTTATTGTAAGTAAAAACACTCTGGTAGAACATATATTAGTTTATTAACATTAATTTATATTTACAGGTTGATGTCGCTTATACGCGGGTAATGCTACTACAACATTTTAGTTTGACATTTCGATTATAACAATGTACAAACCCTACGAGCAACTAAGAAATATAATGTACTTAATATGAAATCATAACAACTGTCTTGGTCGACTATCTAAAGTCGAGACCAATTATTTATGCGTGAAATATAGGGGTTTTTTTGGTTCTCATGGTGGAGTGGAGCTTTACCTACTAACGTTGTGGAGGAGGCCTCTTAGCTCGAACTAATAACGTCTTCGATTGTCTTTTAATTCGTTTTGAGCTCTTATTTATTGGTATCTTCAAGTCGTTGTTTTTGTTACGTTTTCTTCGTTTACGAAATGCTTCTTGCTCCTGAGTCCTGACCCAGCCATTGCATTAATTTTTTCGATCGCCTTATCTCTTAATTTAACACCTACTTGAACCGATCGATCACGTAGAATATTTTCAATTGGTTTTTGTGTATTAATATTTTTCAAAATGTCACCTCCGGTGTCAATTAACTCGTTCTTTATGAAATTTGCACCGTTTTTTGAAGTGGTTGAAGATATTTCCAAAAACTGGCGAAGAAACTACTGATCCCACGACCACGCTGATATACTTTTGGCAATCTTAACACATTTCCAAATTCATCGTTGACGGTTGGATTATTATTATAACCCAGTGTTGAAGAGTATAATACTTTAAATAGGCGTTATGCATAGTGTAATAAATCTAATGACTAGTTTCACCCGTTTATATACCTTTGAGAAAATGTAATACTAACATTGTGCTAAATGAATCGTCTTTGAAATTAATTTGTACACCATTTTCATCCGTCATCAAAATGCTGATATCGGTAATTTGTGTTTTTTTAATTGGCACATATTAAATATTTACGATATCTAAATTCTGATAACTCTCGTATTGTTTTCCATACTTAACTGGGTGCATTACTAAACCTCTAGCCACAACATTACCAAACATCTGAGGTCCAGCTATATCACAATAGATGCACATGTAGTTTGGTATGCTTTCTGGTTGCTGCTCGTTTTCGTTTATATTTACTTTTACACGTTTCTTTATCACATCCAGTTTTGCTTTAGTTAAGACTGAGGACGATTAATTTGCAATTGACGCTTTCACATTTTTTATAATGTTAGCCTAATCTTTTTTTTCAATTTGTGAAAAAAGATAGTCGAAGAGTTGAGTTACGGTATACGAGTATGTTTTACCTAATTTTAATTTGTAATTATGGAATAGTGGACTGTATTTTTAGTAGCGATGATCAGCAATATATAATGAATCGATACGCTATTTCCGGCCTGCTGACATTTATTTAGCCGATAGTTCTAGCCGGTGGCAGAGACATCACAGGCCTACTATGATTCGGTATATTTGTGTGAACAGAAAATAAAAACTAATATTCATGAATAATATATCTCCCCAACAAGGTCAAATATAACTAAACGTAGAAACAAGTTAAAGTAACTTTACCTCCCGGATGTGTCTGGCAAGACTCCATCCTTCTTCCACTTTATTTTAGTTAATCATCTTAGTCAACCTTCGGCTGCCACGAGTAATTGCTGCTGTAGTATAAATGGTGTATGTATAGTTAGACCATACCATAGGCCGTAACTGGAGGTTACGAAGTTGGTAAAATTATCAGCCTAATTTTGAAATACTTAGCTGATGTCCCAGTAGCCAATGTATAATTCATAAAAAATATATAGAGAAATGAAAAATGGCAAAAAAATTTCTAAGCGAATTCCCCTCGTTCGTTGATAAATTCTCATAATTTTTTGGAAAATTCCTCAAGCAAGTGGTATTGATAAAAGCCCTCGGCCTACGGCCTCTTGCTTTTATCAATATACTTACTTTCGAAATTTTTACTAAAAAATTATTTCGAATTATCACCGCCCTTGGGAAATTACAACTGAAAAAATTAATTTTTATGTTGATTGGTGAATTACTGAAAAATAAAAAAAAAGAAAACATTAAGTCTTATGCCAATCTGTAAATTACTAAGATTTAAAGAAAATATTCAGTTTTATGTCGGTTTGAGAATTACTGAAAATTTTGCAAATAAAGTTGAATATATGGTATTGAAAATATAATGGTGTGTTTGACTTTCATTCCCGATATTTGAATCTTGAATCCTGATCGTTGGACTCTCTGTTTGAGAAGGTGAGTGTCAGAAAATTTGGTGAGTAAATAGTATGTTAAGTTTAATTTTTTTTGCTACCATATATTAATGGGTTAACACCATGGTGGTGGGGAGGGTAGAGCTTATCATTTAACAGATGAAGCATGAGCCAGTCCCCCCCTCCATGACGTAGATAAATAGTAAAACTTTTGGGGAAGAGCAGGATGCAGAGTAATTTAAGGTACGTAGTAAGGTTGGCCTGTCCGTCCTTTGGTTAAAGATTCTTTTTTTTGTTATAACCCGCTTAATACCAGGACCATCTAGTTCCCGGACAACCCACGACTAAACATATACGCCTGAGCCAAGTCGAGCATCTCTGATTGGGTTTCTAAAGGTAGGCTCACTGCCAACAAAACTTCCTTGATTCGTGTAATAACTTAATCAGAATTCGTAATGAATAGCAAAAACAAAATTTTAAAATGAAAACTAGATGAAAACATAGTTTTGTGGTGATAACTCCAGTGCAATAAACATTTAATTCTATTCAATAAATAATCGTTAATAAAAACAATCCTGTTTGAAATGTATAGAAGAGTTGCTAACGTTACCCAGCACAACAACCAGGCTGGGTAACTATAATCACCCCAACAAATTTCCTGTTGGGTAATTTAATTATTATTTTTTATAAAAAAATGTTTTTTTTAGAGTAGCTTGCCGCCATTGAAATGTCATAAATATATTCATGTTTTTCTTACTAATAATTAAATAAGGTTATATTTTTTGCTACGTGAAGTTTAAATTATATAATCTCGAAGTTTTAGTTACTATTAATGTTATATTATATTATATATAAGGAACGCTATAGCTGGAATAAATGTGTGTCAATTACAGTATTGTAACTATAATAAACCAATGTAAATAAGTTAAGCTATCTCGATGTAAGGACGGATGTAATCGAAGTATACATAAATTTATACAAGTAACCGTTGCCAATTTATGTACAATAATTTCTATATTCTACATCTTCAATCTTTTGGAATAAACATTTATTATATTGAAAAGCAACAACAAGATAGTTTTCATTTAAATTCATAGTTCTACCAGAGACAACTATACCGCAGGAAAATAACAGATTTTAAGTTACAATCGATAAAATCTTTACAAGATTCATCGCTGACGCAAGTTAAAGGAATTTACGTAGATAATAATCAACTGGTGGATACAATTATATAAATATATATACGTCAAGCAACTGAACACAGTTCCGCTCAACTAGAATTGGTTCAACTCAGATACTTGCCATCGCCTGGACCTATACAACTAAAATTGGTGACCACCGATATCTGAAAACAGGTAACCTTTCTATATATTTTTGGCACGATTGTTTAAATTAGATTTTACATCACATTTTACATTAAATTCAAATACATTTCTGTTAACAATGCATGCGTTTAAAGAAATTTTAATTGTAATTGTTACATTGTTTGTGGGATTATGCGCTTTTGCCGTCGCACAACGACATGCAATGGAAGTTTTATTTGCTGCAATCACTCTCTACCTAGTTGCCGTCCTAACTAGGCTATCTCGCCACACATTCGCATTCCCAGCAGTTTTAACAGGTCCACCAGAACCTGAGGAAACTGCTGCATCTTCCGGGTCTCAAACATTCACGTACAACGAAGACCAGCTTGAGGCACTCGTCGCTCAGCGGATCGATGCCGCTTTGGCACGACTGAATCTTGGAGATTTTCCTTCAAATCCTCCACCACCTCCAACTATCACTCCGTCTCCTCCACCACCTCCAGTTACATCTTCGGCAACCTTGCCACAAATTAGCCATGTAGCTGTCAAAATTCCTCCCTTCTGGTCTGAAACACCAGAACTGTGGTTCATCACCTTAGAAGGTCAGTTCTTGTTGGGAAACATCAAGTCCCAACACACTAAGTATGGTCATCTACTTAGTATGATCCCTCCCACACTGGCGAAATTAGTCAGTGATATCTTGGTAAAGCCTGACCAAGATTTTCCTTATGATAGGCTTAAAGAGGCGCTCTTAGCCCGCCTATCCAGCAGCACTTCAGACCGCATAAAAAAAGTATTATGCGGCATGGACCTTGGGGATAAAAAGTCCTCTCAGCTCTTACGGGATATGACTGCTGAATCCCGAAATACATTTTCAGAGGAAACTCTAAAAGTTCTTTGGGAGGAAAAACTTCCACCCACAGTTCGCGCTACTATCTCGGTTCTTAAAACCACTTTGCAAGAAACTGCCGAGATAGCTGACAATGTTCTTGCGTCCCTAAGGGGATCTCAGCTCCATGCGGTATCTAACCCTGCCGCTTCTTCTCTTCCTTCTTCTTCTTCCTCAAGTCTTCTTCTTCCCTCTTCTTCCTTCTTCTTCATCCAGCAGCACTTCAGACCGCATAAAAAAAGTATTATGCGGCATGGACCTTGGGGATAAAAAGTCCTCTCAGCTCTTACGGGATATGACTGCTGAATCCCGAAATACATTTTCAGAGGAAACTCTAAAAGTTCTTTGGGAGGAAAAACTTCCACCCACAGTTCGCGCTACTACCTCGGTTCTTAAAACCACTTTGCAAGAAACTGCCGAGATAGCTGACAATGTTCTTGCGTCCCTAAAGGGATCTCAGCTCCATGCGGTATCTAACCCTGCCGCTTCTTCTCTTCCTTCTTCTTCTTCCTCAAGTGAAATCATGTCACTTGAGGAAAAATTCAAAAAACTGGAGGCACAGAACGTGCAACTCCTTAATGCCATTCAACGGCAAAATTTCTACCAACCTCCTCACCAATACCGAAGTAGATCTAAGGATCGAAACGGTAATCGCTCCAAAAATTTCAATCGAAATTATCGCTCTCCCATGCGACCACGGTCCAGGTCGCGAACTGAATTGTTTGATGGTACTTGCTACTACCATCACACTTTCAAAGAAAGAGCCCGAAAATGCGACTCAGAGTGTAAGTATTTCCAAAAAAACTCTGACTCCTCTGCCTCAACTTCGTCAAAAAACGAATAGACTCTTCACATGTGACGGCGTGTGATGACAGTCACTCCCAACTCCGTCTTCTGGTCCACGATATTTCTTCTCGAAAACATTTCCTTATTGATACAGGTGCCGAAGTATCAGTTATTCCCGCCACTGTGGAGGAAAAACTTCGCAGAAAATCAGACTTCTTCCTTTACGCCGCTAACGCAACTAAAGTTAGCACGTATGGTACACAAACTCTCAATTTAAACATTGGTCTCAGACGAGCGTTCTGTCAGACCTTTGTTGTCGCCGATGTCACCATACCGATTCTCGGAGCTAATTTTCTTAATAAATATGGCCTTTTAGTGGACATCAAAAATCGACGTCTTGTCGATCCACTAACCTCCTTATTTACTTTGGCTAAAATCTCCACTTCTCCTGCACCTTCTCTTACGCTGATCAACGATTCTGTCAATATCGAAATTATCGATATTCTCAAAAATTTCAAGGACTTGAAATTATGTTATCCCAAGGAATTTGCCGACCGTCTAACAGTCCTTGGGCTTCTCCTCTCCATCTCGTTAAAAAGAAGAACGGCGAGTGGAGACCTTGCGGTGACTACCGTGCTCTAAATAATGTCTCTACTCCTGATAAATATCCGATTCCGCATATTCAGGACTTTTCGCATCAACTACAAGGATGCAAAATTTTCTCCACAGTTGACCTCGTCCGCGCATATCATCAAATTCCTATTGATGAGCGCGATATTGCAAAAACTGCAATTTCTACTCCGTTCGGACTCTTCGAATTCGTTCGAATGACTTTTGGATTGCGAAACGCCGCGCAATCTTTCCAACGGTTTATGCACTCCCTTCTCCGAGACCTTAAATTTGTTTTCATCTACATAGATGACCTCCTTATTGCTTCTGAAACCTTTGAGGAACACCTCCAACATCTCAGGACTGTTTTCGAGCGTCTTTCTGACGCAGGTCTCATTATCAACGTTGATAAATGCAACTTTGCTAAAACCAACGTTGATTTTCTTGGACATTCCATTGATTCAACAGGAATCAAACCAACTGCTGAACGTGTCGATGCTATTACGCGTTACGAACGACCTGAGACGGTTATTCAACTCCGCCGTTTCCTGGGAATGATAAATTTCTACCGCCGATTCATTCCTCACGCTGGTGGCAATCAAGCCATTCTTAACGATTTCCTTAAAGGTTCCAAAAAGAATGACAAACGTGTCATTCAATGGTCCGAAGACGCCATTCAAGCCTTCGATCTTTGCAAGCAGCAACTCAGTGAGGCAACAACTCTTTCTCACCCCTCACACTCTGCTCAACTTGCAGTTATGGTCGACGCTTCCGACAAGGCACTTGGCGCCGTTGTTCAACAAAAAATTGACAATTGTTGGACACCTCTCAGTTTCTTTTCTGTGCGACTTAATGAAACGCAACAGAAATACAGCGCTTATGATCGCGAACTCCTTGCAGCTTACTCTGCAATCAAACATTTTCGGTATCTCCTTGAAGGCAGAATCTTCACTCTCTTCACCGATCATAAGCCACTCGTCTACGCTTTGTCGCAGAACCCTGCCAAAGCTAGTCCTCGCCAATTCCGCCACTTAGATTTTATCAGTCAATTCACGACTGATATTCGCCACATTTCTGGAATTGATAATGTAGTTGCCGATACACTTTCTCGTGTCGAGCATATATCAATTCCAGAAAACATTAACTATGACGAAATTGCTGACGCTCAGTTCAACGATGACGAACTAAAGGAATTAGTGGACACTAGTCCCACACTTCAATTCCGATCCTTTCCAGTATCGTTTGGCAATTCTAGTGCCAAAACTATTTTATGCGATACCTCTACTGGTAATCCACGCCCTTTTATTCCAAAGCAATTTCGTCAATCTGTTTTCGATAGTCTCCATAATTTATCTCATCCAGGAGTCACAGTTCTGCCAAACTACTTGCAGAAAAAGTCATTTGGCCATCAATTAAAAAAGATGCACGACAAATGGCACAGAACTGCCTGGCTTGCCAAAAGGCAAAAGTTTCTCGCCACACTCAATCTCCATTAGGTAATTATCCTCAAACATCTCAACGATTTTCCGAGATACATATGGACATTATTGGTCCACTTCCTACCTCTGAGGACAAACGCTATTGCGTCACAATCATTGACAGATATACTCGCTGGCCTGAGGCCATTCCTATCTCGGATATCACTGCTGAAACAGTAGCATCAGCTCTCTACTCAAATTGGATTTCTCGCTTCGGAGTACCTTCAGTAATTGTCACTGATCAGGGCTCCCAATTTGAATCCAATCTCTTCAACGAGTTGTCAAAACTTGTCGGTTTCGAACGTAAACGCACTACAAGTTACAATCCGAAATGTAACGGACTAATCGAACGTTGGCACCGAACTCTAAAATCTGCGATAATGGCCTACGACAGAACTGACTGGACACGAATATTACCGTCAATATTACTTGGTTTACGAACCACTTTTCGTGAAGATTTCCAATCTTCATCGGCTGAACTCGTATACGGTACTAACATACGTCTTCCTGGAGAATTTTTTAGCCAAAATTCTAACTCCACTCCTCAATCTGACTTTGTTTCACAATTGAAACAACATTTTGATCACCTTCGTCCCGCCATTGCATCAAGACACACTTCTCCTAAAGTTTTCATCTCCAAAAATCTCCAGTCTTGTTCGCATGTCTTCTTACGTACGGACTTAGTACGTAAATCATTACAACCGCCATACGAAGGTCCTTTCAAAGTCATCAGTCGCGATGATAAAAATTTCGTTATTGACCGTAAAGGTCAACACATTCGAGTTTCAATCGACAGATTAAAACCTTGCTTTAGGGAACAATCTGAAGATGATTTAACTCAAAACTCACCTACTTTGAGAACTGGATGGTCATTTTGTTGTGTTTTATCATATATGATAAAAAAAATGATAAAATCAACTGATATTCAAAGTTTGTCTTTGATTGATGAATTTATTTTTTGGATGAACTTTTCCAATAAATGCTCATTTGTATGAACAAACAACAATATATATTTATCTCTTTTTTACTTTCGTAAATTTTTTTTTTTTTTTTTTTTTATTCAAAGTTAGGCATGTTTAGTGTTAATTATAACAAATTCTAAATTAACGTCTCTGAATATCCGAAGATACCATGCCAACTAGGGATAAGAATGGAATAAAAATTAAGATTCTCTGAGAAATTTATGAACGTTAACTTTAAAGCCTTGAGGATTAAATTCATCAGGAAAAACCCAGGAAGGTAAGGCATTCCAAAGATGAGAGACTCTGTTGAAAAAGTCACGTTGGAAGGCTACAGTTCTACACCTAATTATTTGAACTGTAAAGGGATGCGCTGCTACGTTTGCTCTGGTGTGACGCGAAAGGTTTGCTGATTTAGGTAAAATCGATTTGATCTCTTCAGAAGCTCGCTCATCCATAATATATTTATAAAATATAGTCAAATCAGCAACATTTCTTCTGTGCTGCAAGGAATCAAGACCGTTAGTAAGACTTGGGTTACCAATGAGTTTAATAGCTCTACGCTGTACAGAATCAAGGCAGTTGAGACTACTCAAGTAAGCTCCACCCCATATGTGAGAACAGTATTCCATGCAGGGACGTATAAAAGATTTATAAACTAAAAGAAGTTGTTCGCTATCGAAAAACTTACGACATCGCCCCAAAAATCCTAACTTTTGAACAGCATTCTTAGCCAGATTAAAAATATGAGAATTCCACTTCATATTATTTTCAATCTCAACTCCTAGAAGTCTGACAGACTCATTCTCTAAAAGATTTTTGGGGCCAAACGTTAATGGAAAAGGATTGGGTGTCGTTATCCTAGAAAAATGACAAACCTGTGTTTTGCTTGTATTGAATTCAACACTGTTAGCAATACCCCAATCCATAATTGTTTTAAGATCAGTGTTAAGGGAATCTATCAACTTTGATCTACACTCACTAAGCGCTAAGGGTGTATATAATTTAGGTGCTTCATGAGACGCATGAAGCGTGCTGTCATCAGCAAAACTATGTATAGGATGAACCGTTGAGTCCAACAAATCATTAATATAGATAAGAAAAAGAGTTGGTGACAAAGCGGAACCCTGAGGAACTCCTGCATTAGTTGAAAAAGTATTCGATGATACACCGTCAACATTGACCCGAAACTTTCGATCAGATATAAAGCTCTGTGTCCAAGATATAAGCTGCTCGTCTAAACCATAGGATCTCAATTTGCATATAAGGTTGTTATGCCAAACTTTGTCAAATGCCTTGGAAATATCAAGAGCAACACCGAATGTTTCTCCAAAGTTTTCAAGCGACTTGTTCCAGATATGAGTGACAAAAGACAGCAAATCTCCCGTCGCTCTTCCTTTTCGAAATCCATATTGTCTCTCATTAATTAATTTGGAAGACTCTAAGAAGCTCATTAAATTAAAATTGACATATTTCTCAAAAATTTTAGCAACTACCGATAAAATTGAAATGGGTCTGTAATTCGTAGGATCAGTCTTACTGCCTTTTTTTGAAACTGGCTGTACACTAGCCATTTTCCAAATTTCAGGAAAAATTCCTTTCTTATATGACAAATAGAAGATTTTAGTGAGGATTGGTGCTAGCTCCCTAGCAAATGTTTTAAGTATAATCGGAGGAATAAAATCAGGGCCTGTTGCCTTGTTAGTATTGATTTTTAAAAGCATTTTTCGAACAATGTTTTTCCGAAAAATTATCCGCCTCATTTTATAAGAAACTTTAGAAATAGGTTTAGGTTGGAAATTAGGTTCTTTTAAAGTAGAATTTAAAGAGAAATAATGCCCAAGCAAATTAGCTTTCTCTTTTGGATCAATGATAGGGACATCTCTATTAACAAGAGGCGGTAGGGAAGATTTACAAAAGTTGCTTTGGACAGCCTTTGCGGCTTTATAGAAATTGCGTGAACCAGTCGGATGTTCTGCGAATTTAGATGCTTTTTTCCTATTAAATAGATGTTTCTCTTCATCTATTAACTTACGACATAAATTTCTCTCTTTACGGTACTGTCTAAGGTTTTCATCGGTTTTGTTTTGATTATACTTTCGAAAAGCCTTTTTTTTAACTTTTATAGCTTTTTTGCATTTACTAGAAAACCATAGATCAGTTTTTGGAATGATCAATTTATTAGGAATAAATCTGTGCATACCATCAATTACAGTTTCAGAAAAATTTGATGCAGCTATGTCTGGGTCTTGGCCGGTAAGGCAATAGCGTTTCCAAGGAAAACATCTAAAAAAACTTTTAAGTCCTTGCCAATCCGCAGCTTTGTAATCCCAAACATTGCGAGGATTCGCTTTAAATTGTTTTGGAATTTGTATATTTAGTTGTGTGGAGATCAAATTATGATCTGAACCACCCAATGGTTCTGATATTTTAAATTGAACCAGATATGGATCGTTTGTCAAAAATAAATCAAGTAAATTACTACTTTGACCAGGAATGTCAGGAACTCTGGTTGGCAGGTCTATTATTTGAGTAAAATTGTGATAAAGAGCAAACAACTCAGCCTGTCTACCAACCTCGTCAGTTTTAGAACTGTGTGTAAGCCATTCTTTATTGTGGACATTAAAATCTCCAAGAACTATAAACTTTGCATTAGGATACTCAACCAACCTATCTATCTTCTCAGATAAGTCATGAAATAAATTAGAGTTCTCAGGTGAATTAGGTGAACGGTAAAGTCCAAAGACAAACAGCGTTTGACTTGGGCAACTAATTTTTAGTGACACCATATTGTGAAATTTTGCATTTAATTCAAATTTATTTAATCTCACATATGGTATAGTATCCCTAATATAAGCACAAACTCCATGCTTAATGTAGAAAGAGGATTCAAGTTCATAATTGGGACAAAGGTATCTGTTTTTATCTAAGGTCACAGCACGCGCACTGATAATCGTTTCCGTTAAAAACAAAATATCAGGTTTCATGGTTTCAAGAAAAAGATGGACTGAATTAAGGTTTATGTTCAATCCTCTTATGTTCGCATAGCTGATAGACAATTTTGCCATTTTAACTCAGAGAAATATCAATGAAAAACATACATACGAAAACCACAGTAATGCGAAAACAAACAAACTCAAATTGAAATTGAAATTGACTACTTCAACAGCTGGACAACCTGAATCTAAGTCTAGGTTCACTGTTAAAATCGACAATTAAAATTATGAAATTGTAAACAAAATATTATTTTAGAAACATCAAAACAAGATGTAACTCAAAGACAGGAAACTATACATAAAGTGTACTTAAAACCTGTTATTGAGTCAACAAGACCACAAGAAAACTAACAACGAAACTAATAAAATAACTATAATTCTACATAAGTCAACAATAAACAATTATTGTACCTTACCGTTCACGAATATTTCGAATTGCTTACTGTATTATGTTTACAATAAACAATTCCAATTTAATAGATTATGTACAACAATTGTACACTAAATTGTTAATAAATATGAATAAAAACTAAATACTATATTAAAACGCTTATCTTATTTTTATTTTCTTGAATTTCTTGAATCTATGGATCTAAATTTTTGTTGATGTTTTTGTTGTTAAATTCAGTTCATCAATTAATTTTTCCAAATAGATTATTTTCCTTACCTAAAATTAAAAAAGATAAATAGTAAGAATTAGTATTATTTACTAATAAAAAAAGTAATAAAAAAAATATAAAAGAAATATAAATGAATTATTAATGAAATTTAATTATTATTATTATTTTTTGAAAAAAATTGTTGATCGAAAAAATACACAGCCGTTCAAACAATTATATTGTCATTGACATTGTCATATATAATTCCAAAAGTCATTTTTAAACTAACTAAACTAATTAAATAAAATATAAAAAGAAAATTAAATATAATATTTAATTACTTATTAAATTGTTATTTGGTTTTCGTTTTATGTACGTTTTGGGATAAATCTGAGATAAATCTAATATTGGTGATATTATAATTAAATAAATAAAGTAAATAATAATAAAATAAATAGATAAATTTGAGATAAATCTAATATTGGTGAGTATTTGTGAACAAATAGTTTGTTTTATTTTGCTTCATATTCATATATACATAGCTTTATTTATATAATTCATATATACATAGCTATACATATTATTTATATTTATATATTGCGATTCTTATGAATCGCGATATATAAATACATATATATAATATGTATAGCTAATCGCGCTAAATAAATATATATCATATGTATAGCTATGTATATATGAATATATATGAATTATGTAAATAAAACTATGGATATATTTTGTATGTTTTAGGTGTTCCGGACTTAAGACTATTTCTCCGGATTTTGAAGAACATTGGAACACAACTTCATTCACAGCGGCAAGTATTTTTTGGATCAATGACAAGGTTACCAACTCGTACTTTTACAAAAGATATACAAAAGATTTTATTAGTAAGATTTTAGAAATATTGCAGAGTTATGCAATAGTCTAATTGCGGCTTAAGGCTATAGAGCTCTAATCATTGATGCACGTTTTGATCATCGGTTCCACTACTATATGAGCCGATGCCAAATTCTGCCAAACGTCTTCGATATATCAAGGTAAATTATATGAGTCGCTAAAATCTTATATATATTATATATATATATATATATATTATATATATATATATATATATATATATATATATATATATATATATATATATATAAATATATATATATAATATATATATATATATATATATATATATATATATATATATATATATTATATATATATATATATATATATATTATATATATATATATATATATATATATATATATATATATAAATATATATATATATATATTTATATATATATATATATATATATATATATATATATATATATATATATATATATATATATATATATATATATATATATATATCTGTAGGTGGGAGGTAAACTACACCAAGTCACATTTTTAAAATTTTACAGGAAAGCCAAAAAACTGTTTGAAAATCACAAACCCTGCTATATCTCTATTAACTGCTTCCCTTACCCCGAAATTTTTTTTACTTTGTAATTTGTTTTAAATTTCCATGATATCCTTAATAAAATTACGTCATATTATCTAAACGGTTATTTGTTAAAAAGGACTTTGTGTGCTTTACCTCACAATGATGGATCTTAGTATTCCCATGTCCCTTGAAACATACAGCACCAAGTCCAAGACAATTGTACATAAAAGGTGTTTCCAAAAATAATGTTAAAGGCTTTTTTATAAACTTTACTTCAAAAAATATTATTAACAATGTAAGTTTAACGTTAAAAAACGTTTAAATTGTTTACATTTTTTAAGAAACTAAAGAAAGACGTTAAAACCTAAGGACACATTGACTAAGTGGACTTGGTGTTATTTACCTCTAAATACATTGTTGTCGTCTACAACACTATTTAGTCATAACATTTGGACTTGGTGTCAAAATTTGTTCAATTGACGTTCTTTACCTCTAAGGGCTTTGGACTTGGTGTCATTTACAATTGTTCTATCTTGAAAACTACACTAGTTAGGACTTAGTGCTATTAACCTCTCGGTAGAGGACAAAATCTGATTCTAACAGTATAAAAAAACGTATTTTGAAAAAAATGTGACTTGGTGTAGTTTACCTCCCACCTACAGATATATATTTATATATATATATATATATATATATATATATATATATATATATATAATATATATATATATATATATATATATATATATATACATATATATATATATATATATCTGTAGGTGGGAGGTAAACTACACCAAGTCACATTTTTAAAATTTTACAGGAAAGCCAAAAAACTGTTTAAAAATGGACTATTTACTATGGACTTGGACTATTTAAAATTGTTCTATCTCGAAAACTACACTAGTTAGGACTCAGTGCTTTTAACCTCTCGGTAGAGAACAAAATCCTGATCTAACAGTATAAAAAAACGTACATATTTTGAAAAATTGGACTTGGTTTAGTTTACCTCCCACCTACAGATAAATATATATATATAATATATATATATATATATATATATTATATATATATATATATATATATATATATATATATATA
>OY856186.1:314684973-314732473 GCA_963693315.1 Diogma glabrata
ATTGGTTACAAGGTTTAGGAATATTTGATGTGGCCTGAACAGCAGAAAACGATGGTAGAGATGATATATCGGATGATGGGGGCCGTGGAGTAATTCGATTTTCGTTTTGGTGTTGTGGGATCATACTGTTTGGTAATGTCAGTGGAGGAGATTTAGAAGTGTTTGTTATATTTTGTGAAGGAATGTATGTTGTATTTGAAGATGTGTAGTGAAATTGAGGAGAGTTTGTGTTATGTTGAGTTGTGTCGAGTTGAGGAGAACTAGCTTCTCTGAAGGATAATACAAAATATATACGTAAAGTTGACTCTATGTCTGGGAATGGTTCGAATAGTTTATTTAACATGACTGTTATACGTGAGTATAGAATTTTGGCAAACATTCCCTGTTCTAGGTTGTTTAATCGACATATGACATTTTTGGCTTGCATAACAAAAGTGTCTATTTTTTCGATATTGTTAATGTCAAATTTGTTAATAATACCGAATAGGTGGTCGATATAGACTACCATAGAATCTAGCATTTTGAGAGAAAAGTATTTATTATTATGTGGACAGGATTATAGGATTGAATACAGGAAAAATAACTATCGGGTTGACTACAGGGAAATACGGATTGAATACAAAAAGATGATGACCAAATTTCGAGTTTTGGTTAAATTTTCCAAATTAAGTGATATTTAGAAAAGAAAAATTACTGATTTCAATTTAATACTATAGTATTGAGCTGCCTGAACTAACCAATAACTAACTATTGTTAAAAAAAAAAAATCAAACAAGATTTACTAAAAATTACTCAAAACTGGTTAACTCAAAAATTTAGTTTGCTAATTAACTTATAATTTATTACTAGTAACTATAGTTTACGATGCTACAAGTTAATGTTCTTATAAATAATAGTTTGATAAATGAAGTTAGTTTACCTTTTATTCTAACATACACTCCAATTCTTTAATGAGCTTTTGACGGTTTTAGATTGTATCCATGGTTGTTGTTGAGACTTGAAATGTTTTGCTATTGTTGAAACGAAATTCCCTTGAAGCTGGAACACAGTTCGTTGTTAGTATCCTTGTAGTGGTTGGGTTTGCTGGTTCGTTTGCTCCTTTAAATTCCTATTCCTTTTGTCGGTAAGGATAACCGGCTGCGCCAAATGTAGTGCCAATGATTATAGCACTACTATATGATAAAATGTAGTGCCAAAATGGGGTTCCTCTTAACACTACTTTGTAATGATGTAGTGTAATTGATTCTCGATCGAATACTTATATAGGAGTTTGTGGTGTAACTTAATTGACACACCGTTAGGTTAATGGTGGTAGTATAGTATAGTGGAATTTCTTAGACCAGCGATTTACTGTTGTTATTGTCACTTCACTTCGATTGTTTATGAACACATTAATACACACAGGAGTTAGTAGTTTTCTTTCATGTGTAACTTTATTTAGTAATATTAAATTTATTTATATGTGTTCACTTAGATTACGGTCACTCGTAAGTTTGTTTAATTGGAGAGAACTTTATTTTAACTAATAATTATTTTATTTATAATTAGAATTTCACTTAAATACAAAGAATACAAAACTTTCCTTATTTTAGATATATAAAATAGTATAACTTTATTTTCGAGCTAAATTGTTCACTGTTTAATATCTACTTTTTATTTAATACTCCACTTGTTGACTGAATAATTGTTACTCACTAATAACTTTTTCGGAAACGGTTGGTTTTTAAATTAAATGACTGAAAAGAGACTGACTGACTGACTGATTATTTATTTAAAAAAACCACTGGCTTGATTTTAATTTTAAAACGACTGTTTAACTGATTTAGTGTAAAAGAACTGTTTTAATTGATTTGGTTATTCCGACCGCGTTAATAGTCTGAACACTGACTCCCTGAATTATTGATTAAAATATTATTTTTATAATTAAAAAATGATTACGCGCTGGGAATTTATTATTGTTGGTTAATTGATATTAAAACAATTGACACACTGACTTTGTTTTTAATTGAATTTTATTGCCAATGTCGCGAATTGGTTTTATTTAAATTAAAAGATATTAACAAAATATTTGGAAATAACCCAGTTAAGGGAATTTATGAAATATTTGTTTTTAATTTTAATAGAGTTTTGGGTCAATTGTTTTTATATTTATTGATAGGAATTTGGAAGATATTGCGAATATAGTTTGGGGAATTGTTGTAGTAAAACTATGTAATTGGTTTTACTACACATGTTAACAATCGCAACTGTACCTGTTTACATTCTTCTTACTAACACATAATTCATAATTATTGAAAACATCGATTTCGATGTTTTCAATAATTATAAATACGAAAATCTCACTAGTAATTTGTCGAGTTATAACTATAACATGGTCGGGTTGTCATGTTAAGATCGAAAAATTAAAATTAAAATATGGCGTTGTGTTGTGATAGTAATATTAAAGAGCTGTGATTTAAAACAAAAAGACTTTATTTGTGTGTTTGTATAATTTGAATAGTAAAATTGGAAGGTTTGCTCTATTGTGACAGCACCAAAAAAAATATTAAATGCCGTGCAATTAAAAAACAAAGAAATCCGTTTTGTTATAACTGTTTGCTTTTTCCACTTATAATGTTAAAATGCCGTGCATTTAAAAAAGTTTTTATATTAGCTTATTTGTGATGACACAAAGAAAATACGGCATTTTGTGCAATTGAGAGACAAATCAATTTTTTTTCATTATGATAACAAAATGGCGTGCAATTAAGAAACAAATCAATTTTTTTTCATAATAATAACAAAATGCCGTGCAATTAAAAACAAAAAAATCCCTTTTGTTACAACTCTTTGTTTTGTGTACGTATAATATTAAAATACCGTGCAATTTAAAAAAAATGTATATTCACTTATTTGTGATAGCACAAAAGAATACAAAATGCCATGCAATTAAGAAAAAACAATCAAATCTTTTTCTTTGCTTTTTGTTTTGTAAAATTTAAGAAAATTCACCTGTATAGAAAACAGTTTTTTCAAAAAACATTAATCGTTATGTTTGTTGAAACGTCTACTTTTAGATGGTGTAAAAAAAATTAACGTGGTAAAAGTTTATATTTTTCAATGATTTCGACAACAAATTTTAACAAATAATGAATATTTTTAAACAATCATGAAAAATAACTCTTTAAAATGAAGTTTTTTCAGTTTTTCGCATTTCCTGCTTAATGTTTCCGTGTTTACGTTATGTTACTGTTTATTTTTTAAACACCATCTAAAAGTAGACGTTTCAACAAACATAACGATTAATGTGGTATTTTTTTTTTTTTTTTTTGTATTAAATTTCTAGATATTACGATGTGTGAATTCATAGGATGAGAGAATATTTCGTCAACATCTAAGTCAACATTCTAATCAACATCCTAAGTCACGAGTGTAAAGTCATTATTGATTGTTGCCAATCAATGCGAAACTTAATATCTGACGTAAAGTCAATATGTTGTTATATTTTTGGTTAGGAAATATAGACAACATTAGGGGAATTTTTAATTTCGGATTGGTTTTTGTGAACAATTAAGCTTAAGTACATATTGGAAATCACTTGAATTTTGCAATTCGAAATAACTTTTCATTTTCTCTAAAATTCCTTTAGAAAAAATTTTGTTGTGTTTCGTGTCAGAATTCGAACTACATTCAGAGACACATTGTTCAAATTCCGTGTGTCTTACACAACTTAGCCAAAGCGGCGATGACGAAACATATTTTAATTTTGATGTTCAGATAATTTCTAAATTGAAACTTCATCATTTTTCATATTTACTTAAGTTGAATTTTTCATCTATGATTACATATTGAAAATTGTATTTCTTTGGTATTTAATAACGGTATTTGGGTATTTAATTGGTATTTCTTTGGTATTTAATAACGATTAATGTTTTTTTTTTTTTTGAGGAAACTGTTTTCTATACAGGTGAATTTTCGTGTGAAAATGAGGTCACTTTTTTGGTTTAAAATCAAAATCAAACGTAAAAATAAATATTTTGATTTCAAAAAAATACAGCATATTAGGGACATAATAAGGTACGTTTTCACCAAATTGTGTGAAAAACAAATTTTTTTGTGGAAGATAAAAATTAAAAACGAAAAGACCTTTTTTCTCAGTTTTTTCTATTTTCACGGCAAATTTTAGGTTATGTTAAAAAATGGCCGACATAAAAGTTATAGACCTTTTTATTACCTACAACTTTTACTTTAATTTTTTTTCGATAGAAAGTCTAGTTTCGCTGAAAATCATGAAAAACCATTTTCTACCCCTAAAAGCTCACACCATTTCGCCCCCGTAGGTCGGACAGGTGCTTTATTCGATGTTAGACAAGATTCCAACTGCGAATCAAATCTTACGATTTATGATTCTGCCCATTCGGGGTACTATAGCTGTACCAAATGTAAAATAAAAGATATATATATAGAGACCACCGGGTTTGCTTTCCATGTTTAGATAGTGCTCCTAGAACAGATGAGGAATTTAAAATAAAATTACATAAGGAACACCACACAGTAACTGTTGCTAGATACATTAAATATAGGCTGTCTTAAGGTCGTTCAATAAGTCCGTAGGATAAGTAAGAAAAAAACAACATTTTGACAAAACTCGATTTTTTTATTCAACATAGTTGCCTTCGAGGGCGATACAACGAGTATAGCGATTTTCCAACTTTTCTATACCACTTTTATAGTACGATTTCTCTTTCTCGTCAAAATAGGCCCCAGTTTCAGCGATTACTTCATCATTGGACTTAAATTTCTTTCCAGCAAGCATTCTCTTGAGATCTGAAAACAGGAAAAAGTCGCTGGGGGCTAAATCTGGAGAATATGGTGGGTGGGTAAGCAATTCAAAGCCCAATTCATTCAATTTTGCAATCGTTTTCATCGATCTGTGACACGGTGCATTATCTTGGTGAAACAACACTTTTTTCTTTTGCAAATGTGGCCGTTTCTTTGCGATTTTAGCCTTCAATCGATCCAAAAGTTCACAGTAATACTCGCTGTTGATGGTGGTTCCTTTTTGGAGATAGTCGATGAATATTATTCCGTTCGTATCCCAAAATACAGACGCCATCACCTTACCGGCCGACTGTTGCGTCTTTGCTCGCTTTGGATTCGGTTCGTCGACTGCTGTCCACTCAGCTGACTGTCTTTTGGATTCTGGTGTGTAATTGTGAAGCCATGTCTCATCCATTGTCACATATCTACGATAGAATTCCCTTTTATTGCGGTTTAACAGTGCCAAAGACTCCTCCGAAGCATCGATTCGTTGTTGTTTTTGGTCGACTGTGAGCTCACGCGGCACCCAATTTGAAAAGAGCTTTCGCATACCCAAATGTTCATGTAAAATGGTAAAAACACTACCATCTGCTACCTTTACAATGTCAGCTATTTCGTGCACCTTCAATTTGCGATCGTTCATAACCAATTTGTGGATTTTTTTTATGTTTTCTGGAATAACAGCCTCATTTGGGCGTCCACTGCGCTCTGCATCTTTTGTGCTGGTACGACCACATTTAAATTCAGCCATCCACTTCTCTACCATTTGTCTCGATGGAGCAGAGTTTGGATAATGTTTATCAAGCCATTGTTTGGTTTCCACTGTATTTTTTTTCATCAAAAAGCAATGCTTTATTAAAATTCGAAATTCACTTTTTTCCATTTTTTTTCAAAAACAAAAGTTGCTTCACACAAAATGCTATAACTCACGAATAAATAGTCAGATTGCTGTCAAATTTATACACGTATCGTTTGAAGGTTAGTACTAAATAAAAATCATATGGAAAAAATTCTAGTAACGCCATTTATGTGTCATCCTACGGACTTATTGAATGACCTAATATATAGGCTGAGAACTAGAACACTGGAAGGTGACCGAATTCAGAACATTTTTGTTATATACCGGATTTGTAGTTCTGAAAGACGTACTGGCTCCGCAGCATTAAAATCACTTCTTGTTACTTGTTTGTGGAATCCGAATGCTGTGTCATCCGAAAAATTATTCTAAAAATAATGAATGTGCAGTCGAACTCTTAACAGAATATGTAAAACAATTTTCACATCTCTATGGAATGCACAGTCAGTCTGTTGCATTTACCACAGGATGCAAAACATTCTGGTGCTTTAGATAACTACAGCTTTAAAAAACTCTCACAATTTCTTCGAATATCCAATAAAATCAACAAATGTTGGAATATATTGCACGAGTTCTAAAGATGAAGGAATAGAACAAACTATAAATACTTTTAATATTAATGAAATTAATAATAAGATAGTGAAAATTAAATCAAAAAGCAACATTGTTTATATATCTATTCAACACATAAATTAAATATATTTATTCTTATTATTTCTAGAAATGTCCGCTGATAAAAACTTTTACAACACTGAAATGTTTGAATCGGATGAAGATGCCAATTACGCAAACTTCACATAAGAATGTGTTGATTCTGAACCCCTCGGCAAGCACCCAGTTTCCGGATTCCCAAAAAAAATTTATCTATAAACAATATGTTGATAAAGAAAATCGCGCACTTTTTTTTCAAACAATGGAAAAAGCACCTTCCGAAATACATTTATATATTCTCAGTTCGAGGTTGTATTTTGTACACCAGAACAAAAATCCCAATCTATCGAATATTATATCATACGTAAAGAGTGTAGATAACAAGTTAAGGCCAGCGGCTGTATTACGCAAGCAGGTGAAGATTGCATTAGAAGATCTGTCGAGGTGTGGATTAGTTTTGCGGAACGCGCAACGAAATTATATATTTTCTCCGCGTGTAACTGTCAATATTTTAAAATAAAACCAAATCAACCAGTGACATTACAAAAACCAGTGACTACTTCGATGCCGCCAACTTTAAATTTTGTAATTAAAACTCAGCAAGAACATAGAAATATGATTCGAGTTTTATTGAGAGAAGTAAAGCTGCTTCGTCGGGAGTTAATGGAAGAGCGCCAAAAGAAAGCAGAACCGCCAAATTCATCATCAGTAATTCTTGAAATAGCCGTAGCATCAGCAGATACATTTTTTAAACTAGAAGCTGATATCAAACAAGACAATGAAAAAGAAAAACACTTGGTAATATATACTGTCCTTGTAGTGTTTTTGTAATGTTGAAGCATCAAGAATAATATATTACTTGGTAATATATTATGTAACGTTTGTCTAATTTTCTCATCAAATAATTGAAACACATTTATTACATTTCGGAATGTATTAATAAACATTTCAAACATTTCAAATATTTCATTTTCTCTTCTAAATAAAACTCATAGTTTATTTCTTAAAACAAGAACTAAAACTTTTCAAATTTGAATATCATTTCCAAAACAACTAAATAACGAAAAGTATTAAACTCACACACAATAACGAAAATGCGAAAAAAAGAACGAAAACAACGAAAAATTAGAATAAGCTGTCATGGCGAATTTTGTTCATAAAATTCCATGTTTTGTTTTAAGACAATTCAATTCGATTTTTAAGGCGCAAGGCGCAATATTATTAAACTTGTTTTAATTAGTTAAAATAATATTCAAAAATTTTGGAAATTTATATAAAATATACAAGTAAACTTATTATTGAGTCAAAAGAAAAGTTTTGTTGTGTAAAACAATTACGAAGCTATTTTTAATTTTCCATATACTATAGCGTCGGATATTCTCATAAATCAGATTAAAACCAATTTCTATTCTTTTTCCGTTCAAAATATATTTCATTCATTACATTCATTTTAACAGTCATAATAATTTTAAAAATTTTCAAATTATAACCAACAGCCAACAGCCTTAAATTCGAATATCACAACGAATAAATAAACGAACTCATCATTTTTCCTTTAACGAACATGATTGTTGGCTCAATTTTCTTCATTTTGTTTGTTTTTGCTGAAAAAAAGATAAACGTCAAAAAAAATCACATTTTTTTTCATTCAATCAATGCTTAACTTTCAAGTTAGAAAAATTAAATTTTTTAAAACATTTTAAAATTTGTGTTGATCCATCTAATCATAAAGTATTCATTTTTTACTTTTTATATCATAATGGTACATAATATGGATCAAAAATAATGTACTAATGGAAAGCGATGTAATAAAAAACCGATAATTGAAAATTATATGTACATTTTTTATGGATGGTAGAGGAAATTAAGCAATATTTTTATTCCTCGAGTTTTGTTGTTTATAATGATGGTAATGTTTTCATGGAAAACTAGTAATATGGAGACACGGTTCATTTGTTTCCACAATGTCAGCAATATGTAATACCGAATCTCAGTGTACCAGATAAATAAAGATTGTGGGAAACAAATAATTGTATTAATGACAACGAGTTGGATTCTAATTATTTTGGAAGATAAAGATTATTAGCGGAGGGAAAGGAGCCATTAAACAACAAGAAGGATTGGTTGGATAAATGAAATTGCCCTGGATTGAGGATCTACAGTCAGCAAAAAAAATTACAAACAGGTTATACTATTTTTTTTTATATTATTATTAATTTCTTTTTTTTGTGTATAATTATTTGTAGGTAGAGTTTTAAATGATCAATTAATATAATAAGTCTTAAGAGATTCCCAATTTTAAAACTTTGTGTGGAGGCAATCCGCTTACTCCGTTTCCTTGTTTAATCCCGTCTGGATTAGGATTAAATTATAATTGTACAAAAAGTCCAAGCCGCAATAAAGTGGCAGTTTTACAATACCTAATATGTTGTCATATGGTGTAGTTACTATGTAAAGAAATGTGATTAGCAATAGGAAATGTAATTCACATGACAAGAATTTATATGAACAAAAGGAAAAATAAAACAAATACATATATATTCACTCATATCTATAACACGAAAATTATTTTATTGTTGATCTCCGTGCATATTGTATGTTATCCAATTGGTTTTCTTATAACAGCAATGGTGGATAAATATCATCTACTATAAGTTAGAACGTTTGGAGTGCTGTTAAGCGGATGGTTAACGTGCATCACTGTTAAATATACAATTTCTGCACGTTGATGTAATTTGAATATTTAGGATTTAGTCGAAAAATAATTCATCTGGGAATCATTCAACCTTGGATGATAAGAACACCTGATAAAAAATACAAGAGGAAAAGACGATCATCTGGAAAACAAATAAATTAAGCCAAGTAAATTTTTTTTTATTTTTAATTATTATTAAAATTTGTTCTTTTGTTGTTATTATTGTGTTTCCAATGTTAGGCTTGGCATTTTTGAATTTAGATAAGGGATTCCATTTTGAGGTTTATTTGGGGGCGATATATATCCCGGGCATCTTTTCGTCGCATTAGATGGTAGTGATAAACTTTGTTACTAAAAAAGTCCAAGCCATTATAAAGTGGCGAATAACATTTATTTAGGCAAAAATTTGTTTTACTGATTCTACTAAAATTTTATGTTTGTGTTTTACAGATAAATCTATTTAATACGGTCAACGATCAAAATTTAGAAATAGTAGATTCTTGTATGAGCTTAGAATGAAGGAAATTCTTCACGAGGATGAAGTTTCCCGAAACGAGCGTAGCGAGTGAAGAATTGCCATCATCCTAAGCGAATACAAGATGCTATTTTATCCACGACTGTAAAATATTTCGTTTAATTTCCAGTTTTCATGCAAAAATTTGTATCGCCATATTGAAATAAATACAGCAAAGATAGCAATACAATTACAATGGAAAACATACGCATGGAAAGCATATATTCTTTAGTAGTCGTGGATAAAATTTATTAGAGGATGTCTTAAGCTGATTTTATCCGTTGAAGCTGCAACATCATATACGTGGTATGGCCGCCACGGTAATAGAGCTGTTGAACAATTTAAATTAACTAGGAAGGCCCGGCGTGCTTCGCTACGCTTATAAATAAAGTTTTTGCGTAGACATTTTGTTGACGTAGAAGCAATGATTTCAAAAAGTGGTAATGAGAAATGCTAGCATATAATTTTTAATTTTTCTTTTTAAATATATGAATGAAAAATAATCAGAACTCTAGCTGATCAGTTCGGATATATGAAAAATTAGCGATCAAATAAGTTTTCAAGTAAGCTTATTTTATCTCTAACTTATTTGATCGCTAATTTTTCATATATCCGAACTGATCAGCTAGAGTTCTGATTATTTTTCATTCATATATTTAAAAAGAAAAATTAAAAATTATATGCTAGCATTTCTCGTTACCACTTTTTGAAATCATTGCTTCTACGTCAACAAAATGTCTACGCAAAAACTTTATTTATAAGCGTAGCGAAGCACGCCGGGCCTTCCTAGTTAATTTTAAAGCATGAATAGAACACATTGAAATTTCATCTATAATAATGATTGATGCATTATTAATATATGTGCCATGTACACTGTTTGGAGTTATATTTGGCATTGAATTCTCTAATAATGGAATTGGTAATTTGAAAACATTATGCAAAGTTCGCCCCCCAATCAAAAGAGTTGATGCAATACCACTGAAGGCAGTTACAATACACGAAAGATTTAGTGAATTAAATTTATGAATGATTGCCGTTTGAACAAAAGTTTTGCCACAACCTGCATGAGCTGTCAAGAAAAAAAGCTAAAGCATTCGGAGGAACATTCAAACCACAGATAAATGCAAATAATTGACGAAACTGTTTTGGTGATTGAATTTCTGAAGCTTCAAGTAAACATTCACGCTATTCATTATCATTTGTTGCAATACCTCGAGCTTCACATGCTGCAACAAAAGTAGGGTAGGGTACACCTTCATACATACGTAGATCAAAAAAAGATTTTGGACCACGAACATGCAACAGAAGTAAACGCATATGAAACAATTCTATATCTTTTGGAGTAACCATATATAATCGAGCAACAACTTTATCAGCCCCACGTTGTCTTCTTTTCCACGATTTACTTTGGTCATACCAAACATAATTAATTCTGTATACAAAAACTCATTAGCTAAATTATCAATGGAATTCAAATGGAAAAATGCTAACAATTTTGTTCTTGATACATTTGCGACTGTGCCAGCCACATTACCATTCCTGATATAAACATTTTGTCTATTAGGCAAATGACAATCAAGTCGAATAATTGTATGAGATTGAAAATGCATTGGAAATTCAAATATGCGCCAAGCAGCTTCAGTCGAACCAACATACCGTCCATTCAAAAAATCTTGAATTTCATTTCCCACAATCGCATCATCATTATTCACTGCATTCTCTCCATTCACTCTCAATTCAACATTGGCAGAATCATACTCTTTATATACATACTTGTAAACATATTTCACACTTTTAACAGTCGTACATATTTCCACGTTAATATGACAATTGAATTTTGCAAGAAGATAAATATTATACGGAACAACATATCTATTATCAAGAGATGCACCACGTACATCAACACTCATACCATTATCACGTCGACGGTACAAAGGATAACCATTCACATATTCTTTAATATTTTCAGAAAAAGGTTTTGGAAAATTATTACTACATTTACCACTCTCATACAAACAGAATTGGGATTTAGAGCACCACATGGTTCATGCATCATATGACGTTTCACATATTCATGTAATTTAGGAAAAAGAATGGGATCAGGGATTTCAGTACATACAAATTTATTAATCATTTCATTTCCATCAATTCTATCTTCATCTGACAAATTTAACAAAATTCATCATTTTTAAAAATAGCAACCACATCAGTTTGAACAGCATCATTAAAACGACGAATATCACATTCTCTGTTAACTTTTATAACCATTGACACATCAGCAGTAACATTCTCAGGTCTTTCACAAAATTCATGCATTGATTTAAAAGAACGAACAAAAGGATTCACACGATCTAACTCAAAACCTATCTTACGCATAAGAAAAAATTCGAAATGAAATTTAAAACATAGAAAAACAATATGTACGTTTATTCACATTCAAAGAAATAAATATACTAACAGCTGAGAAAAAATTAAATATAAAAAAGAATAACAAAATAAAGTTCGTTGTTCGATAGCAAATATATTTTTATATGTATGTAAACTTATAATGCATATGTATAGAAAAAGTTTTCCGTATATAATAACTTTTTTATTTATGATCCGATTTGTTTGAATCCGGATCCCAATATAGGTTACACTAATATCAGTTTGCTGTGAAAATTTGAATTGAATCCATCTGCGAATAAAAAAGCCTTATGCTCCACAAAGTTTTAATCTAGCGTATTAATATATATAAGAAGATATCACTAATTATAGGTAAATTATCTTATTACTGTTTAAGTAAATTGAAACTTATATAAATTACATTTTGATTATTATTTCTAGATTGCGCCGGTACAAATATTCCACGTCAAAAATATCAGAACGAGTGCATGTTATAAAAAGATGGTTCTTTAATGCCAAAGATATTTATAACAAATGTAAAATCCAAGATCAATCAAATATGCAACATTTTATACAACTACATTTTCTTTTTACAATTTTAGTTTATTTTGTTTTTAATTAAGTTGGAATATACACAATATATTATACTATTAATAGATAACTTTACCAAAATGAGTTAAATGTGATAAATGAAATTAATATTATGTTTTGTAATTAATATTATCTATTTGAAACTAGTTTCTAAGGCAACTATTTTATTTTAATTTTTTTAATTACACTTTAGTACCAATCGCAATACATTAATAATTAATGGATAATTTATAGTTTTATAAATATGAATTCTAATGTTAATTATGCTCTATGTGATAATAATATCAAAAAAAGTCCCACTAATTGTTATAATTTTATTTTATTTTATATCTATTATATACAATAAACTATTTAACTAAATATTAAAAATATATTTTTAAAAAAATATCGATTTGTGTGGTTTATTACCTATACCTTCGAGAATATTCCACCAATAATTATTTAATCCACTAATCCCAGTATAATTACATCGCAAACGAGACCACAGTTTCTATAGACAATAGCATCGCAAATTTCGAAATGTTTACAGCTCGACAAATAAGATACGTAAATGTATCGCAAAATAAGTAATATTTCCGATACACACTAATTGAAAATGCATCGCCAAAAGTACGGTTGATTAGTTATCATAGTACGGTACCAAGTACTATACCAAGTACGGTACCAAGTACCCTACCAAGTACGGTACCACCGGTAGTACCAAATTATCATAGTACGGTGGACTCGTAATTGAAATCGGTTTTGAATCACAAAAACGAATCGAAAACGATGTTTTGTATGAAAAAGTTCTATCGCTTACGCATCATTTTCGAATCGCAATGTTTAGAGGGGTATTGTTAAAATACTTATTGCACTTCAAAGATTTTATTCCAAGCAAAAAAAATAATTAAACAAAACAACTTCCTACTGGGTATCTGTAATCGATGAAAATATAAATAAAAAAAACTGATCGTTTCCGTTGACGTCTAAGCCGACCTTTATTTTGCTATAAATATCTTGTTATGAAGGGTAATTCAAACTCCGTAATTCAAATTCGAACCACTGTCCCACACACATCAAATTTGCCTTGGCAAAAATTTTCATAGTTGTATTTATTTTTCCTTTACACATGGTTTCTTATACGCAATCCATAGTCATCGTCTACTATAGTTTCCATTAAAAGCATTATTGTCCTGAAACAGTTGTGTGATATCTCCAAATGTAATTTCCTTTATTCAGTTTGTGATCGTTAATCGCTATAAAATTAGCATAGAACAGTTGTACAATAACTTGCGCTATTCCCATGTAGATGTCCTACATTCATTTCGTAATCCATGTTTCTGTTTATAATTATTCTCCAATTTTAGTACAAGATATAACGAAAGAGAATAACCAATAAACAGAATTATCGCGTTTATCGGTTTGTTGAGGTGTAAAAACGACGTGACTTTAGCCTATAAATACGTGGTTGAAGACATGTAGTGTCTCTTAGTTTGGCATCGACTTTTCGATCTGCCTGTGTTGTCGAAGTTGACAAGTTGTGATTTTGTAAAATGTTACATTTTAAATGTAGGGATTAGCAAATATTTTTTTGTTATTAAATTCGCGATATTGCCTATAAAATTAATTAGTAAAATTTTTGGTAGTTTACAATAATATTAGTTCGTGGGGTTCCAATTTACCGATTTAGTGTCAGTGAACCAAAATCAAAAAAAATATTTATATGTTTGTGCCGTGGCGATCGCCATATTTGCTCGGTCTGGTTTTTTTAGTTATCAGATTAATTGTGGAAATTTTGTCAATTTTTGTGCATCGCGAATGTCTACGAATGGGAATGCGAATGTCTCGAAAATAGTTTTTTTTGTGTAATTCACGTCATTTTCTTTTACAATTAAGTAGACAAAGTTACGTAATCAAAATATAACCACTTTATTGAGTTGAAGTTCGCATGTGCATTTCCACAGTCCAAGTAAGGCCAAGTAACTATAAAAAAAATACTACGCACTATATATTTGTGAAACCATCTATTTATTTAGTTAAAATTTTTAATTAAGTTATTTATTTACAAAAAAAAAATTTTAATCGCTGTATGTTTGTGAAGTCCTCTAGTTAATTATAAAAAAATCGTAATTTATTTAGTTAAAATTTAAATTTAATATTCAACTCATTGTCAGTGACTAGTAAAATTTTATAATATAATTATATTTCATGTATCAATCCAATTAAATGAAAATTAAAACAAAAATTATACATATGATATGTATGCTGCGATTTATCCAGTTAGCGGAATCCATAAAATATAAGTTTGTTTTGAAGCTGTGTTAGTAGTTAGATTCAATGGTTGACGTCATTTCCGAATTCGGGCGATTACATCTATCCCAACCAGTGTTGCCAGATTTTCAAAAACGAATTTCCCGTTGACGTACCGAAAATTCCCGATTTTTCCCGTTTTTTTAAGGAAAAAATCCCTCAGAAATTCCCATCAAGTTTTCAATAAAAATATACATATAAATTCAATTATTTATTGAAAAAACTTCAAAAACCACCACAATTATAACAATATTTGAGGAGGTCCACACCAAAACGCTACATTTCCATTATTACATTTTTCCAACGCAGCTCAAGAAAATTTGATTCTGTCATTACACTGATTACATTATGTCTAAAGCAAGCTCTATTCTACAAAGAGGAAAAACAGTTCTAATTTAAGCAAAGATAAATTTTTGAGTTTTCGTTCGAATTCAGAAATTGGAGCCGATCTAAGTACACAATTTATTTTTAATGAAAATGGAAATGTAGCGTTTTGGTGTGGACCTCCACATTTATCCTTCCGACAACTATAAATATAGGTTTATCTCTGTTTTTACGACTATATTTGTGTACGTTATTAGTCTTAATATATAGAATGAAACAAACAGCTGTTAATTTTATTCTGTACCGCGAATGTGGCGGAACACAATAAAACAATTTATTTGATTGTATTGAATGCTGAAATAAATTTTATTTTATTTTATAAAAATTTGATTGCATGTAAAAAAAAATTAAAAGCAAACATTTTCGACCTGTAGCCCTATTCCGGTACATCGTGAAATAGGAATTGGGAAATAAATTGTAGCAATTTTTCATAACTAGTATTCCGAGCCGAGGGGAATAACAAATTCGTATTAGAAAATATTTCGTTATTTCATTTATTGCACTTTTTTCTCAATTCACAATTCCCAGAGAAATGCCGGAATAGACGTACTGATTATATAAAAACAGGCAATTCAAACTGAAGCGCATGTCCCTCCCTCGAATATTAAAAAAGACAAAGACTAATATGATTAAATTGAATAAAATTTCCAAAAGATTGTTTTTTGGTTTCTCATTAGTATAAAATTTGATGTCTTTCATCAGGTAGGGCTTTCATTATGCTTTTTATAGACTTTTCATTTTCAAAATACCAAATAATTAAATAGATATCGAAATTGAATCAAATTTATTTAATTGTTTGGAACTAATTATTCAAAAAAATACAATAAAATTCATTGTTTTTCTTTATTCGTTTTACTTGTTTTATCAACAAATTTTAAAATAATTCAATTTAAATTAATAAATGTTACTCTATCGGAGGATAAAACGTTGTATTGGGTTCGTTTTTAATGAATTTTATTCTCTCGAAAATTTGTAATGCTCGCTTATGCCTCGCTCACATCGTAAACTTTTCCTTGAAAAATAAAATATTGCATTAAACACTTACACAATATATTACTATTGTTTCGATTCTCCATACAACTTGTGGAATAAGAAATAAATGGTATAAAATGGAGCATTAAATCTATTAAAATTAAGAAGGACATTTTTTAAAAGAAGTAAATATGTCTTGATTTCATGATTTTCAAAAAATTTTAAAATTGTAATAGCTCTTTTTCGATACGTAAACAACTGCTCAGAAATAAAATAGTGATGCCAAACATCCCAATTTTTTTAATATGTTTAAAAAGGATGGATGCATAGAGAGCCAGCTTGTAGTTCCAGGCGATTTCATTTCTCGTTTAGCAGCATCAAAATATTCCTGAAATTCAGATAACATAGTGGTTCGTTGGGGTTTTCAAAACGTACCTATCACCGTAAGAAATATTTAAACAGCAAAAGGCTTTGACAATACTAAAGCCGATAGATGGCATATGCTTTTAGGGTCTGAAGCCTGGTAAAAAATTGGTTGGTGCAACCATTTCAAGATAAGTTTTAATTTAAAACGATTCTTTTGAATTGAAAAAATTCCAATTACTTCTTTACTTACTTGAGTTTAGTTGATCTCAAAAATCCAAAATTAAAACGATTTTATTATTAAATGTGAAAAATCCCGCACTTTCCAAGTTTTTTCCCGCTTTCCCGTTTTATATGAAATATCCCGCAAACGGGAAAAAATCCCGCGATCTGGCAACACTGATCCCAACGGTTACTTATAGTAAAATTATCAAAAAATTCGACGATCCATGACAAAAATTGACAAGTGGTCTGGATTAGTGCTGTTAATGGTGTCTTATAACCAATAACGTTGGTTACAAGTTGGTATCATCACATTTCATCACCGAGAGTTACCGGTGAATCATCGCTGAAACGGTTGTCATTTCCGGATTGATTCATTGCAGCTGCCATAAATTATTACCAATTTCTATATCCGTTAATTTATATAACACTTGGATCTTAACAACGGTTGTATGTTGCAATCACCTTGGCCGAGCTCTGGTCTATGTATGACCTGATGGAAATGAGCGGCTGAATTTGAAGGATAGGAGAGTAGGACGGGGCAACATTATGCGGGTGAGTCATATCTGATTTTCTATTTTTATTTTATGCATGAATGATTATGGTGAAGTATGTAGGTGTACGAATGTGTGTATATGGGTGTGTGTGTGTATGGGGATATGTATGAACGGGTGTATGAGGTGCATCGGCCTATGAGTCCGAGGAGAATGTGTTATATTAAATGAGTTTATTTCCACACAACACTGATGTCTACGGCTATCATAAGTAGCCAGGGTTACCTCTAATTTTTTTTTATTTTCGAAGACAAACCTGTTTTTTTTTATTCGATCACATCAAACCAAGATCTAACGTTATTTGTGGATTCTGATGTTATATTTTAATTTAATTTAAACAAAGGTAATAGTAATTGATGTTGGGATCGTTGGCTCTGCGCAGACGCAATAACATCGAACCGACACCTGCCATGAACATACTTTACTTCGCAATATATCCTAGGCGTGGTGTTGTAAAGGGGGATAATATTGGAGTTCTGTGGTCTGGTTATTTTGTTTCAAACCAGCAATTGGACCTATTGTATAAATATATTGCTTCCTACTGAGAAAACGTTAAAGGTTAACAATTTACAACAAACCAAACAAAATGTTATTTTTTTTGGTAATTCTTTTTATGCATTCCAAATTTTGAATGCGCGGGATTTTTACTGCTAAAAAAACTTATAAAATTTGTCACCATTTGCTCTATGAAATTATATATGGATGTAACCGATTACCACCATAATCGAATAAATAATTCAATCACTAACGGGAACTTTTCAAATTATGTTACCGTTAAGTTGGTGTAAAATTATTTTGAAATATTAAACTTAGGGGCATGGATTTAGGTATGGGTGATTATGTGCATGTGTGTGTAAGTGTGAGCGTGTGTGGATGCGAGTGAGGGTGCGCGGATGTAAGAGGAGTGAAAGTGTAAAATAGTGTGTTGAGAGGGTTGGACGTAATGATCGTGGTTCTTTTCGCGTATGAGGGTCGCCAGAGTCTCAAGCCTTCACTTGCTTATTTTCTCCTATCTGTTCTTATCATGTTTTACGCGTACTATTTGTTATTTGTGCTGAAGTTGCAGGATTTCTTTCTCGATCCCATAGATTGCAGCTAGTCTGGGGCTATAAATAAATCTCGCTAGGTACGCGACCTGCTATGCCACTTCGTTATCATTCAACGAAGCAGCGCTTCATTACAATCTGCACTCAAATATAGAGGGCATCTTGTCTTTCTTATTAACTTATTGGTTTAGTATTTTTGACGTTTGCTGACCTGTTGTCTCGTGAAGCTGTGCTACTGGATTTTGGTCGATGGAATGGTTGGTGAGTTGAGATGTTAATTCTTTGGTGTTATATCCTGTGTTTAGTGATCATATTAAATGCGAATTATTGGTCGGACAAAAACAAAATTAACAGTAGCAAAATAGTACTGTTTTATAAAGTTCAATTTTGTCTTAAGTCAAACTGTGTGAAAACTTTCTGGATCCGACGTAATTAAATTAAAAGCATGTTTAAAACTCTTGCATATGTTTTCATGCAATTTTCGTAGTATAAAAACCAAAAAAATCCAGCATTTTAAAAAAATAATATCTGTATGTGTGCTGTCAATAAATTAACTGTACGTATTTAAGTTGCATAGGCTAAATTAGGATAAATTGGTCGATTATAAAATAAAAAAAGTCTCATAGGGCATAATAAAAAGAGAAAAGTAAACCATATACAGTCAAAACTGTATATTAAAGATTTTTCGTCTCTAGAATATATGAATATGTATTGTACCTTTTTTATTGATATATTAAATTTACCATAAAAGAACTAAGAGAAGGGAATTAGTGTAATAAAACCAGTTATAACCTTATTATTGTGTGGAAAGTCCGGAAGTAGAAATTTTTTTTTTCTTTTAAAAAGAACGTGTTGAAATATACACATACAAATTATTATGTACAGCAACTATAGAATAATTTGTTTAACTGTAGATTAATTTGCTTACCAAGCATTGTTTGTTAATCGATAAATTATGTTATGATTAATAAAGTTAGTTCTCTCTTGAAACTCAGCCAACACAGGTTTTAATTATTTCTATGTATAATCTAATCCAATACATCACTAATCTTAACATGGAGCAGAGCGAGGTTGATTTTGGTTTGGATTATTTCGTGGCATATAATTAAATTTTGTAATTGCTGTGTGTTTAAATAAAAGTTTTAATTCCTGTGTGGAAGTTGCGGGTCGGTTTAAGTGAATACCGTGTAGTGCAATTAAACTTTAATTCCTGTGTGGAAGTGACTGTTTTCTGTGTGAAAACTAATTTGTTTGTGAAGTGAATATTTGTGATAATTCGTGAAGTCAAGTTTTCGTTTAAAAGACTTCAATATGTCAAAGGACTTTGATATTCCAAAATTAAAGGGGAACGAAAATTATGACACATTTGCTATGACCAACATCCTAGCATATAAAGGGCTGGAACAATGTATTTCACCAACATCAAAAGATGAGAAAGAAGACAAATTGCAAAGTTGCAAAGCACTGTTGTCTCTCAGTGTGGACCCTTCCATATATGTTCATATCATCAATTGTAAATCTGCAGAAGAGATATGGAATACATTAAAGAAAATGTATGAAGACAAAGGTCTTACAAGAAAAATTGTCTTACTTCGTAATCTTATATCAACCAGGTTGGAGAGCTGCGAAAACATGCAGGAGTATGTAGATAAAATTTTAAGTCTTACAAATAAACTAAACGGGATTGGTTTCCCGATGTCTAACGAATGGACTGGTGCTATTTTATTGGCTGGTCTAACTGACAACTACAAACCTTTCATAATGGGCATCGAAGCAGCTGAAACTGAAGTTACATCGGATCGTATTGTGGCGAAACTTTTAGACTCAGTTAGTGAAAATTCATCTGGTGAAGCGTTTTTTGGAAAGAAAAAATTTGGTAAAAAATCGTTTAGATTCCAAAAGAAAAAAAAGTGTTAAAATTGTGGTTCTCCAGATCATCTCAGCAATGTGTGTAATGTTCAAACTAAAAGGAACAATAAACCAGAAACGACACAAGGTAGTGCAAAAAATGCATTCTCAGCATTTCTGTGTGAGTCAGATATTAATAGTTGGTACATAGATTCGGGTGCTTCAAATCATATGACCCCGTATTTGTGCTTGCTCAATGGAATAAAACCAAGAAAACCTGGAAAACAATGTCGTCAACCGTTTAAGGCTAAAACAAAATTATCAACTACAACATTGGAGTTAATTCATTCCGACCTTGTTGGACCAATGGAAACCTTATCTATCGGAAAGGCTTGTAACGGTGGACTCATTACAGAGGTACCTCTGTATCTTTAGTTTGTTTTCTCTTGGTGGGGGAACTCGAATCGGAGAGAAAAATCAAATAAAAAAAAGAAGATTTGAAAATGAAATCGATCAGTATACGATTGTAACTCAACCAGTATACCACATCTATCAAAGTCCATTTGATATGATGTGGTATACTGGTGATGTTGAAATTAGTATAATTTTAAAAACTTAAAATGTTATTCATGCATGGAAAAAAATTAAAAATAATTAGAATAATTAAAATGTTATATGAAGAGTTTTTTATGATAAATTAAAATTATTTAATGTGAAAAAAAAAAAAAAAAAAAAAAAAATGGAGTTAGTACGATGGGAATGTAAAAAAAAATGAAAAACGCAAAACGAAAAAACAACGAACGCCCAATTCGAAAACACAAAAATTTTTGTAAAAACAAACTTCGTAAAAGAACAAAAAGATTACTGTTGTACCCAATTTTGCTTCACCTTTCACAAAAACTCCTAAAATATTATATTTAAAAAATATAATTTATTTATTTAATTTCAGATATGCTGAAATTCAGAATCGTATGTATACCTAAAATTATTTATTGACGACAACACCCCTAAAGAAAATATTTATTTATTTAAAAAAAAATTGAAAAATAAACAATATATAGAAAATTGCTTAATTATTGGATGTTCCGTCTTAGCTCCAAAATATTGATTTATTTTTTTTTTTTAAAAAAAATAAAAAATATTTATTTATATCTTGATGTGTTTGCTTATTTAAGAAAAAATTGTATTTACTTAAAATTATTTTCCTAAAATTTAATTTATTTAATAAAAATTTTTATTTATTTATTCTCAATTCGAAATGATGATTGCAAAATCATTTATTTTTCTTTATTCAATAATTTTTATTTCTTTTTGTTTTAAGACAAATGACGTATCAAAAATATTTTTAACATTAACAAATCAAGGTTATTTTTATTTTTATAAAATCAAGGAAAATTTTCTTCGTCACTACATATATGAATAATTTATCCTTTTCTTTGTTTAAACGATTTTCAAAATTTCACTATTATTTTTCACAAGTAATTATTATAAAAAATATAATGATAAAACATACAATCACTTTTATATTGAAATTATATTAATTGCATTATTTTTACTATTTTTCTTTTTCAAGACGTGATCTTTTGAAAAACCAAAACCGGAATGCAATTTTTTTATATATCAGATTTTTAACATCGAAAAACTGATTAAAACAAAAAAATGTGATTTCTTTTACATCTTCTAATGAGAATCGTGCAACACCAAGATTCAGCAAAAATTGAGTAACGACAGGCTATTTTTTACATAGCAAGCAAGAAGTGTTTGATAAGTTTGTAGAATTTAAAGCAAACGTGGAAAATAAAACTGGATGCAAAATCAAGGCCTTCCGAACAGATAACGGTACGGAATATGCTTCAAATCATTTTGGAAAGTATTTAAAGGCGAACGGAATACAGCTTCAGTTGACCACACCGTATACTCCACAGCAAAATGGTGTAGCGGAGAGGTTCAACCGAACATTAATTGAGAAAGCTAGATGTTTATTGCATGATGCTGATTTTCCAAAGACATATTGGGCTGAAGCTGTTAATATGGCAGCATATCTTGTAAATCGTTCTGTAGGAACACATACTGAAAATAAAACACCTGAAGAAATTTGGTCAGGTAACAAAGTAGATTTATCGCATATTAAAGTTTTTGGTTCGCAGGTAATGGTGCCTATACCAAAAGAAAAGCGGAAAAAACTGGATTATAAATCTATAAAATTAATATTCGTTGGTTATGAAGGATCTGGTTTTCGATGCATTGATAAGAAAACAAGAAAAATAACCATTAGTAGAGATGCAATATTCCATGAGCAAAAGAATAGTGGAAATGATATTGTCAATATCGATTCAGTGAGGGATGTTGAAGATAATGACAATAATATAAGTATTTACACTGGAATTGATACTAGTGTTTTAGAGGAGTTTAAAGATGAAACAGTAGCTGATGATTCAAAAGATGAAGATTATGCTCCTGATGAAACAATCATTGAACCCGTTCGATCACCCATGGAAACAAGATCCAAAACTAGAAATGGTAATGTATTCAATTTATAAAATGTTGCATTGTTTATTGATCCATTGACAGTAGGTGAAGCAAAAAATAGTAGAGATTGTGTAAAATGGCAGGATGCTATGCAAGAAGAAATTAATGCACATGAAACTAATAACACTTGGTCACTAGTGGATCTTCCTCCTGGAAAACAACCAATTAAAGGTAAATGGGTATTTAAATCAAAACGAGATGATAAGGGTAATGTTATCAGATTTAAAGCACGTCTAGTAGCCAAAGGATGTAGTCAAAAATTTGGAGTGGACTACAATGAAACTTACTACCCAGTAGTAAGATATACGTCGGTTCGATTTCTCGTAGCATTAGCCGCAAAATGGGAAATGAAAATTCATCAAATGGATGTCATTACTGCATTTCTTCAAGAAGATCTCAATGAGGAGATATATATGGAGCAACCGGAAGAATTCAATGATAGAACTCAAATGGTTTGCAAACTCAACAGAGCCTTATATGGATTGAAGCAAGCAGGACGTATGTGGAACCTTAAATTAGACGCAGCTTTAAAGGAATATGGCTTAACAAGATGCAAGACTGATCCATGTATTTATCACAAAGGTAATATTAAACTAATTGTTGCCATTTATGTTGATGATCTTTTATTCTTTTATAAAGATGAAATAGAATTAAATAAATTAAAGATGTTCCTGAACAACAATTTTCAAATGAAAGATATTGGCATTGCCAAAAATTGTATTGGAATAAAAATCACTCAAAGTGAAAAATATATTGAATTGAATCAGAGCAGTTACATCCTCGAAATTATGCATCTTTTCGGAATGGAAAAATGTAAGCCAGTGGGTACAACGTGTGATACTAGTCAAAAGCTTTCAACTAAAGATGTAAATGGGGAAAACAGTCTTGTAGGTAAAGTACCATATCAAGAAGTCGTGGGATGTTTGTTGTTTCTATCTCAAGCAACACGACCTGATATTTCCTTTGCTGTGAATAACGTTAGTCGTTTTAACAACAATCATTCTGAAATTCACTGGAAAGCTGTCAAACGCATCATTAGATATTTGAGTGGAACGATTAATATGAAACTACAGTATGTAAAAGGTCAAAGAAGTGACATGGTTGCATACAGTGATGCAGATTGGGCTTCAGATAACGATGAACGAAGATCTTGTAGTGGTTTTATTATAAAAATGGGCAGTGCAGCTATAAGTTGGGGAAGTAAAAGACAACCCATAGTGGCGTTGTCAAGTACGGAAGCTGAGTATCTAGCTTTATCAACAACTACTCGTGAAATAATTTGGCTAAAACAACTAGAGAAAGAAGTTGATATAAATTCCGAAAAAACAACAATAATTTATTGTGATAACACAAGCGCGATAAAATTGGCGGAAATAGAAGGTTATAGACCTCGAACAAAACATATTGATATTCGACACCATAATATTCGTGAAAAAATCGAAAATAAAATAATTGCTGTTGAATTTGTGTCAACAAAAAATATGGTTGCTGATTCGCTTACTAAAGCAGTTTCAAAAGAAAAGCACAATTTTTGTGCTGAGCAAGGAGGTCTTCGTACTTCATAAATTTGATTTATATTAATCAATTATTTTAATTTTATTTTTAGTTTCTGCCAAACATTACAAAGTTTTTTTATTTTAATTTTAAAATTAAAATCAACAAAATGGGAGGCAGCACATCAAAGGCAGAGAAAAAAACTATGGACTCAACTGGAAATGTAAACAACAATGTAGTTATCGAACAACCAGTTCCAGTCCAAATCGAAGAAGAAATTTTAATATTACTGGGGATAATAACTCTTATTAAAATTATAGAATTTGCTATTTTCATTTATAAACAACATGTCAAGAATGTGAAGAAGAAGTATAACAACAACTCATCAACGGTTTAAAAGTTAAATCTTAATTTAAGTCAATATAAAGAATAGACATTGTTTAATTTTTTATTGACTTTATTTCTTTGTTGTTATATACATATTACATACATTGTTGAATTATAATTTTAAAATTTCAATGCTTCTTGTTAAATTAGTAATTTCGTTTAATGTTTTATTTTTAAAAAAGAATACTATAGTTATAAATAAAAAGTGAGGGTGTTGAAATAAACACATACAAATGATTATGTAGAGCAACTATAGAATAATTTGTTTAACTGTAGATTAATTTGCTTACCAAGCATTGTTTGTTAATCGATAAATTATGTTATGATTAATAAAGTTAGTTCTCTCTTGAAACTCAACCAACACAGGTTTTAATTATATCTATGTATAATCTAATCCAATACATCACTAATCTCAGCAGAACGTAAAAGCCCGCGATTCTTCGGTATCCCCAAATTGAGACCAAACGATAATAAACTTACTCCAAATAGTAAGGCATTTGACGCGATAAAAACAACCAGGTCGGGTGGGAATATATGAAGTGGCGGGGATAACAAACAATTATACAGTTCAATTTCGAACAGTGGGTAAATGGAAAAGTTGTCTGGGTACGGGTACTAACGTTTCCGTTTGGTGCTGCCATTCGTCGAATCCAATCAAATACAAAAAAGGGTAGGAAACCAAACCAATTACCAGCAATCACCGGAAGTTTCGGTGCTACCGATGATTCACCCTAGCCACGATTAGGGAGTGGGATCTGACCACATTATGCGGGTGAGTACTTTTATTTATGTACATCCATGGAAGTGTAGGTTTGGGTTCACAGAGAAGAATAGAGTTTGAAATTCTTATAGTATTGTATACGAAGCATATAATTGAAATTGCCAATTTTCTGCCTCCTGTTTTAATTTGCGGTATTGACTAAACCTGTTTTGATGAATTAAAAATGATAAAAATGCAAATTTATAACTCAACATTTGAAATGGCTGTATGATCCAATGGTCATTTCAATCTTTAGCAAATTTTTTTTGTTAAAACAACCAAAATTATAATTTTTGGATTCACATACATGTTTTGATGAAACACCCGGGTTATTTAGTTATTCCAAGACCAGGAATAACGCTGGCCCACCCATAGTTTTAGGTGAAATTTCAAATTTGAATATTTGTTCAAGCTACTAAAACTAGCTTTTCAAAATTACCTATATAACACAACAAATTTTTAAAATAAAAATGTTTTTTTCTAATGACGAATTTGTTTATTATTGAAGGTTTGCATAATTATACAATTTTCATATTTACATACTCAAAATATAAAATTTTAATATCGCGCTATTTTGTTCGTTTGCAATACTACTGCTACCAGCACGGCTGTCTATGTTAGCAAAATCTTTATTTCTGATGTCGTTTGAAATTTGTTCATGTTGATTATAAATAGCGTTTAGGAAAATGCTAGTATGGAAAACATCGCATGAGCAGAATTTTTTTTGAGAGCCCAAGATAGGGATTTTCGTTGCTGATTTCCATTGCCGAATGGAATGTAGCAAATTTGTATGTAGCCAAATTCCGGATACTAAATTAAGAGCCAGATGTTATATTTTATCTATAATTATAGAGAAGAAATATAAAGGTGAAGCATCCATCCAATTTTAATTTAAATAAAATAAATTTACCTAAGTTTGAGGTCCCTTCTAATATGTAAAGTTTTTTTTTGGAGTCGTTTGATTTTAACAAAAGATTTTAATATTGTTTATACAAGACATCGATTTATGATTTGCTACTTTTTGTAACGCTTTAGTTCATATAATAAAAATAGAAGATTGAAGAAACATGAAATGTAGCGAAACAAAATATCAGTTTTTCGATATGTCTCGCTGAATTCAACAATTTATGTTACATGATTTTTGAAATTATCTTGATAATAAGTGTAAATCACAATTGAACTAATTCTTTTGTTAATATTTCAACAAAATAGATACAACCCATACTTCGTTATTTTTTTTTATTATGTAAATAAAATTGGACAATCCAAAATATGACTATCAGCCAATTTTAATTTAGCTACTTTAGAAATATTATAGAATTTTTCTGGTAAAATCCTGATTTTAGATTCAGCTAATTTTAATTATATGAATATTCAAACTCATAGTTTTTTTTCCGGTGTATGTATATGGATATATGTCTTTATGTATGAATGTGTGGGTGTGTGCGTGTTTGTATACGTGAGTGGATATGACGTAGGTGCGTGTGAATAAAATTTAATCATTGGGGTGAACATGACGGTCGTGGCTTGTTCGACCCGTAGAGCCGCCAGTCTTTTTTTTTTATTTATACTCTACCAAATATTGAGACTGTTACTCAGGTATGTAACGTCTGATCATCTGCATATTAAATAATAAAACACATTTCGATAATTTATTCAAAACATTCAAACATTTTCGATAATTCATTTTTTTTTCTTCTCAATAAAAATTCAAATTCAAAATTAGCGATCCATTCTTTAAACATCTAAAATAAAAATAAAATTATTAAACGCATCCACAATAAAAAAACTGAACGAAGAAACGAAAGGTTAATGTTGGTAGTTGAAAAAAATGATTAATCAAAAATGGCAGAATGGCGATATTTTGTCATTCATTATAGTTTTGTTTCTAAAACAGAAAAGATTCAATTTTTTCAATTTTGGTAAAGTTTTGTGACGAAGGATATTCACAAACACACCGCTCTCCTAATATTCTCTTTTATTACGTTCCTTCGTCCCAAGTTGCCCAATTCCAGAAATAAAACAACTAATTAATATTGATGTTGCATTACATTACACCCATTCTCAAAGCTAGTTTCCATATTTCGGTTTTGCTAATTCGCAAAAACTCATTTAATTAAATTAAAATGTTCCCACATTTCAGCTGTTTTTCAATTTCCTAAAAATATGGGTCTCAACTTCAGTCTAGACAAATGCTCTAGATCAAAATTTTCATAAATTAAAATGTTCCCACAATCAAAATTTTCATAACTCGTTTTTGTAATATATGCAAAAACTTATTCTCAACTTTTCTAATTGTTTCTTCTTTCTTTCCGACTGAAATTCAGTCATTTTAAACTTAATAGGTTGCTTTGTTTTAATTGTGAGAAAATTTATTTTCACACAATTAGGTTTCTGGAATTGTGGTTTTTTTTCACTAACTTGACGATTTCTTTTTGTTTTTTTGAACGGATCAAATAAAACCGAGGTTTTGAGTTAGGTTGGAGAATGGTTTGTCGGGACTCGAAAAAAGATTATCACGGTACGCGGACGAGGAGATGCCTTGTTTCTGGTGAATATATGTAGTTCGGGTTATCTGTGTTTATTTTTGTTTTTAGTCGAATCTTTACTTTTAATTTTCTCTTAATTTTTTTTGTGGTGTAATTTTCGTTTTGTATTGCATTTTTGTATTTTTTTTATTTTTGGTGGTTTTCATAAGTGGTAAATTTATTAATACTAGTGATCGTTATTTAAGTGGAAAATTGTAATTCAAACGATCAAATTAAAACAAATATAATCTATCATAATAACAAAAATTTTGTAATTGGTTAATTTATTAATAGTGATCGATATTTAGGTGAAAAATTGTAATTCAAACGATCAAACTAAAACAAATATAATCGATCAGCATAACAAAAATTTTGTAATTGGTTAATTTATTAATAGTGATCGATATTTAAGTGGAAAATTGTAATTCAAACGATCAAATTAAAACAAATATATGTAATCGATCATAATAACAAAAATTTTGTCATTGGTTAATTTATTAATAGTGATCGATATTTAGGTGAAAAATTGTAATTCAAACGATCAAATTAGAACAAATATAATCGATCGATCATAATAACAACAATTTTGTAATTGGTTAATTTATTAATAGTGATCGAAATTTATGTGGAAAATTGTAACTAAAAAGATCAAATTAGAACAAATATAATCGATCAGCATATAAAAAAAACTTTGTAAGTGGTAAATTTATTAATACCGATCGAAATTTAAGTGGTAAAATTGTTAATACTAACGATCGTAGTTTAAGTGGTTAAATTAGCAACTCAGGCTATTAATAATTAAGTGATTAAACTATTATAACACAATATTCAATAAAAGTTATTGAAGTGAAGAGAATTTTTGTGTTTCACTTATTGAACGGGTTTACTCTATCGGGCATGGATACCTGAACAACGTTGCAAACTGCGGAAGGATAGGTGAGTTCGTGTTTGTTTATTTTACGTACCTATATATATATATATATATATATATATATATATATATATATATATATATATATATATATATATATATATATATATATATATATATATATATATATATATATATATATATATATATATATATATATATATATATATATATATATATATATATATATATATATATATATATATATATATATATATATATATATATATATATATATATATATATATATATATATATATCTGGTATGTTTATTTTATGTGTTGTGTATTGTTTTATTAAGACTAGTTTTTGTTAATGTAACTAGCGTTGCTAGGTGCAGGGCTAATTGATGATAATCGATAGTAGAGTGATTTCCGGGTAGCATGGTAACTCCAGGGGGCTACCGAGCCCAGGTAATACCTTCGAATGCGAAATGCGTTCCTTAATGGAATGATCGGGTGAGAACATGGTGTATGGAACAGCAAGGTAAGTAGGGATGGTAGTCCAATTTAAATCGGGTATATGTTGTTGTAGCCGCTCTCTTCTAGGATTACCTGACTACTGATTCAATCCCAAGACAGAAAAGGGCTGAGCCAAGCCGATTGAGCGGGAATCAGATGCGGTCAGGTAAGCAAATCTCTAACTTTAGTAAGTGCCATCTTTTCTCACATCTGGAGATCTAGATGGCACTGCTAACCGTTATAGTTTTTTACATTTTGTGAAATGTGTTCCAATTAATTAATAAATTAATGAAGTTTTAAATATTTTGTTTCCAAAACAAATAATAGAAAAAAAGATTCAATTCAATCTATGTATTTTTTTTTTGATATTGCATAATACAAAATGTGTTTCTAGAAGAAGATATTTTTTTCTTGAATTCAACGGTGAATTGATATTCAAAAATACATTATAAGATATTATTTTGTGAACAAATAAAAAGACTATAATCTTATTTTTTTTGTCGATCGTTTAAATAAATATATAAACATTGAAGGTTTACTTTATTGTTTGAAATATATATAAGTCACATAAATTCAGTATTTTTTTTTTGTGAATTTCAAAGAGAAATAATCCACTCGAAGGTTTGCAAAATTAAAACAAAAGTGTTCCTAATATATGTGAATGGAAAAAAAGGTGGTCGATAAAAGAATTTTGGTGATGATTATTGATGGCGACAAACACAATTAACTACAACAAATGAAACATGAAATACATGATGTTGGAATTCACTATTTTTTATGCAAAACATTAATGGCGATAATTACAATTAATGACAACAAAGGAAAAATAAAATGCATGATGTTGGAACCTTCTATCTTAAATGGAATTTACCAGGATAATACCAGTGAACAATTCTTGAACTGAATTAACAATATCAGAAGAGATTGAGGGAGGGAAGTTCACAATCAACAAAACACTGAAAAAGCAAGTTTATTTTTTTGTTATTTTTTATTCCAATATTTTTAATTTTTGTTTCCAAATATGAATTGCTAGAATAACGTCATTAGAAATTTCCAGGTCCGGCCTCGTTGAAGAGACGATCCGGCGATTTAACGTAAATAGATTTTTGTTAGTTTTTTTTATATTTAGCATTAAAGGTCCAATTAATAACTGTATTAAAAGTCCAAACCCAACAGGTGTTAGACGATTATATGGGCTCGGAGAATGATGATGAAGTAGGTTTGAATTTTATATATTAATTATGAAACTTGGAAAATATCTTTCGTTATAACTGTACTACAAATAAATTTTGGTACGTCCATATTTCATAATTTTACGGAATGCCGACTTGAAGTTCTGTTGAATTTAATCTCATTAAACAAACATGCTAGATAGATCTTCTATAAATTATATAACCATTTAATAACTTTTAAGTTATTATAGATATATTCACTTTTGAAACCTCTTATAAATGCTAAAATATGTCATTTTCAATGCAAAACAAAACAATACCTTAACGACACCATTAATAGACAAAAAACAGAAACAAATCCTGTCGAGGTTATACAGCAAAGGAGGATTATGTCAAAATTCAGTATGAAATTTGTCTAATTAGGTACTATTTTAAAATAAATGCTAATTTATTTATCAATAATTGAAGAAGCTGAAGGCACTTGGCGAAACATTTTAATATTGGTTATTATTTTAAATTTTTTATTTACTACTGCTAGCTACGTAACTTACAACAAGCAAATAAAAAAATTAAAATAATAACCAATTTATATATCGGTTGTATTGTAGCTAAATTTTTTATAATGCAGGACCTACTACTTAGTTTTTTTCGTCAATATCCACATGGTTTAAATATACTAAATTGAATAATAATAAAATAATAAACGCCTTATTCTTGTTAAATAGAGTTTTATTTCTCTAAATACGTATTTCGAAAACTATGCTTTCATCGACAGTAGTATCTAAACTATTTAGATACTACTGTCGATGAAAGCATAGCTTTCGAAATACGTATTTAGTGAAATAAAACTCAATTTAAAAAGAATAAGGCGTTTATTATTTTATTATTATTTAAATACCTTGTTACAGTTTAGAACTTTTAAATACTAAACTTAGATACTTTAAAATACTAAATTGTTATAAAATTAATAGAACATTAAAAAAATCTCAGGCCGCACGAGGAATTTTGCTTTCATGCAATAATTACTTTGGCGAGCAATATCGTTTACCAAAAACAAAATCAAATACCAATTTAATTAATTACGTTGGAAGAAATAACAGGTTCAAATTACCATCTGAAAATTTATATTTTACCTTATTATATATATTTACCGTATTATTATTTATTATAGCACAAACTATTTCTTCAGAACATTTAATTTGTTCAGACGTACATCGAACCGTGCAGTAATATCAAAGTGAAGATGAATATAAATTGGTGTTTATTGTTGAAGATGTTTGTGCACGATTTGTTGAGATGTTTCCATTAAAAGTATAGCTACTGCCTGAAAATTGTACGAAACTCTTAATTTCGGAAGTTTTTTTAAGATATGGATTACCACGCAGAATTATATCTGACAATGGAGTCAGTTTACCCAACTGTCTGGATAATTCTTCCATTAGGTAATATAACAATCATAATAATTTGATGTTACGGAAGTTTATTGGTATATGTATACATTCTGAATTAAATATAAATTGTTTAACGTGACGAAATTTTGTTACAGTTATTAATAATATTTCTATTTTATGTTTTAAATTAAATTATTTAATTAATATTTGTTGTTGATTTAAAGTTTGTTTGTTTGTTGCAAGCATACTTGGCTATTAAAACAGTTTTGTCTTCTTTAAATCAGGTTTCGTTTTTCTGTGTTTACATCTGGGTTTTCCGAATTTTTATATGTTATAACAACTTTTAAACTTTCCATTGTTTGGATTGGCAATTTTGACAGTAAACTTAGACATAGAACGTTTTCGAATTCTGTCGTTATAGTAATTTTTGACAGATACATATTCACCACTAATTTTAATTCTACTAAAGAGCAGAATTATTTTTTGACAGATGTTAGGTTATTTTGTACACTAAAAACAACAATTTATATACTGTCAAAACGTTTGTCAACACATGTGTGTTTCATTAAATTTAACTGAATTTAAATAAAATAAAATAAATAAAATATGTGAGTAGAAAAAAGTAAAAAGTGTTTTCCTTTGGATTTGTCCTTAATTGGAGAAAAAGTTTAATCCTCTAATTAAATTATTAGGTTAGTTATTAACCATAATACATGAAATGATGTATTTTATATATTATTGATACATAAAATTATGATATATATATATATATATATATATATATATATATATATATATATATATATATATATATATATATATATATATATATATATATATATATATATATATATATATATATATATATATATATCAGTGGCGTGCAGTGGGTTTCGATAGACGGTAAGCAGATTATATAAAAAACAGAACATTTTTCAATTTATACCCACATGATAGTTCTTCATTGTATTGATTGCATGACGTGATAAGGCTTTGGCAGATCAGTCTGCACTAATATCTGTAAAAGCTAAGAGTCTTTCAAAAACTTCTTCTGTTTTAGTTACAAAACGTCCCACAGTGGGATTTGTTCATACAATGTTTGGCAAAAAATATAAGGAGTGCTCGTAGAATGTTGAAATTTTGCTCTGAGCCTTTGGTTAGCTCAATTAAGAAAAATATAAAGTTTCATCAAAATTGGCGACGCCCACTACCCACCGCCCATAGAACCCAAAATGTTTTTTTGTCCCAAAGTGTTTGAAATTTGGCACAGAGCCTTTTATTACCTCAATTAAGAATAAAATAAAGTTTCATAAAAATTGGCCACGCCCACTACCCTCCGCCCATAGAACCCAAAATTTTATGATTTTATGATATTATAAATTTTATGATTTTATAAAAGATTATTAATTATTTAAACTTTTTTTTTTTTTAATTGATAGTATGGAGTCTTACCTTTCATTTTATTATAGCGGGAGCACCTAGCACGACCGAGCAACCTTTTTTTTCTTCCAAGGAAGTTTGCAATCACGGCACATTATAGAACAAATTTTATTCTATCATATCTTTTAAACCATATGAACGAACTTTATAATTTTTTTTTTAAATACGCAGAAAAGGCTATATTTGAAAATAATCACTATTTAAATTAGAGCAATAAAGTTATCTTACGTACAAACACTATAGAAGTGCGTAAACAGTTTTCAATATTTTGGACCAAAATTTACATGTGACTTTACTTCATTATTTCAAAGACAAATAAACGTTTTTTTGGGATACAATTTATGGATTCTTCATACTGTATCAATTTTCTACAAAACTGCATCATTACATTTTTAAATTTTATGTGTCGAAAAAATTACTTATTGCACAAAAAATCCCACTGTGCGTCCTATTGTTGACAACTGCGACTTATAAGATATATCTGATGTTTCATCAAGAAGTATGGCAATAAATAAACAAACTTTGATTTCTAAAAAAATTGAGTTTTTTAGATCAACACCTATTGATTCACTCAAATCATTTTGTATATGATTGAAAATGCCTAAAAATACTTTGGATTCCTATAAAAATGTGTCCAATTCTTGATCATATATTGATAACACTTGCAACATTATAACACTACCGAATAATTTGAAAAAATTGATTGATTAATATAATATGGCTTGTATGGTTTACCAACGGCATTAAAAAAATTATTTAAATTATGATAACTATCGTAGGTTTAAATACCCTTTTCTTTAGAATATAAAATAAAAATTTAAAAAAAATGAAACAGACTTCAGAAACAACAAAAGAGGCACAAAAAAGTGAACAATATCTCAATTGCGGCTTTTAGAGACAGAAATTAGGGATGAGCATCGAGACAAAAACATCGATGTTTACCATCGAATAAACATCGGGAACCCAACATCGATGGTCGTGAAACATCGACCTCAAAACATCGATGTTTTTGAGTATTCATTCCCCAAAAAGTAAAAAACCCCACAAACAAATATTAAGGTTAACATAAGTATTTTTCTTTACAAAAAAAACAGTATTTTTTATTCCCACATTTTCTCTGGCACAGAATTTAAAAATAAAATCTTAGAAGGCAACTTCCCCTCTAAACGATTTCTTGTATTCGATATTATCTGGCCAGCTTTAGAAAATAATCTTTCAGAGGGGACGGAAGTTCCTACAACAGCCAGATATTCAATTACAACTCCCGATAAATTTGGGTAGGTTGGTTTTAAATCTCTCCAGAAAGACAGAGGATCTTGTTGACATTTTTTGACATTTAGAAAAATGTGTTTGCAATAGCTGTATTGTTGGTAACTACACAACACATTTTATCTTCAAAAAAACCTTATTAATATAAATTAAAAATTAAAATACACAATTGTTGTTATATATATTTTATACTAATAAATATTTAAATTTATTTATTATTATAAGGTTGTGCTACAAGTAGTAAACGTCAAATAAAAACGCTGTAAATCAACAATGCGTTCACAAATTTGACAACTGCTAACTCTTAACTGTTGAGAGCTTGAAGTTAGCTGCTTATGTCGGGTGAACGCACCCAATACTATCAAGTTCGAAAAAAAAAACATCGATAGCCAAACATCGACACATAACCATCGATGGTGAAAAAACATCGACACTGTAACATCGATGGTAAATACATCGAACATCGGGCCCCCACCATCGATGTTTATCAAACATCGACCATCGATGCTCATCCCTAACAGAAATACATATAAATTTTGATTAATTTAATTTAATTATACTTAACTACAAAAAATTACACTTTTAAACAAAGATGTTAAATTATAAAACTTATATTTTATTATAATTATTGTAATAGTTATTATATTATAAGATTTATTTGTAGTACAAAACTGTTGGCAATCGATGCCAAGCATGAGATGTCAATGGTGGTACCGACTTCGAACATTTTGTATTGAAAATAAATTTCATAATATAAAAGCTATTATAAAAAATAACTTTTACAACATAATATCTTTGTTTAAAAGCGTAATTTTTTGTATGTAACTAACTATAATTAAATTAAATTAATCAAAATTTATAAGTATTTTTGTCTCTAAAAGGCACAATTGAGTTATTTTCCACTTTTTTGTGCCTCTTTTGTTTTTTCTGAAGTCGGTTTTATTTTTTTAAAAAAGTTTATTTATTATTTCATTTTGTGTAGTCATAAAATCAAAAGGCGGCTAAGAAAGTGTTTTTGAAGTAATAACTTAAAATCGCGGCAAGCATTCATCGATGAAAATCTAACAAACATGGTTTTATCATATTTTTGAAAAAGGGGATATTTTCTGTCATAGAAAGGAATTTAGGACCATTTCGGCATCTATATCAACTAAATATAACTCAAACCGTCCAAATAGATCCAAATAGATTAAGCTGTTTCAAAGAAATCGACGAAAATACATGAAAAATATAGTTTTTTTCAATTTCCTGAACAACGACCGTTTTCCACGTAATATAAAAAATATGGGACCACTTCGGCATCTATCTTAATAGAATACATTTAAACCATCCAAATCAAGTGAGCTGTTTTCGATAAATCGGCGAAAATACATAAAAAAATACAGTTTTTTCAATTTTCTGAAAATAGTACATTTTGCTACAAGAGATGAAAACGCTGCTTTGTGTAAGTGAAAATTTGTTCACGAGAGCCGTTAACGTCCAGTGGGACAATTTCACGAACGTAAAATGTTTTTATCTCGCATAGGAAATACAATTTTTTCTATGATAGTAAATATATAAACGATATTTATTAGAATTTATTAAATTAGAAATTCAAAATTCATATTCTATTTTTACATATGGTTGCTTTGTTTTAAAATTATATGAAAGTACCATAGCAACTACAATTTGTTATTCTTTTTACACTAGAGGAAAAAACCATTTTCACAAGGGATTAAGCCCGCTTGAAAATAAACTTTTCCTCTGCTATCATAGAAAAACGGTATTTTTCACGTCATAAAAAAAATGGACCACTTGGGAGTCTACCTTAACAGAATACAATTTAAATCATCCAAATCTAATGAGCCGTTTTCAAGAAACATACATAAAAAACCTTCAATGAAAGATCAAATAATTTCATCATTTAAATTTTAAACCACTGGAAACTATATTATTTAATGGTTGCACTATTTTAATAAACGAAATATTACACCCATCAAAACTATAAATTAATAATGTTATTTATTAATTAATATTAATTAATTTTAATAACACAACAAATAGATTAAAAATAATTTCAATCTTATCAGGAAAAAACTAACAAACAATTTTCTTTATATTCGCTCATACGACAAAACCAAAAACCTTGTGTTACAAAATGTACACAAATGTAAAATGACAAAAGAAAAGGAAAGAAAAAACTTTAAAATCAGAATTATCTTCTGCTTATTTTCACACATTTTATTGGGACTTTAATTGTTTGTTTTTCAATACAACTTTTAAGGAATACATAGCGATTGAAAGCAGAAATTTTACTGATGACCAAAGAGCAAAGAATAGATAAAATCTGCCAAAAAACAAAATTTTTTTATATTTTATTTAAATGTGCATTTTAGATTTGAAGTGTTGAAAATTCAAAAAGGCTGACATGTAAGTATAGATTTTTGGAGTATTAAACATTAAAATAATCGTTAATAAATAAATGATATTATTAATCGATTTAGAATGTTTTTATATTCTTTAATTAATTTAAATTTTTGTTAAGACTATTTTAAATTTTGTTTGGGTAAGCAGGTATGACCCTGCTTTCTTCGTACCGCCCGCCAGTGATATATATATATATATATATATATATATATATATATATATATATATATATATATATATATATATATATATATATATATATATATATATATATATAATATATATATATATATATATATATATATATATATATATATATATATATATATATATATATATATATAACATTATCATATATATATTACACTTATATTAGATACCAAAACCAAAGGAAAATCCTGGATATAAATATTTTTGAAGGATTTCAATTAAAAAGCCAATGAATTTTGGTTCATTTTTATTTCAGAGTCAATTGTTTTCTCGTGCGGTATAACATATATATATAATGGACCCAAAAAAATAAAAAAAAAGTAAGAACATTCTATAAACATAACCTAAAGGTTTATCAAATCGTAATATCAATTTTTTCTCATTCACAGTGGCAGATGGAGATACTGAAAAGCTGATTGTGCGAGGATCGAGGTGGATCACCTATTTAAAACTAAGTTTTATAAAAGAACGGATGTGTGGATGTAAGTCCGAGGCAAAAAATCTATGTTTTCAATATTATTAATTTTCATTTTAATTCTAGAGAAGTGCAAAATACGTCGGAATTGTTTGAGTTTACTCCAGAGCAGCTCCGAATCAAATGGAACAACTTGTTCAAAAAATATAAAGTAAGTTATTATTTAAATTTAAGTTGTATAAACGTTTTAACTAAATATAATTTCTTAGGATGTATTCATTTAGTATAACCAAGGTATCGATCCATCCAACAACGCTTGTGAGCAGCATTCTCGGGTCATCAAGACTACCACCATCTACACCAACACCACAATCACCACCATCTACACCAAACATAAGGGAACAAACTCCAACGACATCCAGGGGCACAACAAAAAGAAAACCCACTGATGTGGTGGTTGACAATTACAAAAAAAATTAAAAAAAAACGAAAAACAAACGAAAACGTTAATTAAATTTTAAAAAAAAAAAATTCAGAGAAATGTAACATTTCTTTTTCGTCGGCTTCCTCCGTAAGTGATTCGGAATAAATATGGAATGCTGCTCACAAGGGAAATTGTAAAAATAAATTCAAATTATTATTATTATTATTATTATTTAATTATTATTATTATTATTTTTATTTATTTTCGCGGAAATTTGTATTTGTTTAAATGAATAATACTGAAAAAAGAACAAAGGAGGTTTTGTAATGGCGAATTCGATATGGTAGATTCTGTTTTCTAATAATTGTGATTAAAACTAGTTGAATTTAATGTAAAATTTAAAGTAATTAATAAAGTGATTAACAACCAAAAGATAACCAAACACACTTGTATGCAGTAAAAGTTCATTTTTCATTTTTTTCTTGTTATGAGATGTCCTTGATATTGTTATTTATTTTGTATTTAAATTAAACATGTGGTTTTTTCATCGGTTCGTAGTGACCTTGATAGCCCGGAGTTATACTGTTACCACTGCTAATCAATATTATACTTTCGCGCAAATCAAACAAAATTGCAATATCATCCATCATCACTAGCGTCTTCTGCTGCAAATTAAGTTTATACAATAAATATCAGCAATTATCAAATTAATTTTATACAACTAATATCAGCAACTATCAAATAGCAAATCAATTTCATACGATTAATATCATCTAATATCTAATCAATTTTTTACATTGCAACAAATATCAGCAAATTATCAAATTAATTTTATACAACTAATATCGGCAAATATCGAATAGCAAATCAATTTTATACGACTAATATCATCCAATATCACAACAATTTTTGTATTACAACAAATATCAGCAATTATCAACTTAATTTTATACAACTAATATCAGCAACTATCAAATAGCAAATCAATTTTATACGACTAATATCATCCAATATCACAACAATTTTTGTATTACAACAAATATCAACAAATATTAAATAAAATTTTCTTTTTACCACAAATATCAACTCCCAACTAACCAGCTGGAGCAGGAAGAGAAGGAGGAGCTTTGTGCCTATGTGAGTTTATTTATTTGTTTTAATTTGTTAAATTGTTATTTAGTATTATGATTATCTATATACACTATTCCCTAATTTCTCGTACGTAAATTTTTGTTTTGTTGTCTCTATTTTTGTTAAATGAAGGATAACAAGTAAAGTAAAGATAAACAGGAAAAATAAATAAGTAAAATAACGTTAACTGAAGGCAAGAAAAAAAAGTATAATATCGTGGCTCAGTTTTTTTTATGATGGAATAGAGCATCATCCAGGGGAGGTACCATACATTCTTAATTCGTCCCATAAATTTCTAATAATGTATTTTAAACTAGCTGCAACCATCGTTGGTCTCTTCTTGTAGTAACGTTGTAGGGAAAAATTAAAACTTATGTTTCAAGCACAAACCCTCTGGCAACCGATCCAAGACACCCCGGCCACCGCTCGAAACAACATCGTTACAATACTAGTAAAAGTGAAGCTACTCACTGTACTGCAGCTTTTCTTACATTTGGAAGAGAACATAGAAGTACAGCTGGTATTGAATATATGATTAAAGACAAATAATAGAATCAGACAATTTCATACCAGAGATTACATCATATTTAAAAAATTTAAATGAAAAACTTAAGATGCACGCGAACTAAATGACAAGATACAAGATCGCCGAAAAGCTTACGCAGATTTTTCCAGAAGACTGGCGCGTCCATTTAAGATTGTTACACTTGAGCCCGGATGCTATCGTTACAGTCCTTGCTAGTTCAACTGTAAGTGAACTAGGAACATTGGAAACTTATTAATTCATAAGCCAATTACTAAAATCCATAATGTAGATCGTCAATAACTTGATGCATCGCCCTTTTTAATATTTTCACACTAGTATTTTTTGCTAAATCACTGACTTTTCTAAATTAATTGCTAGTGCACATATGCTATTCATAGATGTCGTACAACGTACAAACGTACAACCTGTGCCTGACCTTATATTTAAATTAGAATCTTTTTAAATGTCAAAATTTGTAAACATTGTCATAATGGAGGATGATAATGAAATTGTATTTGAGAGCTTGTTTTTTTAAAATACTTACATCATTCCAAATATTTTCTTTTGTATAAATTTGAAATATTTTCCATTTTTTTAAAATAATTGTTTTTAAATATATTGACGTTTAAATGAATTGACAACTAAATTGAAAAGCAATCTGACGAGGAGACTTTTCGTCCGCCGCCTGGTGGTCAATAGCGCAACTTGGGTATGAAATGAAAAGTCACTGATTTAGCTCAAAAAGTTGGTGTGAGGCACACAGCAATAATGTTTTGTTTTTTTTTTTCAATGTGAAATCCAAAATAGTATAATTTTGAAGATTAAACGGAAAATGGATTGTTCGATTTCCTAAATTTTTTTTAAAAAAAAAACCAGAATTTAATTTTTTTTGTGCAGATTTTCAAGTTTTTTTTTGATTATATAAACTCAAAAATTCATGAGCTTTGGGGCATTGAATTTATAAAAATAAGAGTGATCGGTCTTGTGATTAATCCTAAAGAGTTGTTTGCAGTTTATAAAAATAGTAGAGATCAGTCTAATTACTGATTAACCCTAAGGGGATTCAGAATTTTTTTATATAAACAAAAATATAGACTGATCTAGATTAAAATAAAATATAATCCTGGTTTTTTTATATAAAGTTTGTGAGTTTTCCGTTGCATTGTCGATTAAAACAGTGAACCGAGAAAATTTTGATTGGTCAAAGTGCTCTTATACGGTGTGTTCATAATTACATTATATTAACTGTAACGAAAAAAAGACAAAACAAAAATTTTATAAGTTCAAATTTTGATAGCATATGTAATGTTCTAATAGACATAATTTGAATAATGTATTTTTCATATGATATTTGTGAATTTAAATAAAAAGAATCAACATTTGTTTCAAAAATGGTGTATATTGGCGTTTGATTGAGAAGTTAGTATACGCCTAAAATTACATGATATTCTCGCATCAGTTATATTACCGTCAGTTATACGTTATATTACAACATATTTGTTCATGTACAGTCTATGCCAACAATCTTTATGAGCAAGTTATACAACATGTTAAAGCACCATCTACGTCATTTTTAAAATCATCAAATTCTTATTGAGAGAAACTTTAACACGCTATGCTGCTAATGTGACATCAGAATTATAAAAATAAAATCAACAAAAGTCATCAATATTATATAAATGAAATCAACGAAAGTCATCAAAACTATAATTATATAAAGACCTTCAAGAGGATAATTAAATTCTTTGGATAACGGACCCTAAAACTAATTTGGCTTGATGTAATACGCAAAACAACAATCCACTATAGATTTGTAAGTTTATTTTATGTATATTATCTTAAGTCAAAGTCATTCTTATATTTTAAAAAAATTTATACAAAATTAAAAGAAAGTTTAGAAAAATGGAATAATAAGATTTAGTGATTACGATGTGAGCATGAGTTCGTTTCGATTTCGTAGAGGTTCCTAAACATGTAAATTTTATATTTGCACTCACACAAATTTTTTTGTTACCACGAAACGGGCTAAACATTATAGAAAGATCCTGGATACTGAAGCTTTCGAGAAAATCAGCTAGGTGTGAGGTTGCCCAGACAGCCGTGTGTAACAAGATCCGTGACATAGTATTAGTTACCCGTTAGTTACCAGTTAGTTAGTTATTAGTTACCCCTCGTAAACAAAAGCACAACCTGACAGCTAGCATATCTCACAAAACACAGAAGAAAAATTCACGATATATGGCGGACGCCTGCCGCATATGCATGCATAGACTGCAAAATTACCTTCAAGACAGAAGCACTCCTAGATAGCCACCAGGTGGATAAACATAAAAAAAATGTAAGTTAATATTATTAAACAGAAAATTTTTTATAGTAATTTAAATTTTATATTTCAGAAAAAATATGTATGCCAGAGCGGTTATGCATGTAAACAAAAGCACAACCTGACAGCTAGCATATCTCACAAAACACAGAAGAAAAAATCACGATATATGGCGGAAGCCTGCCGCATATGCATGCATAGACTGCAAAATTACCTTCAAGACAGAAGCACTCCTAGATAGCCACCAGGTGGATAAACATAAAAAAAATGTAAGTTAATATTATTAAACAGAAAAAATTTTATAATAATTATAATTAAATTTTATATTTCAGAAAAAATATGTATGCCAGTGCGGTTATGCATGTAAACAAAAGCACAACCTGACAGCTAGCATATCTCACAAAACACAGAAGAAAAATTCACGATGTATGGCGGAAACCTGCCGCATATGCATGCATAGACTGCAAAATTAGCAACAAGACAGAAGCACTCCTAGATAGCCACCAGGTGGATAAACATAAAAAAATGTAAGTTAATATTATTAAACAGAAACATTTTTATAGTAATTTAAATTTTATATTTCAGAAAAAGTATGTATGTTAGTGCGGTTATGGATGTAAACAAAAGCACAACCTGACAGCTAGCATATCTCACAAAACACAGAAGAAAAATTCACGATATATGGCGGAAGCCTGCCGCATATGCATGCATAGACTGCAAAATTACCTTCAAGACAGAAGCACTCCTAGATAGCCACCAGGTGGATAAACATAAAAAAAATGTAAGTTAATATTATTAAACAGAAAAAATTTTATAATAATTATAATTAAATTTTATATTTCAGAAAAAATATGTATGGCAGTGCGGTTATGCATGTAAACAAAAGCACAACCTGACAGCTAGCATATCTCACAAAACACAGACGAAAAATTCACGATATATGCCGGAAGCCTGCCGCATATGCATGCATAGACTGCAAAATTAGCTTCAAGACAGAAGCACTCCTAGATAGCCACCAGGTGGATAAACATAAAAAAAATGTAAGTTAATATAATTAAACAGAAACATTTTTATAGTAATTTAAATTTTATATTTCAGAAAAAATATGTATGCCAGTGCGGTTATGAATGTAAACAAAAGCACAACCTGACAAAACACTTAAAAATTTTTTTCCATCGAAAAATAACTTTATTATATTAACAACCTTAGTGAAATTAAAATGTATGAAGTTTGTTTGTTTGTTAATTGTTTTAAAATGTTAATGCATTAAAGTGTTAAATGTTATTTAAAATGTTTTAAAATGTTGCAACGTGCAGAAGGGAGGCAGATAGAGGATAGGTATATTTGGAAGAAATGTTTGAAATGAAAAATTAAATGGACCTACCTTTACATTTGCCCCCTCTAAAAGTCAGCACGGTGGAGCTATGAATTATTTTTTTAAATTTTTATTCATATTTTGAGTTTTTTGTATGGGAACCTCCATAAGGGTAGCAGATGGGGTGTTGATGACTTAGAGAATATTACGATTAAAAAAATATTAGGACCTTGTCATACATTTGCCTCATCTAGGAGTCACTTCGGGCCAGCTACAGCCAACTTAGAGATTTTTCCACTTATGTATGGGAACGTCCAGAAGGGAGGCAGATAGAGGATAGGTATATTTGGAAGAAATGTTTGAAAAGAAAAATTAAATGGACCTACTCATACATTTGACACCTCTAAAGGTCATCACAAAGGTGGCTCAATGGATTGTAGTAATGTTAGTTTTGTCTATGTTTTATTTATGTATTTACTTTTATTTACGGCAAATCGATAGTCGATAAGTTATAGTTATGTATTAGTTTAACGTACGTCACGGAGGAGTGCAAAACATACATGTAGTCGTAATGTAAAGCTTTATTGTCTGGTTTGTGATTCTTGAATTCAAGATCTAGACACGCTCTGACACTTCACCCACTCCCATCCTCTGGGTTCTAGTCAGCCTTAGGTGCCCGTCGACGGAGCCAATGTCTAGATATAATATTTTTGTTAAAAGCTGACTTCTAGGCGACTAGAAGCAGCATCTTACAATTTGTTTACATAAGGCTCTCTTCGTCTTCGTTTTCATTCAACGAGTCTCGTACTTATTGTACAAATTTTGTGTTGTTAAATATTAAAATAAATTAGAGAATAACTTGTAGTTAATTAGTTCTAATTAGGTTGTGCATTAAGATTATCATTTAAATCGTGTATTTGGTTATTTTTATTAAATTTGTTAACCTAAAATTAAAGTCAAAAAATGTTGAATAAAGAACAATAAAAGGAAAAATATTTAATTTTGGTTCATTTTGTGAAAGTGATGATGATATTGTTCTGATAAATGTTTATAGATTTGATTTTTCCTTATAGTTCCGCCATTGCTGACAGCATCAAATCATTTTCAACTTAACCACATTTTGGGCGTGCATAATCCGCCATTGTTCATCTGATGCCTTTTGTGAGGCAGAATTAATTAATGTTAGGCAGTTATTCAAAATTAGTATCATCTATATTCATTTAATTCGACATCGAATGCCTTGTGTGAGGCAAAATTAATTATTCTACGAACATACAACTTTTGTGAGGTAGAATTAATGAGTGTATTATGCAGTTACTCAACATTTTCATCATATATTATTCAATTAATCATCGACTGCCTTCTGTGAGGCAGAAATAATTAACGCATTCTGTAATTACTCAAAATTATTATCATAAATCATCGAATGTCTTGTGTGAGGCAAAATCATTAGTAATGATTACTTGTCTGTCATCGTCATCAATGGTTTAAAAATTGTCAATATTTTGAATCATACAATTTATCAAACCTTCAAAATTATCATCATTCAAGGAGTCATCTTCAATGTTATAAAGTCCAATTGAATTTGACTTTTATTTTATTGAATATCGATTTCGACTTTCGTCAAAATCAAATTCGAATTGTTACTATAAGGAAGTTTATATTATTATTAATAAAATTAAAAATAAGGTTGATATGAATAACGACGATATATTATTTGAACCAGCATTTACTCGACAGATTCTATATGATCACTTGGTAGAATACTTAGATTTCGATGAACCACCACTGGCTGATCCACAAATTCCAATGCACATACAAGGAACAGAAAGACATGTACAATTATTAACGAGTGTTTCAAAACGAGTTATAGAAAAGAATCGTGAAGGAGTTATGGCAGTGACATTAAAAAGTCGTAAGAAAACTCCTCGAATGGAAAGTAAAAAGGGCCTTAAAAAATAATATTACCACGTTAAAACATTAAATTGTAGGTCGAGAATAATATTTAAAAATAAATTGAATTAAAAATATAAAAATAGTGTTTTTTTGTTGAAACCTTGAAAATGTTGAGGTCAGATCGATTTTCCTACAAAAAGGAGTTCGAAAACCAAAAAATTGATCGTAATAAAAGTTGTTGGAAGTTATCTGAACTTTTATAATCTGCAAAAAAAAAAAAAAATCTCGAAAAAAATCAAAGAAAATTCAGAATTTATTAGTTAAAAGTTCATTTTAGGCTATTTTTCGACAAAAAATTCCTAATATCTCTACTAAAAATAAAAAAAAATATTAGTATCAATACAGATTCTGAAAGGTGATAAAAATACCTTTTAAACAAGCCCAGATTGAGAAATCTACTATAATTCTATCCAATTTTATGACGAATTTAATTAAATTATTCTATGTATATATGGAAAAATACCTATTTTGAAATTTTGGGGGCTCCAAATCCAACTTAGAGCTATGGTCTCTTGAGCAAAATTTCTCAGAATCACCTATAGATTGCGTTTTTGCTATACGCTTCATCAAAAAAAAAATAACCCCCCTTATATATATATATATATATATATATATATATATATATATATATATATATATATATATATATATATATATATATATATATATATATATATATATATATATATATATATATATATATATATATATATATTAGACTGGTCGTTAAAAACTAAATTTTCCGAGACGCCCCCCAGAAAAATTCTTTGTGGTCAAAAAACCATAACGGCTTTATTTTTTTTTTTTTTTAAGTGAAAAGAACACGTGCCGCAAAATCATCGAAGTTTATTTTTTGATAAAATTGTCAATATCTCATAAAATATGCAGATGTCAAAAAAAATCACTTAATCATTTTTGCAGGAAATTTAATTCTCTACAAAAAAAGTCCTGGTCATTTTTTTCCTAAAACCTATATTTCTGATGATATTTTGAAATAAAACTTGAAATTCTTCGAAACTCGTAAAACCAAATGATGAAAATTTCGACGAAAGAGTACTAATTTTGATTTTTTTTGTCACGATTATTTTTTTATACATTTCATTCTATAGCATAAGAAGAAAATTAGGAGTTTTTCGTCATCTTTATTTTTTCTGTTTTTTAAAAATTACGAAAACTTACAAGTTCATTTTCAAAATATCATGAGAACTATACGTTTTCGGGAAAAAAAAATGACATGAACCTTTTTTGTAGAGAATTAAATTTCCTACAAAAATGGTTATGAGATTTTTTTTGACATCTGCATACTTTATGAGATATTTGAAAAAATCTACGAATTTTTCAAAAAATCAACTTCAACGATTTTGCGGCACGTGTTCTTTTGATTTAAAAAAAAAAAAAATAATGCCATTGTAGTTTTTTGACCCCAAAGAATTTTTCTAGGGGGCGTCTCGGAAAATTTAGTTTTTAACGACCAGTCTAATATATATATATATATATATATATATATATATATATATATATATATATATATATATATATATATATATATATATATATATATATATATATATATATATATATATATATATATATATATATATATATATATATATATATATATATACATATATACATATATATATATATATATATATATATATATATATACACCTATCCCCCGCTTTACACGGCACTCGTTTAACACGTTTTCGACTTTACACGGTTTTTGAAAAAAAATTTCCCAAAAAAAAAGTAAAAAAAGACAAATTTTGGTATTACACGCACTTATATCTACTTTATTTTAATTAAACCTTCTGGTATACCATATACATACAGGTTGTAATTAAAACAAAAAAACAAGAAACTTGTAACAAAAAACGCATTTGAGTGTTCAAAGCAAATTTTGAAAATACATGTTGATGTGAATCAGCAAAGGTATGTAAGAGATTCTCTATGTAAATCAGTTGATTTTAAGCAATATATCGTTATTAGCTAGATACAAAATGCGTAGGTGTATCAATGGTCATAGTTAATTTGTAAGGAAATAATTATATCTGTTGACATACGAGTTAACGTGAGATATTATACAACACTGGCAATAGCAGTGAGATCTTGTTCTATCCTATAATGAAATATTGGGGTCTGTTATATTTTATTAAATGATTGGATTTATTGTTTAGTTATCAATTCGAAAAAATTTAAAGAACACAAACAATTAAAATTAGCGTTCATCAATATCGTTGAACGCATGTTGTTGCGGTG
>OY856186.1:314737473-314860973 GCA_963693315.1 Diogma glabrata
ATTATAAACTGAACGAAAAAATAAAAATTTCGATTCCTTTTTGAGAGGGATTGATTTTGGTTTAAATCAAACACCCTGATAAAACCTATTAATTAGTGCATGAACAATTGTACCAGTTGGTTTCATCTGATAAATCGAAAAGTCAATCCATGGTCAAAACGTTTTCTTTTCGATGAAATAATTTATGCAGAATCAATCCCAAAATAAATTGAATTGATAGTTTGGTACAACCTGGATTTTTCTAATACAATTAACTGGAAGAGGATTATATACCAGATTGAGCAAATGAATAAAAATAAAAATACAACCCAAAGAGGAAAATATTATTGGAGATGATTTGGACATACTAAGAGAGGCCAACGATCAACTTCATCACAATCTTAAACAAGCAAGTCTATTTTTTTTTCTTATGTATATTGTTATTAGATTTTGAATTTTTTTTAGATGATAGGTTAAAAACTTGGAAGTAAGAGATTCCCTAATCACAATATTCGTTGTGGGGACGATCGATATCCTGCACTTTTTAAACAATTTGTTATTGTTTGTGAAAAAAGTCCAAAATTACAAGGTATAGAACATATCGTCCAAATAGACGAAGCCCATCTGGGAAGGAAAAAATCTAGCAAAGGACGTGTGAACTTGAGTACATGGGTGTTTGGAGGTATTGATAATACTACAAACGAATGTTTTATAGAGCCCGTTCTTAACAGATCATCAGTAATACTGCAGGAAGTTATAACACGAAGAATCAAATCAGGTACATCAATAATTTGGGATTGCTGGGCTGCCTATCTTAATAGAAATGAATGGATGCACATGACTGTTAACCATAGCTATCATTTTGTTGATCCAGCTACGGGTGCGCATATACAAAAAATTGAACGGTTATGGTGTGATTTCCGTGATAATATACCACTTTATGGGATAACAAGGGAACATTATGAACAGTATATTGCGGAATTTTTATTCAAACGGCATATTGCATATGAACAAAGAACTGAAGCGTTTTTCTCTACTGTGGCAGAAATGTTTCCCATACAAATTGATGACTTTTTAAAATAATTTAATCAACTTCAGATACAAGAACGTGGTTTCAAAATATGAACATTGCTTGTGGATTCTAATAAGCATGATTTAGTAATATAAATTATTGATTTTATTAAAAATACAGCAACTTGCAGCCCAAAATTAAATATTTTTTATTTTGTAAAAAATAAAAGTTTATTTTAAAAGATATGTCTAAAGAACAGTAATGGGAAAATGCTGACGTGCATATCATGATCCTGCTTATCTAGCCAAATATCATTAATATGAAATTTTACGAATTTCTAGCAATTATTGAAAATGAAGAACAGTTACTGCATTATCTAACTAATCATAACGTTATTCGTAATGAAATAATTTGTCGTGAATGTGGTCTATTACTGCAATTACAACGGCACAAATTATATTTTCGGGGTTGTTATTCGGAAATGCGTTCTGTACGCAAACAAAAACGTCGTCAATTTCGGTGTCAATTTTTTGCAAGTGCGTTCACGAGAACGTGGTATAATATGAAAATTGATATTACGACAGCTTGTCGTTTAATTGCATATTTTGTATACTGTCAACCACCGCATCAACAAAAACTAGAGCCAGAGTTTGGAATATCGCCAATAACAGCAGTTGATTGGATTTCATTTTGTAGACAGGTATTTATTAATCATTTGTTCAAATGGAAAAATAACATTTTCAAATATATTAATATTCTGCATTAAGGTTTGTCAGTTTTGGGTCACATCACAATCAAACCAGATTGGAGGTATAGGACATATCGTCCAAATAGACGAAGCCCATCTTGGAAGGAAAAAATCTAGCAAAGGACGTGTGAACTTGAGTACATGGGTGTTTGGAGGTATTGATAATACTAAAAACGAATGTTTTATAGATCCCGTTCTTAACAAACATCAGTAATACTGCAGGAAGTTATAACACGAAGAATCAAATCAGGTACATCAATAATTTGGGATTGCTGGGCTGCCTATCACGATTTCAATAGAAATGAATGGATGCACATGACTGTCAACCATAGCCATCATTTTGTTGATCCAGCTACGGGTGCGCATACACAAAAAATTGAACGGTTATGGTGTGATTTCCGTGATAATATACCACTTTATGGGATAACAAGGGAACAATATGAACAGTATATTGCGGAATTTTTATTCAAACGGCATATTGCATATGAACAAAGAATTGAAGCGTTTTTCTCCACCGTGGCAGAAATGTTTCCCATACAAATTGATGACTTTTTAAAATAATTAAATCAACTCCAGATACGAGAACGTGGTTTCAAAATTTGAACATTGCTTGTGGATTCTAATAAGCATGATTTAGTAATATGAATTATTGATTTTATTAAAAATACAGCAACTTGCAGCCCAAAATTAAATATCTTTTATCTTATAAAATAAATAAAAGTTTATTTTAAAAATATGTCTAAAGAACAGTAATGGGAAAATGCTGACGTGCATATCATTTTTTTTTTAAATAAAATGTGTTGTGCAATAGTGTTTAGATTTTAGAATATGTGTCACAACAACAATCATTACATGGTGTTTATTAATTCATTCAGTTATCTAAATAATAAATATAAAATAATATGTCTATAATATATGGCGACCTGGCCAAGAGAGACGTAAAGACCAACAACCATAATCATTTTTTTTTCAATTTAAAACAAAAAAAAGACAGCAGATTATTACCAACTAAACATCAACAACCTTAATCATCGTTAATCAACATCTAACAATCATCAAAACAACTATTATCTCAAGATTGACATCTGACAATTAGCAAAAACAACAACCATAATCTCAACACTACACTCAGATAGGCGGATAGGATAACATCTTCTTATCAACAAAGGCAACCAATTTACCAATCTCAACGAATCACACAAGTCAGGTACATTCTTTCTCCTATATTAAGTGAAACAAAAAAAAAGTAAAATATGTGAAAACCAAGAAATATGTAAAACCAAATAATTTAAAAAAAAAAAAGAAACAAAAAGAAAATTTCAATGTATAATTTCTATTTTCAAAGGCATGTACGCGAATTAAAATTAAAACGATGGCGTTGTATTCATTATATAACGACCGACCGACGTATGTATTCACAAATTATAGCATTCGAAGGTAGTAACGTGAAGTCAAGTCAAGAAATAAAAAATAGAAAACGGTTTCGAAGTGAAGTCAAATGAAATCATCGAGTTTTTAAATCCGTTAATAGATACAAAAAAACAATTGAGCAAGATCTTCACATTTTAATATCGGCCACTCAGCCCGAAGAAATACCATTGGCTCAAGAAAAATTAAAAACCAAATTGGATTACCAAAAATCTGAAAGTAAAAAAGAAAACTTTTCTATTTATAACAATTGCCGTTACTGTTTTGTGTGGACAGAACTAGTAAGTAAATAAAAACATATATTCAATAAAAACTTTTAATGAAAATTGTTTTCATAGATTGTTTTTGACTTCGAGTTGATATTTGGATTCACTCAAAAACTAAACGAACATTGGCAATCCTACTGAAACGATGTGAATAATTCGTTTCATCAACTACCAAAATAAATAAATAAATCACACTTATGTATTTATAAATTTTTCCCCAGAATTTCCATTTTATTAATTGTATAAAGATATAGATAGTGTTATGACACAATTCATCGTGTTATTTAACCAGTAGTATTTATGAGAGTCTACACCCCACTCCAGAACGAGCTTAGGTTCTGTACTGGTGGATTGAAGGAAATGTACGCCTTGGTAGTGAGATTTAATAATCAACGAACAGTCAGAGATACGTTTCCTTCGGTCGCCACACTGTTCTATTTTTTCTCCCTTATAATATAACTACAGTAAAACTCGTTTATAAAGTACGGTCAAGGGACCGACGTAAGCGTACGTTATACACCATGGTACGTTATATCCATAAAAATTAAAAAAGCATAAGCAAATTTGCCTGTTATTCTCATTATGTCATTGTATTTGTATTTCATATTAAATTATTTACTACATGTTAATTGATATAAAACCGATCACAAAAAATAGGAACATATAGTTTAAAAACAATTCATTATCATAAAATAGTTATGTTAAAGCTAATCAAACCAACGCTACATAAACATATGAATGTATGTTAATATTTTCGGATGAGAATGTCTGAATATTGGCCTACTCAAATTAATCTGCGATGGACAATTTTTTTACTGAAAAATAATCAGTAATTTTCTGTTGTTTAAGGCAAAGTTGAATAATATTTTCCACTTTATAGTGTAGACTGAAGAGCAATATTTTTAAGAGGAACATTTTAAGAGCTCGTTATATTGATCCATTTTTAACGGCTTCCTCTACTTTGTGAAATTTAACACATCTAATTTTTTTACGTTTCAATGAACAAACAAACTGCTTCAATTTCTAAGCGATTGCGCACAATCGAAGAAATTTTTCTACAATCCAAACCCTAACTTGAGAAAGACTTCTTTTGATCGACTTCCGCCAAACATTTTAATTTATTGGCCAAAGTCAAATGGCCAATCAAATTAAAATGCAAGTGATCGCATTTTAATTTGATTTGGGGCCGTGTCGCACTTTTAGCATGTTTATAAAACATGAAAGCATTAAAGAATTCGAACTGATAAATTAGCAAATATTTTCTCAACACTTACTTGCGAATTAATAAACCACAACAATGGACCCTTTAATGAACCACAACAAATTAATGAAAGGAAGCAGAAACATTTCGTAAAAAAGTAATAAATATCGTAAAGCACCGAATACTTACGACTTTTAAATTTTTATGTTTATTTTGTATTCCTATTTTCTATTCGTACTTTATAAACTGGGCAAATTACACAGAAAAATAGTTCACGGGACTAAACGTGTGTACGTTATAACCTTATAAGCCGAGGTACCTTATAAGAAGGATAATTTGTTCGTAAAATTTTTATAGATGTAAGAAAAAAATTTGCTGTACTCTATAGACCAAGTGTACTTTATATATGGTGTACGCTAAAAACGAGTTTTACTGTACTTGATATTTCTTGGTATCAACATCCGCAATTACACATGACGTCAATATAAATTAGCGCGACCCTCACAATTCATATTGCTTAAGTTCGTAAACAAATCCTTCTACTTTAACTTTGTTATAAACAAACAAAAAGTAAAACTCATATAGTTGTAATGGCATTTTTTATTTTTGGTGACGCTATCAGATACAATCAGATATTGAAAGTGTTTTGAATTGTGATGGGAGTGGTTATCATCTATTCATCTAAACCGTTATCGGTTTATCGTATTTCGTAGGATATTGTCATTTCATTTTCTTTATATAATTTTTAATAACTGAAACAAAACAAACCCAAATTAGGTATGGTTGTTTGTTTCTATTTATGAGAGACGATAATCAAATGAAACAGAGTTTAAAGGATAAATAAGTTTTGTATTACGATTGGTGAGACAGTATGATAATGATCAAGATTGTTTTTGTTTTAAACGGATAATACCACCATAGCAGGAAGAAATATACAAATGTTTTGAGATCAATCATCTCGCTTCCGCACCTTCGTTTAGAATATTTAAACAATGAATTTTGCTTGACTTTAAGATAAAATCAAGACACTCGTTCTCAGTTTCGGGAAAAATCGAATAATAATTGAATTTTTGAGTTGTAAATTGAAATTAAAACAAATTATTGTTTAAATGTAGTAAAATTAAAATATAAATAAAACTCAAAATTGGCAGTTCGATTATGACTTTCAAAATCGTCAAATTAAAATTCGATCCTGATCGTAAATTAAAAGTATCGTTTGAACATTTAATCGATTATCAGTTATTTAAAATAAATAAAGATAATCATTTTCGGTTTTGGATATTTTGCTATCTAACGTTGTTCCGCGTTTCGAATATTTGTGTAAAAGCTTGCTTTAGCTTTAATATTATAAAAAGAAAAGGAGTTAAAGAACAAGAAAATTGTGTTAGAAAGAAGTGTGTGCAAATTGTATTATATTCATTTTGACGAAAAAATAATAATAACTGTTGAGGTTCACCCCATATAAATAATTAATATTTTTCTTTTAAATTTAAAATAATCGTTGGTTATCCTTTTTTTAGTTTACTTTTATTATATGTCATAAACATTTTAAAATCTTTATTAACGTAAAATCCACTTTTTCTCAAAATAAATTTAACATCTGGCATGCAGATTTTCATTTTTTATAATTTCGGAAATTCCCAAATATTAATAATAAAACTTTCAATAATTTCTTCCCTTTCCTTATTTTGTTTAACTTTATATTCATATTTGTTTCAACTCCCTTCATAATTGATAACCAATGATAACCAATGAAAATAATTTTAATCTTAGTTTTTTAATTTGGACCACCTTCAATAAAGAAATAAAAAAAAATCAACATTTACACTCTTAGAATTAAAATTATTTTTTTTTAGCAGTCTCATCTAAGATACCTATCAATATATATATACATGTTAAACATAAATAAAAATAAATAAAATCATATAATTTAATTTAAAATAAAAAAAATAAAGTGTTTTATATAACAGTACGAACAATAATTATTCCTTTTGATTAAGTTGAAAGGAATGAGAGCTTAGGGCAACTAGCAAATCTAGTTGTTTTGTATAATTAAGTTCCAACATCAACATTGGTCCTTCGAGCCAGATTCAACAATACGGATTTGAGACTATCGTATTAACTTGCAACGTAACGCAACGTTAATCATAATATAAAAAATAATAATTCAATATAAAAAAAATAATATAAAACAAAGTGTGTGATAAAATGTACAATTTGCAGTGAAACATAAAAACAATCTAAAATTATAATTACACATGTATACGTTTATATTAAAAGCCTGCAACGCAACGCAGCAAAGTGTTTTAAAAATATTATTGTGAATAAAAGAAAAATCTGCAACGAAACGCATTTTTTCAAAGAAGTGACAAACAATTACATTCAACATTACATTACCTTTAATTGGAGGAACCAACCACATATAGTTGACGAAAAAACTACATATTTTACAAGAAAACATCAAAGGTGGTAAGTCTCTCTATTTTATTTGTTAAAAAATTGCCGTTTTTTATACCTTTATTTTAATTTCTACTCGTGTTAAAATCGTGTTAAAATGTCTGACATTTCATTAATCGAACGTTCTAGTGAAGATGTCAAAAGTGTTTCCCATTTCGTTAAACAACGTGGTGTTTTAAAAGGCAAACTCACGCGGTTTAAAAAGTTTGTTGATGACATATCAAAATGTGACGACATTCTTCAATTAAAAAAAAGAACAGATTCAATTTATAAAGACTTCGAGAAATATGAACGTGTTCAAGACGAATTAGATTTGTTATGTAGGGAAAATGAATTGGACGGACAGATAACAGAACGTACTATATTTTCAGACGCCTTCTATGAGTACACATCGAAGGCTGAAACTTTCTTAAATAACCATAAACCCGATAGTACAAATACAATATCGATTCCAGTCGGCGTTGAAGACGAAAATTTAACGCCACCTTTAATCTCAAATACAGTAGATCCAACTTCAAGTTCTAATATTCATTCTTCAAACGAACTTTCAATTTCGCATGTAAAAATGCCAACTATGCAGTTACCCAAATTTAATAACACTTGTGAAAACTGGCCAAGTTTCGCCGATTCATTCAAAGCATCAATTCATAATAATTCAAGATTACGAGACTCTGAAAAACTGATGTATTTAAAATCTTGCTTAACCGGAAAGGCACTTTTTAAAATAGAATCTATTGAAACAACAGATCGTCATTATAATTTAGCTTGGTCTATTTTGGAAAAAAGTTTTGACAATCCCGTTGCCGCTGCTAACAAACGAATAAAAGCAATCTTTGAAATACCTCATTGTACAAAAGCAACGGAAAAATCGATTGGTGAAATTATTGATGTTGCGACTAAACATTGTGCCTTGGAAGCCTTAAATAAACCTTTTCTAGAAGCATTTCCAGTTTACGCTATAACATCAAAATTAGATGAAGAAACCCGTCGTAAATGGAAAGAACTAAATCAAAAAATTGAATTTCCATCCATGCATGAGTTGTTACAGTTTTTACATGAAAGACAACGCGTTTTAGAAGAAGATAGTGAAAAAAAACCAAATCATGCAGGTCCCTCTCTTGCTAAACGCAAAATTCCAAATTTTAAAAATTCTCATACTACCTTAACTTCAACTGAAAACTCTACAAAGCTCCCAATAGCATGTAATCTGTGTAAAGGTCCTCATTATACATCAGCTTGTGATACATTCGAAAATAAAACCTCAAGTGAGCGTTTTGATTTAATAAAAAACGCCAGGCTTTGTATTAATTGTTTTCGTTCAAATCATACGGTTTCTACATGCCAATCTCTATCGAGATGTAAAACCTGCCATAAAAGGCATCATACACTTCTTCATCACGAACCTGAAAATACCGTTGTGTCAAATTTCGCTAAATTATATGCTAACGTACCATCACAAGTTCTACTTTCCACAGCAATTATAAATATACTTGACAAAGACAACAATTCTCACGAATGTCGAATACTGCTAGATTCTGGTTCTCAATCAAATTTTATAACTGAGCGCTTTGCTTCTATTCTAAAACTTCCTCAAACACAAATTAATATACCTGTAATCGGCATTCATCAAATTCAAACCAATATCTTTAAATCTATAGTGGCTAAAATTATTTCAAGAAGCACACGATATACTAAAGAGCTTAATTTTCTCATTATTCCAAAAATTACTGGTCGATTGCCATCTATTCAGCTATGCAAAAATCAGTTAACCATTCCAACCAATATAACCCTTGCTGATCCAGAATTTGATAAACCACGCGATATCGATGCTCTACTGGGCGCTGAGATATTTTATAATTTACTTTCCATCGGTCAAATTGCAATAGCTAAACCTTCCGCGGTTTTGCAAAAAACTCAACTTGGTTGGATAATATCTGGTAGGATTCTAAACGAAGATCCTCAAGAACCAGTTATGTGTAACATTTCATTAGACATTTTAAATACAAATATTACTAGGTTTTGGGAGATTGAAGAAGGCCCTAACAAAAAACTTTTATCGGTTGAAGATCAAGAGTGTGAATCTCATTTTGCACAACATACTAAACGTGATGAAATAACTGGTAAATTCACAGTAAAACTGCCTTTTAGTACTAACAAACCAAACCTTGGAAATTCATATAATTCGGCATTGAGACGATTTTTATCTTTAGAGCGTTCCTTTGTTGATAAGCCCAAACAGTGGAAGCAATACGTTGATTTTATGCGAGAATACGAAAAGTTAAACCACATGTCACTTTGCGAAAATCATAACACAAACGAAGGTTACCATTTGCCTCATCACGCCGTATTCAAAGCTTCCAGTTTAACAACAAAAATACGTGTGGTTTTTGACGCATCTGCCAAGACAACCACTGGCATTTCACTAAATGACGTTTTGTTAGTTGGGCCCAAGGTTCAGGATGACTTATTTTTTCTAACCTTACGATTTCGAGTACACGTCTATGTTTTAACAGCTGACGCTGAAAAAATGTATAGACAAATTATAGTTCATCCAGAACATAGAATATACCAAAAAATATTATGGAGATACTCTAGCGAAACGCCAGTTCAAGTTTTTCAATTAAATACCGTTACATATGGCCAAGCCTCTTCTTCTTATTTATCTGCGAAAATTCTACATAAACTAGCCGACGATGAAAGGGTTAATTATCCAGTTGCTGCTCGTATCCTCTACGAAGATTTTTACGTAGACGATTTACTAACAGGTGCTGAAACTTTTGATGAAGCCTTGTTGATTAGAAATGAATTAATTGCTGTAACGAAGACTGCTGGTATAAATTTACGTCAATGGTCTTCTAACGAGCCAAAACTTACAAACGATCTTGTTGATAAATCTGATGACAAATATATTAAATTAGATCTTGATGAAAATATAAAAACATTAGGCATTCAATGGAATCCTAAAAAAGATTTAATTTTTTATACAGTTAATTTAGACTGTAATACTACTAAGATCACTAAACGAATAATCCTTTCAGAAATTGCCCGCTTATTTGACCCTTTGGGTCTAGTTGGCCCAAGCTTAAACTTGAATGGGACGAATCCATTCCCGCTGACCTTTATACTTTCTGGATGCAATATCGATCTGAATTACCATTGTTAGAGAAAATGTCAATACCACGGAGAACAATATTGAGCGAACGAACAACCTTACAACTTCATGGATCTTCTGATGCAAGTGAACGCGCATATGGTGCATGTCTATATATTCGTTCCGAAGACAACTATGGTCATTGTACATCTGTTATTTTAAACTCCAAATCTCGTGTAGCGCCATTAAAATCTCGTTCTATACCGCGACTAGAACTTTGTGCTGCTCATCTTCTTTCAAATCTCGTTGAAGTCACATTACAAGCATTAAAAAATATAAAATTTGATGACATATATCTTTGGAGCGACTCTACTATTGTTTTACATTGGATAAAAACACCATCCAATTCACTTAAAACATTTGTTAGAAATCGTATTTCTGAAATACAAAACGTTAAATATAACGCTACGTGGGGACATGTATCAACAAAACATAATCCAGCTGATATGATTTCTCGTGGACTTCTTCCTTCTGAACTTTATTTAAACCAATTTTGGATAAACGGTCCCAATTGGCTTATTGAACGTCAAACACAGTGGCGCTCAAGCTACCCTTTGTGCAATACGTTCATCATTTTGGATCATTAATGGTCGTAATCCTGTAAAATCTATTATACATAAATGTATTCTTTGTTTTCGTGCTAAACCACCAATCACACAATACAAAATGGGAAATTTACCAAAGAACCGCTTAGTGTTTAAACGACCATTTTTACAAACGGGCATAGACTTCTGTGGTCCATTTTACATAAAAGAAAAACGATTTCGCAACCGCAATAAAGTTAAAATATACGCTGCAATTTTTGTGTGTTTTGCCACTAAGGCAATACATATTGAATTGGTTCAAGACCTGACAGCAGAGGCATTTCTAGCAGCACTACGTAGATTCTTTGCACGAAGAGGCAAATCTTCAGATCTTTATTCTGATAATGCCAAAAATTTTGTTGGTGCTAAACGAGAGCTAGACGAAATCAGTAAATTTTTAAAAACGAATGATCAAACTTCTACAATTTTAAACATGTTAGCAAATGAAAATATTACATGGCATTTTATTCCACCACGTTCACCCAACTTTGGTGGTCTCTGGGAAGCTGCAGTGAAGTCATTTAAACACCATGTAACTCGCGTAATCGGGACACACTTTTGACATTTGAAACATTAATGACCTATGTTAATGAAATTGAAGCCATTTTAAATTCCCGTCCATTAACTCCCATGTCATCAGATCCTAATGACTTGAGTGTTTTAACACCAGGTCACTTTTTAATCGGCGATTCGTTAACAAATTTGCCTGAGAGCAACTTTTCAGATGTTCCATCACCAAGATTATCATCTTGGCAACACGTTCAACAATTAAAGCAACATTTTTGGTCACGCTGGAGCAAGGAATACCTTCATGAACTTACTGTTCGAAAAAAATGGCACACTGGAGCTACAGATAACATAAAAACTGAAGCAATTGTTTTATTAAAGGAAGATAATTTACCTCCTATGCGGTGGAAACTAGGAAAAATTATTGAAATTCATCCTGGGAATGATGGTATCGTTCGAGTCGTGACAGTTAAAACTCCAAATGGACAATACAAACGTAGCATAAAGCAGCTAGCACCGTTACCTATAGAAACATAGCTTATAAATCAATATCTAGTATTAAGATTTTTTATAAAAAAAAAATTCAATTAAACCAATTATCATAATAATTACTTAATAACATTTCATACATAATAATTATTTAATCAATTAAAATGTAAATAATCCTATAATTTTTATTACTATTTTGAACAGAATCGTTCAAGGGGCCCGGCATGTTGAGGTTCACCCCATATAAATAATTAATATTTTTCTTTTAAATTTAAAATAATCGTTGGTTATCCTTTTTTTAGTTTACTTTTATTATATGTCATAAACATTTTAAAATCTTTATTAACGTAAAATCCACTTTTTCTCAAAATAAATTTAACATCTGGCATGCAGATTTTCATTTTTTATAATTTCGGAAATTCCCAAATATTATTAATAAAACTTTCAATAATTTCTTCCCTTTCCTTATTTTGTTTAACTTTATATTCATATTTGTTTCAACTCCCTTCATAATTGATAACCAATGATAACCAATGAAAATAATTTTAATCTTAGTTTTTTAATTTGGACCACCTTCAATAAAGAAATAAAAAAAAATCAACATTTACACTCTTAGAATTAAAATTATTTTTTTTTAGCAGTCTCATCTAAGATACCTATCAATATATATATACATGTTAAACATAAATAAAAATAAATAAAATCATATAATTTAATTTAAAATAAAAAAAATAAAGTGTTTTATATAACAGTACGAACAATAATTATTCCTTTTGATTAAGTTGAAAGGAATGAGAGCTTAGGGCAACTAGCAAATCTAGTTGTTTTGTATAATTAAGCTCCAACATCAACAATAACAAAAGAGAAAAAATTATATATGTTTTTGTTTATTAATATTAATATTGGAGAAAATAATGAAAACTGTGATTCAATAAAGAAATTTGGTGCTTATATGTGAAACAAACTGGGGTAAATATATATTTGCATAAGAGCAAGAAATAGGAGCATGCAGCGAAGTCAAGGATAACCGGGTGAGTTCGTTCCATAATTACTGTTGCTTCATTATTATGAGCATCAACCCATTGGAAAATTATATTAATTCTGTTGGCGGAATCGTTGACGTTATCACTTATTATTGTGAAGCAGTGTAACGTTATCGTGATTGAAGATACTGCTGGTGGAAGTACCCTACCTATTTAAAGAAAATACTCTAGCTGGTGGACTACCTAGTCACGGAAATTAGTTAAAATATTCTCATTTGCCGAAACAATTACATATACATATATATATTGGTTGCTAAATTAATGTTTACTGTTGGCTACAATCAACTTTTTGTACTTATTCCATCTTTCCTTCAAATCTCATCTTGTTAGATTATATATATATTTTTTTTGCATGATCGAAGTGTTAATAATAGGGTTCACTTCGTTATAACGAAATAATAGAATAAATATTCATCGATTAGAGATTTTTCCCGCGGTGGGCTTACATTGATATTTTAACTTAAAATTAATATCCCGGATAATAACTGTATCCCAGATACAGTTATTATAATAGTGCCATTAATTCCAATAGCAACATATTTTGAAGTAGTCCATTTTATTCAATTTCAGTACATACGTTTTTTATTTTCACGGTGACATCCCCTTAAACCAAAACTCAAATGTGTAAGACTATTTCACTGCTCTACCTTTTTGTTTTATCCACCTTGACATTCGCAATGCCTACAAACTTCGCTTCATATAAGTGACAACACAAAACTCAATCTTCATTTTAAGTTGGGATTTGGTAGCTTCACAATTAAAAATTAAAAAAATAATTTAATAAATTGAACAATCATTTAATCCAACTACGGCACATTGTAAATGTGATTGCCACGTGTCGAGATTCATAAAAAATACTCTTGCATCACGCAAGGTCGAATTTTGTGGAAGAAAATATAATTTCTAGTTCATTAACAGGACAGTAATTCGATTTTGCTTTTATCCTGAAAGAAGAAAAGATTTCGGATTTTAGAAAAGACTTTTGCTTAGGATTAATGCAATTATTAGTACGATTTCGAATATTTCCGATAAATTGAGATATTTAGTTCAAGTTAATAAAACACCTAGGTAGCTGGATTAGGTTATTCCAATCGACTCGATTGTAACAAGAAACCAAAAGTCTGGGGCGCTACACGTGTGAAACGCAAGCATATGCGTTATCTACAGCACTAGTTCTGATTTAATTTACATTCCTGATTTTTATGTCCAGCATCCAAATACGGATTTTATCGTGTTTCCTGTGCAGCCTAGAAAAACGGATTTACATTCCTGTTGTATACATAACCTCTAAATACGGATTTTTTTTCGAGAGGATATTTTATAGTGATAAAGTGAATTTTGAGGTGTACCGTTTAAGATTGTGACTGAGAGAACGCTTGAGAGTGACCTTATATGCATTGTAACGTCGAGAATTCTCATAAATAATATTAAAACCAATTTCTGTTCTTTTTTCCGTTCAATTAAAATATAATTCAATCATTTTATATCATTTTTCTAAATTACAATAATAACAATTTAAAAATTTTCAAATTATAACGAACAGCGTCAATTTCAAACAATAACAAACAATAGATAAAAGAACTCATTTCTTTTAACGAGGATATGTTCGTTCTTCTCAACGTTTTTTCATCTTCGTTTTTATATATGATGTGTCAAAAAAACACATTGTTTTTGCGATAATTTAATTTCTTGTTTTAGCTTGACAACAAGCACATTCTGTTCTTTTCAATGGTCGAAGATGATATTTGATTTAAAAAATTAGAGCAAAGATTCACTTTGTTTCTGGTGATAATTCTTTTTAACAATTTCTAAAATACAATTTAAAAGTAATAGAATGTGGAAAATAAATAAGTTTTAACTTTTCTTTGAAATTGAAAAGAATTAGCGTGGTTCAAATCAATGTTTTTTTTTTGATTGCAAGTGATTAGTCATTAAGTTAGAAAACAAAAAAATCAATGTAAAAAAAAAAATGACGAACGTAAATAAATTAAAACAATTGAAACTTACTGTTGATTTAGTTATTTCAATCGACAATAATTGAAATCCCAGAGAATGATATTGAGAAGAAAAAAGGAGGGGGGGAGAAGATTTAAGAGTAATAAGATTCAGAAAACCAGGTTAGAGGCATTTTTATATAAACTAAAGGAAAATAGGCCAGTAGATGGGTTTTTTTATGAAGAAGAGAGAAATTATTATTGATTTGATTGGGCCGGGATATTATAATCTGAGGGAAAAAGGAAAAAGGAAACAGAAAGGAAAAAGAACTGGATAGAAGACTTCAATCAACTTCCTCGATAAATGGGTCAGATTTTTTTTTATTATTATTATTTCTAATATTGTTATTTTTGTATAAACATTTTCTCCAACCATTTATGGTGTCATTGTTTAGGTATTTTAAGTGAAATGTTAGGCTAAACAAGTTTTGTTTTAAAATAAGAGATTTCCCAAAGTCAGTCCTCGTTGTGGAGATAATTCGGTATCCCGGGAAGTGTTAATTTAATTCCTTTTAGGACGAATAATTTTTGATGTTAAAAGTTCAAGGTGGTTCAAAAGGTGAACCAGAAATTAAAGAATAACATCATCATTAAATTTACCTACTGGCAGCAAGAGATTATGTTAATTTTAACGTCCAAATTAATTCAATAAAATCAAAATTCAAATGTTTCTGCATCGACAAACAATCATATTACTTTTCAGCATCGAATTTTGGGGGTTATAGTTGACCTTTCAGTCGCGCATTTGAGGAGGCCTCTTCAACAAAGTGACCACTTGGTGGGGTAAGTTTTTTTTATATTTCATGTAATTTGATTTCGACGAATGCAGATAGTACCTGAATTAAATTTATTACATTTTATTGGAAACTTATGAAAGTGTTAATTTTGTTACACACATTGTGTGGCTGTTTATTTCGTCGCTTTAATAATGAAACAACGTATGCTATTTATACGTTGTTTTTATATAATAGGTGCGCTGCATTCCCCATAAGGGCATCTTTGAATTGGCGTTTTTACATTTTCGAATTATTTTATGACTGGGGGTAAGAATTAATAAATTATAAACTAACGTCCATGCAAATGCATGCGCACATCAAACTTTAAACTCAAATATCTCGAAACTATACTTTTGCGTATACGTCATTTCATTATTAAAGCGACGATTTGTTTTTTGAGTCCAATCAACCAATTTAGAGTAAATTCAAATTAGAGAATCATTTTCGTGTAAGATAACCATAAATAATATTTTTTTTTTGTACAACAACTATTAAATTACTATATAACTAGGCGATACACGATTGTGAAGCTTTAATAATTCGCGTATTTTTTTTAATTAATCGCGCTTTTATTATTTATATTACTATATTATCCTTATTATATTATCTTTATTATATTATACGAATTATTTTGAATATATATACCGAAATTTAACTTTACAAATTAATTATATCTTTCATTATATCCAAGAATTCTCTCATATGCTAAATATCTCCGCTAATGCGTTTCTGGTAGGATTTAGTTCATTGTGCCTACGGTATCTGAATACAATACACACAATGGAGTAGGAAAATTAGTAAGGCAGGCATAACGAGGTCGTTCTAAATGGGTAAGGGAATGAACACATTAAAAGCCGGTGTGCAACATAGTTGTGATGCTGGTTTGTACGATTAACTTCAACATCTGTTGATGAGGTGAAGGAAGGTAGTGGTGCGCGCGACGGTTTTTGTGGTTCAGTATTCATGTTTTTTTTCTAGTATCTTTATTTTGACTTAGAGTAGTACTATTTTTGTTTGATTTGAAGTATATTGGCAGTGGGGGAAATCTTTTAGCTAGCTGGGGAAAATCTTTTACTGCCAGATCCAATCAGCTCCGATGACAAATTCTGTTAATGGTTGTTTGAGGACTTTAGTTCATTCTAGGACTTTAGCTCATTCTAGGACTCCAGTTCTTTAAGATCCGTAACACTACCAGAATCATATTTTTTCGATTGTACTTCAATACTTCAAAAATTTATCAAGGAAGTTAAAAAATTTCATAAATTTACCTAAAACCTTGTCTCAAACACATCAGAAGATGTTTGCTAATACTTGGGAAAATTAAGTTATGCATCACGAGATCCACAGAGGTAAACTTAGTAGACCGTCGAAAAATGAACTTGAAGAAATCGTAACTAAATGAACATCGCTAGATTAATTAAAAAATTAAATTATTAATTTTTGAAAATTATTAAATTATTAATTTCTAATATCGAAATGCAAAGTGTGAAATAAATTATTTTTTAATTTATATTTTTGGTGAATATAAAATTTAATTAAAATTATTAATTTAATTACGGTATTACGATTATTTGTGTTCAAAATAAATTATTATAAATTCTAAAGTTGAATGGTTGAAAACTTGGGTTCGGACATTCTCCATTTTATCAATTGACAGGTAAAGCCTGTCTTTGATAATTTGTATACTAAAAATAATTGCTATTATAAATCAAGCTTGCTATATGTGTCTTATTCAACAAATTGATGTTATTGTAGTTAAATTGTCAAGTTTATTGTAATAAGTTTTAAATTTTAATACATAATTCATGATTTCCAATCCTTGCTTTTTCTATGATTAAAACGAGAAAATATTTTATAGAGACCGAAGTTCGTAATTCTTTTCATTTCAAAATTTGTATTACCATTGTTGGAATTGGGCACAAGATTTGTCTTCTTAAAGCAGCTGTAAAAATCAATTGAAAGTATTATTCTTTACGTAAAAACCTATTCTTTACTAATTCTTTACATAAAAATGTAAAGAATTATTCTTTATATGAAAATGCACAACTCTGCACTCAAAAAAATTTGTCCGTAAAGTTTTACTAAAAAGTGGTAGTTAAATGCTTTACGAACACATTTTGGTTAGCTTTTGCCACTTTTAGTAGAATTTACGGACATTTTTAGTTAATTTGATTACAGAGAGGTGTCCGTTTTTAGTTAAATACTTTTAGTTAAAAGAAAAACATTATTATTTTACTAACAAATTGAATAAATTTCAAATTTGTGTTAGTAAAACGGAGTTTATTGTTAGTAAAAAAATTATTTTACTAACAAATTTTTCGTAATACGAATGATAATTTTTAATATGTTTGTAAAACAGGTATTATGTTGGTAGTATAAACAAATTTTTACTAACAGTCTGTAAAATAATTTGAACTAGTAAGTAAAACGAATCCCTAAAACGGAAAATTTCGTTAGTAAAAAATTTAAAGTTATAATTTTTTACAAACATATTTTTGTAATACGGATCACATTTTTTAATATGTTTGTAAAACAAGGGTTTGTTAGTATTACTTGATTTGATTTGAAGATTTGTAATACAAAAAATTTGTTAGTAATACTAGCAAATTTTACTAACACAATAGTCAAAAATCGGTCGTTTCGTTAAAAACAAAGGCAGTCGTTTGGAAGAACTCAGTGGAATAAGTTTAAAAAATCAGTGCATCTTAAAAAAAATAATTAAACATAATTAAAGTGTTATAATAATAAAAATAATTTAATTAATTTAAAATAAAAAGGAATATAATAAATATTCAATATATTTAGTGATTAAATGTATTATTATATGTAGTTAATAAAAAAAAATTGTGAATTTTTAATTGAAATTGGATTTGGTTTGGTGTATATCCATAATTTATAAAGGAAATATTGCGTAAGTGTTTTTTTAAATAATGTAACATACTTCTATTGTAAACTTCTTTACTAAATCTAATAAAAAAACAATTTCGTAGTAAAGTAATACTAACAAATTTTATTAATAAACAGTAAAAAATTAAAAATTTAAGTTTATCAGTAACACGGATCCGGTAAAGTAAATATATATAAAATGTAATTAAACAATACTAATTTATTTAATTATATGCTTTTACAGTACTTTTAATTACAGCACTTTTTAACGGAACCCTGGGACATCAAAGGAAACCTGAGAATTTGCTTACTACATATAAAAATATAATTATAAACCAATATTTTTTTTAATTTTTTAAAATATCCAATCCTTATTATAAATTATCCAATCCGATATATATTTATTTGATTTGGCTTATTAATAAAAAATACACGTATGTATTACAGAATTTAGATTTAAGTAGAAGAATATTTTTTTCTTGAAGTTATGATAATAAATTAAACAAATAAAATGAGAGTATGTACTATAACAACTTCAACTTTAAAAAAAAATGCTATACATTTTTTTAATTATTAATTTTGAATAATATATATTTTTTAATTATTAACATATAATTTTTTCAAAACAGTTTTCTAAAAAAGCAATAATAAACCATATTATTAATTTTTTACATAAACTATTTCTGTCTATTATTCAAGAAAATGTAAAAGCAATCCATTCATGGCTAAAGCAGAATAAGTTTGATCCATTTGAGTTAATTCTTCAGAAATGGAAAGATAGCGTCATGTACCTGCAAAAATCCTTCCAAAATTATGAAAATGATATCAATGTTATCAATATACTCCAAGAATGGCGTAATTATACTGGATCTAAAGGATATTTGTTGGTAAGGATAATTCATTAAAATTATGTCAAAAAATAATTATATTTATAAATTTTCCAGATTGATGTAGATTTCGAAATAAATTTCAACAAACTCTTCGAGTTACCATTCAATAATTGGGATAAAGTCATGCCAAAAATTTATGAAATTTTAAGACTAGAAACTATATCGACCAAAAATATAAAACTACGAGACGAATGATATGATAAAAAATGATTTGATAAACAGTAAAACTAACAAAAATTTTTGGTAATAAATTCCGTTTTACTAACCGTCGAAAAATTTATTTACGGACACTGCAACTAATTTTTTGGTAAATTTAACTAAATGTTTGTTAGTTAAACTAACTAAAATTTTAGTAATAAATTCCGTTTTACTAACCGTCGAAAAATGCATTTACGGACACCAACTAGCTTTTTGGTAAATTTAACTAAATGTTTGTTAGTAAAACTAACTAAAATTTTAAGTTTATGTTCCGTTTTACTAACATGTAGAAAAACTTATTTACGGACATTTTAACTTATTTTTTTTAGTTAAATCTAACTAAAATATAGTTGGATCAAAAACAACTAAAATTTTTAGTTAATTTAACTTGTAATTTTATTTGACTTTACGAACAAATTTTTTTGAGTGTGAGAGTTGATAGTTCTGCATTAGCTCTTAAATAAAATGCTTATTTGTTATATATGCTGCCAAACTTTTTCAAAATTGCCAGAACTATAACGTGTTTTAACGTATAAATGTTTGGATTAACTAATTGTGTTGTCGAATTCAAGCAAATCAAAAAAAAAAAGAAAATTAAAAACAGTATAAGTGATTCAAATAAAGTTAATTAAACTTAAAATTATACTAAAGCAAATTCGTTTGGTGGACGAATAATTAATGGTACAAATGCCGAACTTGGTGAATTTCCATATATTGTATCATATCGTGCGCTATATGGAAAGCATAGCTGTGGTGGATCCATAATAAACGAAAGATTTATATTAACAGCAGCTCAGTGTGTTCATTATTTCACTTCGGAAACCATTCAACATGGAGTTGTTGATATTTCTGTTAATGGTTCTAACATTATTCCAATCAATGCTGCATATTCCATAGTACATGAAAAATATAATTCTTTTACAAAAGAGAACGATATTGCACTTCTTTTTTTAAGTAAACGAATCAAATTTGATAAATACACACAACCAGTAGTACTACCACAACAAAATGAAGTTTTCCCAGAATCATCAACTGCTATAATGGCAGGTTGGGGATTTACTGACGAAGAAAGTGGTTTGGTTAGTTCCTTAAAAAAAGTAACTCTCCAAACATACAACTATATGAGTTGTAAACGAAACTTATAAAAAAAATATATTTGAAACAACTATTTGCGTTTCCAGGGGCCTCAATTCAAAAGCTGAACAGTGCCAAAGAGAAAAAAAAAAAGAAATCTCCGTCTGACTTATCAAACAAGTGATATTTTAAATTTTAAAAGAAAATATATTAAAAATAAAAATCGATTATTAAGACAAATAAAATCGATTATTAAGTTTAATGAAACACAAAAATCGGAAGGTCATTCCATGGTTGTATTATTTTTAAGACATTAAAAATTTAAAGCCATATAATTAAGTTGATATAAATGTCGAATACATTAAACATTAATAAATAAATATTAGGCCAATAGAATTACGGATTGTACCTACGTGTTGTTGTCGGTAACAGGTCAGAAATTTTTTTAATCTCTAGGGTAGCGTACTCACATAATGCACATGCCGAGTCCACTCACCCGGCACCTGGGGACTGGAGTTATACAACAAAGTGTGCTTGAAATTTATTTTTACTTCCTTGTAAGCAATATAACTTGTAAATGGTGCACTTTAGGATACTGGTGCCTTGGAACTTTTTTGTTCCTTAAATGTTTTTCTATTTTCTAAAAAGTTCCAAGGCACCAGTATCCTAAAGTGCACCATTTACGAGTTATATCGCTTACAAGGAAGCAAAAAAAAATTTCAAGCACACTTAGTTGCATAACTCCAGTTCCCAGGTGCCGGGCGAGTTGACTCGGCATGTCCATTATGTGAGTACCCTACCCCAGAGATTAAAAAATTTCTGACCTGTTACGAACAACAACACGTAAGCCATATCTTTTTCCGTTATTCTATTGGCCTATATATGTATTCACAAAAGTGAATGGATGTTCATATTATTTCAAAACAAAATAGAAGAAAAGATTAATTTTCTTACAGTAGAAGCACAATGTTAACAATGGTGGTGCTTCATTAGTGTTAGAATTGAGTCTATCAAATCACAGAATTCCAAGGAAGAATATCTCCTGAATAATTACAATCCAATTGTAAACAATTTATCAAAGTTTTACAGCTACTCGATCCAGTTTTATTAAAAAAATGTATCAATTTATATTAATTTTATAAAAAAGTTTTATAAGTTAAGAAAAAATTTCGAATTCTTTTCGTTAACAAAATTAGAATTAATCTGATTATTGAATTATCAGATTTTTTTTGACGCTTCATATCAAAAAACACTATAAAAAATACAATACGCTACACTATAAATTTAACCATAACTTAACATCAAATAATAACTATAAATGTACTTTTTTGGAATTTAATCAACTTTTTACATCTTCTCGTACCTTCCGCAAACATGTTGGTAGACATATCAAACATTGTAATAATATCATTACTGAATCATCTACCAGTATTGTTGTGATTACATTGAAACTGTTCTAAAAATATTATTTGAAAATTTCATATTAACTAAACTTTTGTAACTAACTCTACTGTTCACTTTACAAAATAAAAAAAAGGAGAGTCAAATCATAAAAGATAATGTTCTCTCTTCCTCACAAAAAATAAAAATAAAGAGAGAGAGAGGAAGAGAGAAAAAAGATTTTGGAAAATACAGTACCAGTCCTAAAATATTGAAAATAAAATTGAGTTTTATTTACAGGGTGTCCGCCGAGAAGGTATACTTTTGGTTTGGGTTTTGCTAAGGTTTTGCCGCCATTTTGGTAAACAATAGTTTTGACAGTTCATCTTTGGCAGTCGTGAAGTAGACACGTGGCAAATTTATTATAGAAAAATATTCGATAAACCAACGTATTTTAATCGTTAAAACATTTTATCAAAATCAATCATCGATTACTGTGACGATTGTTAGAGCTCTGGAACTTGTTCGCTGCCTTAGATTCGCTTTGTAGTTTTGCTGAAGCTGCAAATCGCAAGTTCCAATTATGTTGATTCCGTATTCACCCGTTCAATTTTGTTCCGGCTTATTTGGAACATAAGTCGCCTTTATTGGGTTAATCGCTATCTAGATCACCTTCACTGTAGAATTTCTAATAAAACAATTTTATTTCACTTTTATTATGTCAAACCTTTTTTTATTGGAAATTGCTTTCACTTTGATAGCTCGATAAAGAATGGAAAATGTGCTTTTATATAATACCAATCTCTTAAACAAAAAACTAAAATCTATTAATTAATTGTTTTCCCTTTGCTAATTTTAGAGACATCTATATGTGAACTTAAAATTATTGTGCTGAATAGTTTTTCATTTTAACTCTGGTAATAAAATAAGCAAAAGAAATATGCAAACAAAGATTGATCTGTCAAAGCAAAGGTAAGTTTGTAAGCAAATTTCATTAATTATATAAAATAAATATGTAATTTTAATTAAAATTAAACATTATATAATTGAACTAAACTTTTTCATATTTTCAGATGAGTAGTCCGGATGATGCTGATGGTGATCTGCTTCCTGGTTTCGTTAGGATAAGTATCAACATTTCATGTGTACTTAGTTAATGCCAATTTAATTTCTTTCTTTTGTTTTTTAGAACATCATGAAGAGTCTTGAAGAATTTTGAAACATGGTAAGAAGATGAGATATCAGGATGGTAATATCAATGATGATAACATAATGCTGCACTGTAATAACAGCGATAAAAACCCATTGATTAATATGTGATTAGTTGATTCAGGTAATTTGATAAATTTGTTTAATGATTCTAAACATACTCCCCACCGTTAACAATTTAAATTGTTAACTAGTCGGCAGCTTACACAGTTTATTTACTGGACGTTGAAAAGTTGAGTTCATGGTTTTAATGGTAACTACTCTCACAACCCCATCATCTCCTGGATGTGTGTGTATCACTCGTCCAAGCGGCCATTTACAAACTGGTACGTTTTCTTCTTTTAGTAGGACTATGTCATCGATTGCAATATCTTCTTTGTGTTTGTGCCATTTGTTCCTCTGTTGAAGATTGTTGAGATAGTCCCTTTGATATTTTTTCCAAAATGTCTGGATTCTGAATTGAATTCTTTGCCATCTTGATAGTGTAGAATCTGGTGCTGTTATAGGCATTTCCGGAACTGATCCCGTAGAGGTGCCAATCAGGAAGTGAGCTGGTGTTAGCACTTCGTAGACGTCATCTGTGGATGATGTATAAAGCGGGCGAAAATTCAGGATATTTTCAATCTGACATAGCAATGTGGTCATCTCTTCAAATGTCAGATTTATGTTGTGTGTTGATTTTAATAAGTGAGTTTTTACAGACTTAACCGCGGCCTCCCATATTCCACCAAAATGTGGTGAAGCCGGTGGAATAAATCGCCAGGCTATTCCGTTACTGCTCAAAAATTCTGAAATTAAATAGTTATTATTTATGTTCTTAATTAACTCGCATGCTTCACTCAGTATTCTTTTCGCTCCAATAAAGTTAGACCCATTATCAGTATAGATCTTTTTCGGCACACCTCGTCTGGCGGTGAAACGCTTTAAGGCTGCTAAGAATGCTTCACTGGTAATATCGCTCACTGCTTCAATATGGACAGCCTTTACTGCTAGGCAAATAAAAATATATAAATAACCCTTGACTGGGTTCGTGTATCCTCTTCCCTTTTTGGATGCAAAGTAAAGTGGCCCAGCGAAATCAATACCGCAATTATGGAATGGTATAGTAGGCGTCACCCTTTCTGTAGGTAAATTTCCCATCAATTGGGCACTAGTTTTACGTGCGTGTTTTGCACAAATCACGCATTTCTTAAGTATCATTCTAGTTTTGGCACGACCGCCAATTATCCAATATTTTTGCTTTAACAGGTGGTTGGTTAAAGTTGGTAACAGTGGATTGGAATGCGTATGTTCTAGCCTTGCTTTTGTTGGCTTCTGATTCCACTTCCGCTTGACAATTTATTTGAAGTAGATCAGTTGCTGGCCATGACGATTCTGGTAGTATCAACCAATCTGGTCCTTGCCACCATTGAGATAGATTGGCGAGTAATTTTGGGTAGACACCTCTTGATCCAGGGTCAGCTGGATTATCTGCAGACTTCACATGTCCCCAATGTTGCCGAGGTAACTTATCGAGTATTTGACTTGTTCTATTGGCGACGTATGTCTTCCATTTGGCAGGGTAGGACGACAACCAAGCCAAGACGATGGAAGAATCGGTCCAAGCATAACATCTTGCTGTAGGCTCTATAGTTTGCTTTACTGTAGACATTAGTTTGGATAAAAGATGAGCAGCACACAGCTCTAATCGTGGTAACGATATCCTTTTTACTGGTGCGATTTTGGTTTTGGAGGTTAAAAAATTTATAATTGTGTTTCCTGTTTCATCTGCTACCTTGCTATATACTACTGCACTATATGCTACTTCACTCGCATCTGCAAAGCCGTGAAATTCAATGTTTTGATAATGATTGGTGAACCGTGGTATTTTTATCTCTTCAAAATATTTTAATTGACCTCTGATCCTTTTGTATTCAATTTCAAAATATTCTGGAAGTGGGTCATCCCAATCGATTTTTAGAAACCACAATTTCTGAAATAATATCTTTAGTAAAAGAATCGATGGAGACAGGAAGCCAAGTGGGTCAAAAACCCGTGAAGACTCAGATATTATTTTGCGCTTTGTAATAGGACCATCGTGTTCCCGTTGTACTCTGAAGGTTAAAATGTCATCAACAAGGTGCCACTGAAGGCCTAGAATTTTCACCGCTGATGCTGTATCACAACAGAGATCTGTGGATGTATCACTATTGTTTTCTTCACATAAAGTGGAAACATTTAACTTCCATTTTCTCAAGATAAACCCTCCTAGCTGCAATACCCTTGTTAATTCCTCTTTGAGAGTTGTTGAGCTTTGAATGTCTCTGGATCCTGACAGAAGGTCGTCTACGTAAAAGTCGTTATGTATCTGTTGTTTAATTGTGTCATCAGCTTCATCACGGGCCAGTTGTTGTAGAGATCGTATCGCCAAGTATGATGAGCAAGCCAGACCAAACGTAACCCTATTTAATTTATAATGGCGGATTTGTTGATTAGTCTCCTCTCGCCAAAGTATACGCTGATATTCGCTGTCTTCATTGTTAACTACAACTTGCCGATACATTTTTTCGATGTCAGCTGTTGTTGCTATTCTATGACCCCGAAAACGTATTAAAATTGCCCATAACGTGAGTTGAATAGTTGGTCCTACTTTCAATTTTTCATTTAAGGACACACCAGTGCTGGACTTACTGGAACCATCAAAAACGATTCTCACCTTTGTTGTTATCGTGTCTAATTTAATCACTGGATGATGCGGCAAATAGAACTTAGATTCATCTGGTAAGCTGAGTTGAGTTGAAGGCACCTCTGTGATGTGTCCTATTTCTAAATATTCTCTTATTTGATGAATGTAAAGTTCCTTTAATTCAGCATCTTTTGATAATTTGCGTTCCATAGCAAAGAGTCGTTGAGTCGCGACAATCAAAGAATTGCCCAGTTTCAGAGAGGATTCTTTGAACGGAAGTCTAACGACATAACGGCCATCTTCCTGTCTCTTATGCGAAGCTTCATAATACTCTTCACATGCTATATCTTCTGGAGAGGTATCGTTGGTGTGAGGTGGCTCTTCTATTTCCCAGAATTTACGTAAGGTATCATCTATATCCATGGTTAGTTTTATATTAAGTTGAGTACTGGTGAATGAATTTGTTTCTCTTTGCACCGATAACTGTCCGGATATGATCCAACCGAATAGCGTCTTGTGGAGGATGGTCGTGTTAAATTGTTTTTGAGCACCATCCAAGATCTCGAAGACCTTGTCTGCTCCCAATAGTATGTCTATAGGGGCAGATATATTGTAACCAGGATCGGTTAGTTGTTCATATTGAAAACCGCTTCCTTCATATGGTTGGATGTTGCAAGTTGGTAAACTAGGCAGACTATTAATGATTAAGGCTGTTACCTGGACTTGTATTGTGGCATCGTATAATGATTGCATAGTTAAAGTCACCTTTCCCTTGGAAGTTATAGACGCTGAAGTAAGTCCAGTGACGCTTACATTTGCACGTTGTCGTGATAATTGCAATCTTCGCACGCATATTTCCGAGATGAAAGAAGTTTGTGACCCCGAATCCAACAGAACCCTGCACCTTTGTTGATTTTGAAATATGTCATTAATGTGTACAATTGCCGTAGGCAAAATCGCTTGCGACATTTTTGATGGATGTTCATTAGATTGGAAAGCAGCAATACAAGTAGTTGATGTAGATTGAGATTTTAAATCGTCTTCTTCTCTCGGTTTTTCATTTTTGTTTGGAGCTAGCTCTGGATGCAATGTTATATGATGTCTGCGTTTACAAATTCTACAACTGTATCTTGATCGACATGTGGTAGAATGATGTGAAGATGACAAGCAATTGAAACACAGCTTTTTTTCTGCTACTGCTGTCTTTCGATCTGGAATGGTCATCGCTAGATATTTATCACACCTGCCTAGATAATGGTTCTCGTTACATATGGGACATACGATGTTTGGTAACTGTGAGGAGAAGAAGCTCAATCGTTTGGAATTGTTCGCTTTGTTGCTTTGGATTGAACTTAACGTCTCTAATGCGTCACTCCTTTTGTTGAGAAAAGTGACAAACTGTTCCATGGTTGGATATTCTGCGTCTGCAGTTGCATGTGCCCATGCTTCTCCCGATTCCTGGTCGAGCTTTTTGACTAGGAGGTATATTAACCAGGGATCTCTGCTTTCAGCTCGTCTATCAAGCACCTTTAGCCCACGTATCACCTCGTCTGAAACATCAGATAGATGTCGTATTGATTTGGGACAACTCGGTTTCACATTTGGTTGTTCGATAAATTGCATCAATAAGTTGTGTATAACTTGCTTCGGCTTGTCGTATCTGGCTTTGATTTTTTCCCAAGCCTCATCATAATTGGCATCAGTAGTGGCTAAGTGTTTGATTAATGAATATGCTTCACCTTTCAGCAAACCTTTTAAGTACTGCAGCTTGTGTACCTTTGAAACATTTGTGTTGTCATGTATTGAGGCTTCAAAAAGATCACGAAAGGAAGGAAATTCTGCGTAATCACCGCTGTATGCAGGTATGTTGGCACGTGGTAAACGTACTTCACTTTCTTTCTTTGTCAGACTTGAGATCTCACTTAGAAACTGGCTTTGATTCAGCATGAGGTCTCCTATGGTATAATTGTTTTCACCAACTTCATGCTGATCTTCCACTTGCTTATCCCACCTAAACAGCTTTGTTTTTAGATCACTATGATAAGATTATATTTTATCCACCAACTCCGAATTGGCTTCATCAAATTTCCCTTTAAGCGTTCGTTCTAAATTTTGAAATTTTTTCCATTCATCGTGGAGCAAAGCGAGAGTTGCTTTTACTTCACTAGATGCTGTTGCAGTGCTGAAGCCCGCTACTGTAACCTTTATTTGTTCTAAATTTTTCAAAAACCGTTTTATCGCTCTATTTTCTGACATTTTTCGGATTAAGCGTTAGTGGAATGCCAGACGCTAATATATAGTATTCACAATATTTCAATTTTATTTGTATATACAAGGTGCTATTTCTTAAACTTTATAGCACAATTTATTTCACTATTTTTTAATAATGGTATAGAAAGTGTGTACTCACGTGTTTGTTGATCACTGGATCTGTTCGCTGGTGAATCCCGTCTCGAAGGACCAATGTTAGAGCTCTGGAACTTGTTCGCTGCCTTAGATTCGCTTTGTAGTTTTGCTGAAGCAGCAAATCGCAAGTTCCAATTATGTTGATTCCGTATTCACCCGTTCAATTTTGTTCCGGCTTATTTGGAACATAAGTCGCCTTTATTGGGTTAATCGCTATCTAGATCACCTTCACTGTAGAATTTCTAATAAAACAATTTTATTTCACTTTTATTATGTCAAACCTTTTTTTATTGGAAATTGTTTTCACTTTGATAGCTCGATAAAGAATGGAAAATGTGCTTTTATATAATACCAATCTCTTAAACAAAAAACTAAAATCTATTAATTAATTGTTTTCCCTTTGCTAATTTTAGAGACATCTATATGTGAACTTAAAATTATTGTGCTGAATAGTTTTTCATTTTAACTCTGGTAATAAAATAAGCAAAAGAAATATGCAAACAAAGATTGATCTGTCAAAGCAAAGGTAAGTTTGTAAGCAAATTTCATTAATTATATAAAATAAATATGTAATTTTAATTAAAATTAAACATTATATAATTGAACTAAACTTTTTCATATTTTCAGATGAGTAGTCCGGATGATGCTGATGGTGATCTGCTTCCTGGTTTCGTTAGGATAAGTATCAACATTTCATGTGTACTTAGTTAATGCCAATTTAATTTCTTTCTTTTGTTTTTTAGAACATCATGAAGAGTCTTGAAGAATTTTGAAACATGGTAAGAAGATGAGATATCAGGATGGTGATATCAATGATGATAACATAATGCTGCACTGTAATAACAGCGATAAAACCCATTGATTAATATGTGGTTAGTTGATTCAGGTAATTTGGTAAATTTGTTTAATGATTCTAAACAACGATGAGAAAGTTACGTGAAATTTTTGGTAGAAAACGTTACGTGAAATTTTTGGTCGCCTGATTTGACTGCTCCGGACTTCTTTTTGTGGGGATATCTGAAAAACAAGGTTTATGCAAACAAACCAGAAACACTTGAGCAACTCAAACAAAATATTCGTGATGAAATTAATGAAATACCGCGTGAAATGTGTGAGAATGTAATGAAAAATGTGCTCAAAAGGGCTCGCATTTGTGAGGCTAACAGAGGCGGACATTTGTCTGATATTGTATTCCATACATAATTGCTGACATTAAATAAAACATTTATCAATATAAGATCCATTCTCTTTCATTTCATCAAAAATTATAAACAAACAAAGTAGTATACCTTCCCGGCGGACACCCTGTATAATAAATCTTTAATAAAAAAACAAAAAAATAAGTACAAGAGAACTAACTAACTAGTGCATAACCAATTTGGTCTTAAAACGAATTTGTAGAAATTACTGGTATTTGGAATAAGAAAAGAACTAAATATTGGGGTCACGTCGAACGTCACCTCATGTTTGTTTATTGGAAATAATGGCGTGTAACACACAACTTTAGAAAAATAATATTGGCTTGGAAAAATATTAGATTGATATCGACTTTGCAAATGAACAAGGTTGTAGAGGTTAATATATTTAAACCATAAATAATTAATCAATTAATTCAATGAATTATTTGTGATATTACATCACTCCGATGGAAATAACCCCATCATGAATAATAAGACTGAATCTAACAAAATATGGTGTGCAATTTATGAAAATTTTTTTGCTATCCACAAAATTGTCGATCGATCTAGTTTCGAACCGATAAGAACTTTTTATTACACTTTAAAAAAGTATATCATTCTCATCAGGACTAGCCGACTAGATACATCGCATACTAGATACATGTATCTAGTCGGCTAGCCCTGATGAGAATGATATACTTTTTTAAAGTGTAATAAAAAGTTCTTATCGGTTCGAAGCTAGATCGATCGACAATTTTGTGGATAGCAAAAAAATTTTCATAAATTGCACACCATATTTTGTTAGATTCAGTCTTAATAATTAATCACTACAAAGATAATATAGTCATGACACGAAACGACTGAACAATTGATGAAGCATACATCTTGTTCCACTATTCAACGACGTGCGGCTCTGATCCAATAAATTAATTGCCTTATTAATTTATTCGAATACTAAAATTATTCCTTTTCAAAAAATTACATTTGTGTTGAAGTAAAGATCATGAACAACAGAATCTTTTTGATTTTGCTTTTACTCACAATCCAACATTGATGTTTTATTCATTCATATGTATAAGTCGGACATTATTTATTGGATTTAAAATTCATATTAATCTAATTTAATTTATATTATTTAAATTAAATTACATTTATATAAATATATTTCAATTGTGAATTTCGTTAATGCTAAATTAAATATTTGTAAATCAAAATACAAACAAACGATCGTGTTCAATTAATATAAACTTAGTTAATTAAAATATTATATACGAGATCATCATTGGTGACGCCGACTGCGGTTTTTGCCGCGTAATTTTATTACACGCGCTGGGGTTGGACAACCTGGTACATGATTGTACCAGATTAAGTGGTACGTATATCAACTATTCATAAATACATCCAAAAAAATTGTTGTAATATTTTATTATATTTTTTTGGTTATAATCCCTGATTTATAGTCTGTAACGTTAACTTGACGTTAACTTTAACTTAACCGTAACTTAAGACACTACAAAATTTTGATTTATAGTCGGTAAGAAGCTATATATTCTTTGACGTTTGATTTGACATTAGTTTTATGTTTATTATTAATCGATAAATTCTTTGATAGTTAAGGTTTTATTCTAAAATAAAAATAAAAGTAATCGTTTCTATTAAAATATGGATACTGAAGATGGAATGTGTGCACTTACAGTTCTTTTATTATCGAAAAGAAAGGAATTATTACGTAAGCGGTTAGTATATTAGACTCTTCTTTAATTTATAAGAAAAATACACATATTATCTATATATCTTTCCGTATTTTAATTAATTTGTTATCATACAGTATACTACAAAAAAATTGTCCAACAAAAAATCCAGAGAAAGAAAGTATAAAGTCAGACCAATAAATATTAATAGGAGAAAAAATGGTTTTGTATAAATCCTATTTTCTTCCTATGAAGTTAAATGATCCTGAACAATTTTTTAAATACACCAGAATGAATGTTACAACCTTCAATCACTTATTGAATATGGTTTCACCTAAAATTTCTAAATTTAACCGTGGCGATACAATTTGTTCAGAGGAAAGATTAGCAATAACATTACAGTAAGATTGTTCTAAAATATTTCATATTTATTACTACCAAAATAACATTATATATTTTATTCAGTTATCTGAGTCAAGGAACCTCCATGCAGACCATAGCATGGAAATATCAAATTGGTATCTCCATAGTACACGTTATTATTACGGAAGTATGTAGAGCTATAACTGATGTCTTAGAGAATAATTATCTAAAACACCCGCAAAATGAAGAAGAATGGAAGTATATTTCGGACGGATTCTTCGACAAATGGAATTTTCCAAACTGCATTGGTAATTATACTATGAATTTTGATGCATTTGGTTTAGAAAAGTATTAAATACACCCGTTTTTAAATTTTAGGAGCTTTAGGTGGAAAACACATCCACATGAAAGCTCCAAATAACTCAGGATCGCAATATCACAATTACAATTACATATTCAACTGTGTAGATATAGGTGCTTATGGATCTAGCAGTGATAGTGGTGTGTTTAAAGATTCAGTTTTTGGACCATTGTTTGAAAACAAAAATATTCGTGTTCCTAAACCTACAGCGATACCTGGCAGTAGTTCCTTGACAGTGGAATTTCCATTTTGTTTTGTTGCTGACGCAGCATTTCCCTTGAATGATTATATTTTAACACCATATCCAGGCCTACTACTTTCCGAGGAGAAAGAAAATTTTAATAAAAGATTATCTAGAGCACGTAGAACAATTGAAAATGCTTTTGGTATTTTTTCAGCAAGATTCCGAATTCTACTTACCACAATAAATGCCTCAGTAGAATTAGTTGAAAGTATAACAAAAACGACGGTTTGTTTACACAACTTCCTAAAACAAACAAGCGCGTCATTGTATTGCCCACCGGATATGCAGACACTGGAGATAATGGATTTAACGGTAACTAGAGGGTCGACATAATCCCAACGGAAATTTTGGAGTCTGTGAAGAAAATGGGAAGTATTAATTCCCGTTTACGCGCGCAAGGAAATCGCGATGCATTAGCATTTTATTTAAATACTGAAGGACGTATATAATATAATATTTTTTTAAATTTTAATTCTTTATTTAATGTATTTAATGAAAATTAATAAACGGATAATATTTCAATTAACTTTACTCGTCTATGGCTTCGTTAAAAAAATTCATCACCATAATTTTAAATTGGTTTAGTATAGCGATTTTCCAACTTTTCTATACCACTTTTATAGTACGATTTCTCTTTCTCGTCAAAATAGGCCTCAGTTTCAGCGATTACTTCATCATTGGACTTAAATTTCTTTCCAGCAAGCATTCTCTTGAGATCTGAAAACAGGAAAAAGTCGCTGGGGGCTAAATCTGGAGAATATGGTGGGTGGGTATGCAATTCAAAGCCCAATTCATTCAATTTTGCCATCGTTTTCATCGATCTGTGACACGGTGCATTATCTTGGTGAAACAACACTTTTTTCTTTTGCAAATGTGGCCGTTTCTTTGCGATTTCAGCCTTCAATCGATCCAAAAGTTCATAGTAATACTCGCTGTTGATGGTGGTTCCTTTTTGGAGATAGTCGATGAATATTATTCCGTTCGTATCCCAAAATACAGACGCCATCACCTTACCGGCCGACTGTTGCGTCTTTGCTCGCTTTGGATTCGGTTCGTCGACTGCTGTCCACTCAGCTGACTGTCTTTTGGATTCTGGTGTGTAATTGTGAAGCCATGTCTCATCCATTGCCACATATCTACGATAGAATTCCCTTTTATTGCGGTTTAACAGTGCCAAAGACTCCTCCGAAGCATCGATTCGTTGTTGTTTTTGGTCGACTGTGAGCTCACGCGGCACCCAATTTGAAAAGAGCTTTCGCATACCCAAATGTTCATGTAAAATGGTAAAAACACTACCATCTGCTACCTTTACAATGTCAGCTATTTCGTGCACCTTCAATTTGCGATCGTTCATAACCAATTTGTGGATTTTTTTTATGTTTTCTGGAATAACAGCCTCATTTGGGCGTCCACTGCGCTCTGCATCTTTTGTGCTGGTACGACCACATTTAAATTCAGCCATCCACTTCTCTACCATTTGTCTCGATGGAGCAGAGTTTGGATAATGTTTATCAAGCCATTGTTTGGTTTCCACTGTATTTTTTTTCATCAAAAAGCAATGCTTTATTAAAATTCGAAATTCACTTTTTTCCATTTTTTTTCAAAAACAAAAGTTGCTTCACACAAAATGCTATAACTCACGAATAAATAGTCAGATTGCTGTCAAATTTATACACGTATCGTTTGAAGGTTAGTACTAAATAAAAATCATATGGAAAAAATTCTAGTAACGCCATCTATGTGTCATCCTACGGACTTATTGAATGACCTAGTATGCTGAAATTGAACACATGGCTTCCCCAATTTTTGCTTCTTCGTTTTCGTTTGCCTTTTTAGCACGTTTCGGTGCAGCAGTTGATGTGCCTGATTCATTTGATGTAGAAGAATTGCTAGGGCGACGCTCAGTTTCTGAAAAATAAAAGTCGTCGTCCACTGTTTCTTCCAAATATTCAACGCTTTCAGTTTTTACATCGTTTAACAATTTGTTAGTATTGGAATATGTACTAAAACATAAAAAGAATTAAATTAATATAAAAAAAAAACCTACCGCCCACTATTCAATTTCCACTTACTTTCGTATTTTAATATGTTCATCTAGAAATGAGAGCGATTCATATAACTCCCATTCATATTCCTTTGTCTCTGATCCAGATAAAAAAACTGTTTTAATTGTTCGTTCTTTGACATACCTTTCCCGCAATGTCTTCCAACGTAAAACCGCTTGTTCATCATTTAAACACGAATAAACATATTAAAAAATTTGTAGGCTAGTTTACAATATTATACCGAAAAAATCGCAATTGTATGATATTACTTACTTGAAAATCCCATTTCCAAAGCAATTTCATGCCAAACTTTGGCTTTAATGCCACTTCTTTTATAAGCTCTGCTTCTTTTATTATATAATATTTCATTTTCTGAACACTTTCTATCAAACGTAAGTCTTCTTCGGTTTGCATTTTGTAAAATTTAAAATAAACGTCAAAAAGTCCTTAACAAAATCTTTAAGATAGAATGAAATGAACTTTACGCTAAGTTAGCGTTAAGTTTACGTTACCGACTATAAATGCTCTAGTGCATTTTCATACATTTCTACTTTACGTTAAGTTAACGTTAAGTTAAAGTTACCGACTATAAATCGGGCATAAAAAAAGAACAAAATAAACCGGTATGGTATGGTATGATTGAATTTGATCGATAATTTTTTTTTGCTGTCAGAAATTTTATTTTTCATTCATACAAACTATGATATTTAAACAGTATGCTTTGTTTTTACTGTCGGCAATTCTTCTTGTCGTCGATAATTTTGCTTTGTCGTTATGAAAATTCTTTGTTGTCATTTTTTCTTCTAACAAAATGAAATATAATTTTATCTTAGTAGGCGCATAAATGCAATAAATTTGTAATTTATTTTTGACAAATAAACATAGACTTTATGAATGAAAACGGACATTTTTATTATTTGCAATTTTACATAATTTTTTATAAGCTGAATAATTTGTAAAAAAAAATTTATTTAGAAACTAATAATTATTATCTTTTAAACAAAATTATAATTTCAAAAAAAATTATCTCATTAAATACCACTCTTCATTATAATTTTTGTCTAAAATTTTTCAATTTTACTCATTAAATTATTTTTAAGCAACACTGCTCAATCAAACCACTACTTAAACCTTATTGTGCGCTTTGATTCGCAGTGTTGCTAAATAATTCGTAAAATCAAAAAATTTTCGAAAAAATTTCAATGACTCGTGGTATTACAACCGAAAATTTTTATACGAATCGAAAATACTATGACAATTTTTTTCCGACGTATGATTGAAATGTTTCGTAATATTTTCGATTCTCATATAAACGCACTCATTTAGTACAGAATTTAAAAATGTCAAAACCTTTTAATATTCGTTTTTATCATTTGTTTGGTGTTGATATTCATAGAATATATAGTTTAAATGGCGAGTTTAGTTTTTTTTATGATTATGGATAGCTTTTCCATTGTAAAATGTTATTTAAACCAATGTAAAAATAATATATAAAAAAACATAACGTATAACTTAATATAATTTACAACAAAACGTCAAATATAAGTTTCCGACAAGCAAAATGGATTCGAAAATTTATCCGACAGAAATTGTTGTGCCGTATTTCTCATTACAAATTTTCAATCACTATTTTCTAGAAATACAAACTCTAAATCTTTCTAAAATCGCAATATTAGTTTCACATACCAATAAATGTTCTCTAAACACATTTTTAAAACTGAAATTTTCTTTTAATCTCTAGCCGATACTTTTATAAAGAATAAAACTATAAAATATTATCATTTATCACAATTTTAGTCGTTACTAAGAATTTTCTTTTAATCTCTAGCCGATAGTTTTATAAAGGATAAAACTAATAAATAATTTCAGTTATCACAATTTTAGTTCATACTAAGAATAAGTCTTTTTATCTTTTCCGACAATCCTTTTTCATTTTCACATATCATTTTAAAATATTGAATCAATATGTTTTCCAAATAAACCTTCTCAAACAAAAAATAACTATAACATTAATATTTCTCATGCTTATTTCACACTTCTCTGTTTCTGTTTCTCTGTTTCTTAGAAATAAGTTACAATATTGCATAATTAAATCTTTTTCCCAAAACATAAAATTTAATAAAATTATTCCTATTTTGTTTTTGTTGTTTTTTGTAATGTAATAAAAGCAAAATTTAGTATATAAGATTTAGTTTTTAAGAAAATAGATCAGTCTTAAATAAGTAGTTTTAATAATATAATTCAAGTCGAATAGTTTTAAGTAAGTTATTCAGTTAAGACAATCAGTCTTTAGTAAGTTTAAGAGAAACTTTAAATTCAGTCAGCCTAACAGTTTTAACAGTCAGTCTTTGAGTTCAAAACAAAACGGTCTTAAATCAGTTTAGTGAATAAAAAATATAGTTTAAGAAGGTTTTTAAAGGAAGTCAATACAGTTACAGTTTAAGTATATACATAGCTCAAAATATATTCAGTGTTCTGTATAAAAAATTATCAAATTAATAAGTTGAAAATAATTGTGAAATTAAAAGGTGAAAACTAAGAAATGAAACTAAAATAATTAATTTTAAAAAATCACAGGTTTGTAATAAATCAAAACAGAAACTAAATTAAGTTTATCAAGTATTATAAATAAAACCAAAACTTAAGTGTTTTATTTAAATCAACCTAACCCCAGATATAACAGTGTTTCTAGTGTTTCAAACTAAGTGTTTCATTTTAATAAAATATAAACCCCCGGTTATAACAAAATGTTCGAAAAATACTTTCAATCATATACCATTTTAAATTTCCGAATAGTTATAATGTTTTCGAGTCGGATTTTTCTTCAATCATACACAACTGATATTGAGTCACACGTACACGCCGACAGCAACCACCATATTTGCAGTAATAAACCTCATATTAACGTGGAACACGTAACACGTGGACACAAACAGCAACCACTATATATAGAGTAATAAAACTGATATCGAACATCGATATCAGTTATCAACAATACATTATATTAATATAACAGCCAGTAATTTATACAACTGTAACGTTTGTCTAATTCTCTCATTAAATAATTGAAACACATTTACATTTCGGAATGTATTAATAAACATCTTAATCGTTTCTAATATTTCATCTTCTCTTCTAAATAAAAAAAAAATTTCATAATTCATTTCTTAAAATAACAACTTAAACTTTTCAAATTCAAATAATCTCCAAACCACTAAATAACGAAACGCATATTAAACATACTCACAATAACGAACAATGGAACGGAAAATGTTTTTTCTTGCTAGAGCTTGTTTTTGTCAAAAATGAATATAAAATGTGAGATGGCATTTTTTTATTGAATCGCTCATTCTATGTTTATATTTTAAAACTAAAACATTAAAAGTTTAAGTGTTAACTTGTTGTTAAAAATTTAATAATTTTTTTATATAAAATAATACATAACGTAGTGAGTTTCCAGGGTCCTCAGAAAACCTGTACAGTGCTTAAGGAAAAAAAATATATTCCACTTCCTTTTCAAAAGAAAAAGGCCATAATTGTGTATTTAATAGAAGCCATGTTTAAACTATTTTATGACAAGTAAATGTTACAGATAATAAATTCTACAATAAGTATCACAAAGAATATGGTAAATAATTAAATTTGTGTTACACATAAACTCAACTTGTTTTTTATATGCAAATTCCATTGATGATTGTAAATTGACTCACAAATAAGTTAAATAGAATGTAGTGATCATCATAAAAACTCTATTTGTGTTAAAAATATCTGGAAGTAAACATAAAGATATTTGTAATTAAGGAGCATTATTAATATTACTTTTTATGTGCTAAGTATACATATGCGTTTGATGTTTTGAAATTTAATCCTACAACATAACATTGGGAATAGTAGAAGAAGGGCCTGGAATTGGGTGGCTACATGAATAAGAGAAGCAACTAATTGTATATATATATAAATGAAACTAAATGAGGTGGAGCTGAACTGCGAGGTGCTAATAAGACGTCGATCAACAGGCAGGTCAGGTCTATATATTTTCTTTTATATTTTTTTTTTATATTCATTTTCTAGTTTTTTTTTTGTTATTGCCATTTGGAAATGCTAGGCTAGTTAAAATCAGATTAAGAGATTCCTAAATTGATACCCGTTGTGGAGAAAATCCGTCTATCCGCTAATTTGTTTTTATTATTAGATATTGTATCTAATGTAGTGGGAAAAAGTCCTAAACAGATTCACCAAGTGAAAGTTAACACAACAACATATGAATAATTAGAAATATCAACAATACAACAGGATTATAATAATAAACTAGAAATAGCATTAATATCAGCGGGAATTGCAATAAAGTCCTCTCTTCTTTTAAGCGACTACCTAATGCTGCTATTGCAAAATTTTTTGCAAATGTATACCACAGGACGAGATCAGCTGATGTTCTTGATGTTGAAATTGAATCAATCGTGGACCTCAACACGAATGACATCGAAGAAGTATCTCTAAGGAATGAAAACGTAGCGAATTTGTATTCAATATTTCTTCAAGAAGAACTCCAAGCTATAAGTGAGAAGGATAGTAGTAGTACAGCCGTTCTAAATTTATCTTACTCTAAAGAGCACCCATCTTCGTCAACTCTCCTGACAGATGTGAAAAGAGAAATTAAATTTTTCAAGACCAATGGAACTCGAGGACCAATACTCCAATTTGTGTATACTGATCTCCAAACCATTAAACCGACAAGTGTAGAAGCTGAGAGGAGTTTTTCAACAGCAGAAAGATTTTACTCAAAAATTCGTTCTCGTTTAGGAGATACGACTTTGAGTGATCTTTATTTTTTAAATTCTCATTTTAAGAAACATAAAACATCGAAAAACTGGTTAATAAATTAATTGTTATGAATTGAATCATTTCTATTTTTTAATGTGAATTGTGATTGCAATTTAATTATTTAAATGTTCTTTATTGATTAATTTCAATTAATCTTCAATTAAGCAGGTGGCACTGCTAAACGTTACAAGAGTTAGTAGCTTGGTTAGTCAGAAGGAAGGAAGTTAGTCAGAAGGAAGGAATTAGAATAAGCTGAGAGAGGAATAGCTGTATGTTATTTATATTATATTCGTTGAATTTTTCTTTGTTTTCTTTAATTGTTTTTTTTTTGTTGTTTTCTTGAATTTTCATTCATTCTAACGATGTTGGGTAAGTTTTTTTACTTATAAAAGATTTTCCAGTATAGGAATTCGTCTGGTGGGTACACCACTGTCTCGGTTAATCGTCGGCACATATATAAAAAAGTCTAAAGCTACAAACATAATAGAGCGTTTGAAATGATAGGTTAAATTTTGTTCGGTAATGAGAGATTTCCAAACTGGTTTCGTCTGGGGGGAGGGACGCCTGTTACAAAAGTAGTTCGTTTCTTTTTATATAAACTTGTTTAAAATTCCGATAATAATTGGGTCCGAGCTCAGTTATAAAAAAAACTTGGCGTTCGAATAATTATTTATATTTTTTTAGTCACAAAGTCCAATTCTGTTACATTAGTTTCTTGCTGATGGTTTTACATAATTTTATTCTTCAAGACCACACATCGACGAAAATAATTTGAATAATATTAACTAAAATTGGTTTCAATGTTAAATTTCTAACTGGGGGCGATACACTAAAGACAACATTAAAACAATATAAAAACTAAATATTAACGAAAATCGGAAACCAAATAAACGAAGAGATAAAAACACGAAATGTATCGATTATTCTATTTTTGTTGAGATTAATTTTTTTCATTTTGATAAATCAGATTACGTTTAACATTGTAGTATTCCTAAACTAGGAATATACATATACAGTAATAGATCCCCAAATCCACGCAATAAAGGCTAGATCAAATATAACTATGCCACATCTAATCCCATATAACACCCAAAACCCCTATTTTATCTAAAAGATACAACATCTAATCCCATACAACACCCAAAACCCTATTCTCATCCAAACATTGTACTAAATCATTGATATCTGTATATCAACAAATTCTATTCCAAACTTAATTTCACCACAAAACTAATTATTTCATAATACCAAGAAACAATACAAACAATTTCTAAAAACTTAATTTAAAATATTTCACAATATTACTCAATATTTACTCTAATACAAAAAGCCTAACTTAAGCAAAATTCATAGCTTAGCAACAAAGTTTGGATACAAAAGAATTTCCATTCAAAATTGCAATTAAGCAGATTCCACAATTCGTTCAAATATTCGAACATTGCTAGCAACAAGGTTAAACCCATAGATATTTCCACATTACAACAAAAATATTTTACCAAACGAATTTCATCGATAATTTTTTTTTGCTGTCAGATATTTTATTTTTCATTCATACAAACTATGGTATTTAAACAGTAGGCTTTGTTTTTACTGTCGGCAATTCTTCTTGTCGTCGATAATTTTGCTTTGTCGTTATGAAAATTCTTTGTTGTCATTTTTTCTTCTAACAAAATGAAATATAATTTTATCTTAGTAGGCGCATAAATGCTATAAATTTGTAATTTATGTTTGACAAATAAACATAAACAAGCAATCATTTATGAATGAAAACGGACATTTTTATTATTTGCAATTTTACATAATTTGTTATAAGCTGAATAATTTGTAGAAAAAACTTTATTTAGAAACTAATAATTATTATCTTTTAAATAAAATTATAATTTAAAAAAAATTATCTCATTAAATACCACTCTTCATTGAAATTTTTGTCTAAAATTTTTCAATTTTACTCATTAAATTATTTTTAAGCAACACTGCTCAATCAAACCACTACTTAAACCACTCGTCCTTCGGACTCGTGGTTTATTGTGCGCTTTGATTCGCAGTGTTGCTAAATAATTTAATTCGTAAAATCAAAAAATTTTCGAAAAAATTTCAATGACTCGTGGTATTACAACCGATAATTTTTTTTTTATGTCAGAAATTTTATTTTTCATTCATACAAACTATGATATTTAAACAGTAGGCTTTGTTTTAACTGTCGGCAATTCTTCTTGTCGTCGATAATTTTGCTTTGTCGTTATGAGAATTCTTTGTTGTCATTTTTTGTTCTAACAAAATGAAATATAATTTCATCTTAGTAGGCGCATAAATTTGTAATATATTTTTGACAAATAAACAAACATGCAAATATTTATGAATGAAAACGGACATTTTTATTATTTGCATTTTTACATAATTTTGTATTATTAAATAATTTGTAGAAAAATTTTATTTAGAAACTAATAACTATCTTTTAAACAAAATTATAATTAAAAAAAATTATCTCATTAAATACCACTCTTCATTGAAATTATTGTCTAAAATTTTTTAATTTTACTCATTAAATTATTTTTAAGCAACACTGCTCAATCAAACCACTACTTAAACCACTCGTCCTTCGGACTCGTGGTTTATTGTGCGCTTTGATTCGCAGTGTTGCTAAATAATTTAATTCGTAAAATCAAAAAATTTTCGAAAAAATTTCAATGACTCGTGGTATTACAACCGATAAGCAAATTCTAATGAAATAAACCCGTTAAACGATACTATTTTACTTATTTCATACAAAAACTCATATTCAATAATATTTAAAACGGAAGTTGAAATTGAAATCAAATAAACAAAAATCTAATAAAACTATGAAATTATATTTACTTAGGAAAAAATAGCAAATACTACATTTTTCATAGAAAATAAAATTAATTAAATGCTAAGTTTTGATTGGCTAATAAAACTTAGTTTTTACTATAAAACACACCAAAAAATCCAATAAAAATGTCAGTCAGTATTAATTTTAACATAACCCGGTCGTCGCGTAAAGTTTGGTTACGGCTTTTTTGAAACCAAGTGAAAATCAAGAGAAACCTGTGTGTGAATAAAAAATCAAAAAAAATTTGTGTTAAAATGAAATCTAGAAAAAAATTTGTGTTGAATATAATAGTAGATTGTATTACTAGTGCGAATGCGTTTTCCAAACAAGAGTTAGTTTGCCGCACGACCGCAGGGAGTGCGGCAAATAACTCGCGTTTGGAAAACGCATTCGCACTAGTAATACACACTATTTTTTGTAACAAGTGCGTAAAATTTATAAATATTTATTTAATTGTTCATTTAATCATTTATTGAACGAAGTTATAAACAAATTTAAGTTTTTTAAATAATTTAAGTGCGCCATCTTCGTTGTAATATTTGTAAATTATTTGAGCTCAAAAATATAAACCTAAGATTCCACCTAAAACAACATATAGTAGCTCAATTTTAGAACTATAGTAAAAAACTTTAGAACTAATCTGTCAAAATTATAAACTTTCAAAAGCTTAAATATATTGTTTTTTCTTACAATTCAAATGATGCAATGTGTTTAAGTTGTTTTTACTATATAATAAGTTATTTAAATTCTTATTTTGATATTTTAGTGCTATAAAAATATTAAATATAGATAGATATATGGATAGATTTAACTACAAATCTCACATGCAGGCGGCGATACGGTCCAGGCATACAAAATATTTTGTAGTCATGTGTGGCGAAAAGTAGTTTTTTCTTGTATTCTATTCTAGTACAAAATTGAATATTTTGTACGCATGTGTTACAAAAAATTATTTTAAAATCAATCTTCCCATTTGAAAAATTGAAATCTAGAAAAAAAATTGGGAAAAGAATCGAAAAAAGAAATTGTGTTGAATATAAAATTATTTTAAAATCAATTTTCCCATTTGAAAAATCGAAATCTAGAAAAAAATTGGGAAAAGAATTGAAAAAAGAAATTGTGTTGCATATAAAATTATTTTAAAATCAATTTTCCCATTTGAAAAATTGAAATCTAGAAAAAAATTTGTGTTGAATATAAAATTATTGTAAAATCAATTTTCCCATTGGAAAATTAAAATTGAGAAAAGTTGTGTTGAATATAAAATTATTATAAAATCAATTTTCCCATTGGAAAAATTAAGAATCTAGAAAAAAATTGTGTTCTTTGAAGTGAAATAAAACAGTGAAATAGAAAAGGAAATCTTTCTTTTGGTAAACCAACTGAGAACCATCGACCCAGATGTTCAACCAACCAACCAGGTAAGAGTTTGTAACGTCGGCTTTATGCTAATTAACATGATAAAACCAATCCCTATTCTTGATCTGACTCAAACACAATTAACGTTTCATTTTCATTTTTTTCATTACAATAGTTAAATTTTTCTCTTAACACAGACCAGCTTCAATTCGTACATTAACATAAATATAAGAACGCACTCGTTTTTTTTGTTTGTTCAGTTGCTTGACTTTCTTTTAAAGAAAAAAATAGAAAACGTCAAAGAGAAACACATTTTGCAATTTGCAAATTTTTGGATATTCATTCCAAGTTTGTTTTCAAAAACGAAAAGATCACGCCTAAATTTTGAATCAAGAAGAATATGTTCTCTTGAATAAATTTTGTTCATTTTTTTTACTTCAAAAAAAAAGTTAATAATAATACAAATTAATTTTAAATGAGAGATCTTGTTTTAATCTGGAATGATCAATATTATTTTACATTTCGAAAAGGAAAAAATAATTAAAGTTAATAATAATAAGTTTGAGTTGTCAAATAAATAAATTAGTTATTTGTCTAAATTACTTCTTTCTGTGAAATGATTGTTAAATAAATCAAACTGTCATAGACAAAATTAAATAGATTTGTTGAAATTGTTTTTCCTTTAAAACCGAAAATAGTTACAAATCAACAAGAGGTAAAGACGAAATAAGTGACAGTGTTGTTTTTATGGTCGAGAACTATTAGATAGTGGAACAGTAAGCTAAACAAGCTGTTCCTACACTGCAACTATTTGGTAATAGACCTAGTCCGAGAATGAAATTAACTTCTGGATCGAATGGATTATTTTTAAATGGATTGAAAGCGAATTGCATAAAAGAACAAAATTCTGATTCTCCTAAATCTTATAGACGTCAAACCTGATGACAACAATCAACTCCGGAAATAATAAGAGATAAGTCATTTTTTTTATAATTATTATTGTTATTGAAACTATACGTATATTTTTTTTACCGAAATGTTAGGCTAATTTCCTAGTGAGAGATTCCCAAGTTTTAAGGTTCGTGTGGGGACCATCCGTATCCCGGCTATATCTTATTTAATTTTTATGTTAGTTAACAAAGGTCCGAGTGTAACAAGTTTTTACTCCTAAATAAAATAAGTGGTAAACAAGCACCTGGAAAAGGTAACAGGGTATCGAAACTACTGAAAACGTGCCAACCGGTAGTCGAGACCCATTACAATTGGTGCAGCTGGTATCTCTCCTATCATCAGAGGTACCTCTACACCATTACAACATTAAACAAGGATAGGTCAATGTTTGATCCAAAAAAGAAAAAGAAATTAATAAAATTGAAATAGTGATGCAAAGTTAAGCAAATTATTTAACAATATTAAAAATATTGCTGCTATACACATACGAGTTAACGTGAGATATCACATACCACTGGCAATAGCAGTGAGGTATCACTAGCCAAGGTGACATCTTAGGGGTGGTGGCGGATGAACTGTATTCAATCAACGGTAGCAACCTCAATCTTAGCTGTGAAATAGTCCTTGATGATGAGACGCTATTGCTTCCTTGAAGAAACGAGCCTTCATATAACTATGTGTGGGCTTTAATCCTCAAGAAAGACAGTGCGTCACAGGATCAAGGAATATGCAACCGGCTGGATTATTGGCAACTACATTTTTGTTTTGTTTCAGCAAATTTTTGTAAAAATTTGCTATTTGCTTTTTAATTTACTTTTATTTTCTCTATTGTATCATAAAATATTGGCCTATTTCAATGACAAATATTGGCCTATGTCATATTTTGTCAGTGATAGGATTTTTTGTTTAGTTATCCATTCTTTAACTAAAAATATAAAAAAACAAAACAAGAAAGATTTACGTCCATCAACACCTTTGAACTTATGTTGTTGTGGGACCTTGGTCTCAAAAGGGGTTTATGTGTTATTGTGACACATATTGTAATTGCTACTACACAACACATTTTATAAAAAAAAAATCAAGGATTTTTTCACAGCTAAGATTGAGGGTGCTACCGTTGACTGAATACAGTTCATCCGCCACCACCCCTAAGATGTCACCTTGGCTAGTGATATCTCACTGCTATTGCCAGTGGTATGTGATATCTCACGTTAACCCGTATGTCAATAGCAGGGACTTAAGTACGCAGGATTGTCACACCCGTAGATCAAAAATAAAAAAATTTTCAAAACAATAAAAACTGATCCTTCCGTGCGGAGGGATCAGTTTAGGGATTATTATTTTTTCTATGTTAGGTTTAGAGTGTTTTAGTGTTAGTGTTTTAGTGTTTTTTCTATGTTAGGTTTTTCAGTAGAATTTTAGGCTAAATATATAACATTAGGTAAGACATTGAAATGCTCTATTATAACTTAAAACGAATTATTTGCTCAACGGTAAGCGACGGCACGAACAAAAATTCTCCATAAAATAAAAACATCAGTTTAGATTTAGTTTTTGTATGGAGATGACGTTACGTAAATTATTGATATATTTTAAAACAACGTAAATTATTTTATGTAAAAAAATATTTTTTTCGGTTTTGTTAAATATATAGGTGAAATAATTTTTTTGAAGCAAAGCTTCTTTAGACGCGACGACACGTAACTCAAATCTTTTTTCGGACGGATGTAACGTTTTCCATAAATTATAATGAAACAACATATACTACACTCTGATTTTAAATCTTAAACACATACATTCACACAATTGCATAAAAAATAAAATAAAGAAGAAATTCAACCAACATTGAAATAATAAAGGCAAACGAATATTACCTTCGGCAAGTATTTAATATAATTCGATTATGTGTCATTTATTTATTGTTTGAATTGAAATTTTAAGTTATACTCATTTGTTAATGATATTATATTTTGTGATTCAGTCTTGTGTTAAAGATTATATGAGGTAGATTTTTCGATTTTAGTTACTTAATTATTGAGTTTCGTTATTTTATTTCTAAATTTATATTTTTTCTTATTATTCATTCAAACAATGAAAAAAAATGAGTGCATGTATTCTTTACACGCGGTTGAAGCCAAACTTCTTTGGATACTGTGACAGGTATTGCTAAAAAATTTAATCTTTAATGAATATGTTATATTGAAATTCAGAGTTGCATTTATTGATATTTAACAGATGGTTAGATTGGCTGAATTCTCAATAATGACATTACCACCATCTATACGTGAACGTTGTAAATTCTTGTGCTTTTTGGTGTTGGTTGGTCGTGTTGTCGATGATATTTGGTGATATTTGACAACCTGTTGGGTGTGGTTTTTCTTGGTTAGAGTTTTTGTGTTAGAAAATAATTATTTTATATAAAGTTCTTAGTTTTATAGCCTTTGAGGAGGAATATATTCTATTTTATAACCATTGTTGAATGGTTAATATGGTTAATATGGTTGACTTTATTTTGTTGCTTAATTCGGTGAATGTGACAATGACAAAGTACCTGGGTATCACTGTTGGGGAAAGGCTTAACTTTAAGGGGCACTTAGTGGAGCTAAGAAAGAAGGTTGTCCCCATTATGGGACAGCTGGGCCGAGTCCTTAAACGAGAATGGGGTTTGTCAGGTTCCACTTTTGCACAGTTGTATAGAGGACTTATTGTTCCCTGTATTTGCTATGGGGCAAGTGTATGGAGTGGGATCTAAAAATTCGCATTTGCTGTAGTGGCGGTAAATAGAATCCAGAGGATAGTGCTTTACAAAGCATTAAGGGTGTGCCGGACGGTTTCGACCGATGCTATGCAGGTAATGATGGGGATCGAACCATTAGATCTTACGGTTCGCAAGGCGTCTGCAGTGTACCGGCTGAAGAGGGATCTTCGACTTACTGAGACTGATCTTTTGCAAAGGGAGGGTGTGGAGGGGTGTACCTTGAAGGAAATAGTCGCTAAGGCAGACTGGATCGTTGAGAATACCTGGCAGCACAGGCGGAGTAGTTCAGAAAATGGTTTTGTTTCCAGACTGTTCATTGCTAACGTAAGCTTCCGAAAGGTTAACCATTGGTTCGATCCGTCAATGGAGCTTTTGTTTTTGATAACAGGTCATGGTAGCATGAAAGGGTTTCTCAATGATCGTGAGCTGGCCGAGGACAGCGGGTGTAGATGTGGCTTTCCATATGAAAACTGGTGGCACATTCCTCAAAAACTGCGCTCTATATGAAGACCTGCGCACGGGTTTGTTGATTTTTCCAACAATCACAGAGAACAGTGTTGGTCGGCTTATCGAAAGCCGTGAAGCGTACATGTGGGTGAAATCGTTTGCAGAAAAAGCGTTTCGCAGGCGAAGAGAGCTTTCAGTGACGGATACCGCGAATTAAACCGTGGATATTATCCTTAGGTTGCTAAGTGGGGAAGGGGGCAAGTAGCGTGTAACTAGCAATAGCAAGTGGTAAAATTGGCTAACATAATTACTAACTGGGTGCATGTTACAGGGTGTCTTACGTTGTGGTGGATATATGTTTTGGGCTTGTGGGTATTGGAGGTAATGATCAGCCAATCGGTAGAAATACTACCTTGACTCTGAAGGGAGGTGGGAGGACCGTTCTTAGGACCTCCTGGGAAGTTGAGATCTCAGGGGGATAGGTTTTTGTTCCTTGGGGAAGCGATTGCCCTTGGAACACTAACCTGTCTTTGCGCTTAGCGACCCCACGAACCCAAGCTGGCCCGCTAGTGCCAGACATGCAAGAAGGTCTAACTGGTACCCGATAGAGGTATAAACTATACTGCGGGGGTCAGTAAGCCGTGGGACTTTGTCCCATTCTGACCATTGGTGTTAGATTCGCAGGGGCTGTGGTTGAAAGCCTATATCGCGGGCTAGGGGTCTTGTACCCCGACGGGTGAGCTACGCTTAGCTCAGGTGCTAGCCTGCAGAGTTAGTAAGATGTTTAGATAGGCCTCGCTCTCACTGTTGAGTGGTCCTTCACTTGCAGCAAGGATCAGATACCAGTAGTATGGTACGCCATCCGCACAGATTGGGTGTTTCCAATCCCACGCCTACGGAGGCCGGATCGGGTATACCTAAGGTGGGAATCGCCCCGATAACAAATAAAAAGTAACAGGTACTTGTATTCTGATACTCGGTGGACTGTCCCTAACTACTCCCTGCGGGGTAAAGGCAGAGTTATAGTTAAAATGCAGTAAAATTCGTTAAAATTCTCAACGCTGAACTAAAATTGAGAAAACTTATCGATTATAGTTGCAGCGCCTTTTAGCGTTAAATGTCAAACATATAATTGTTTTACTGTCAATCAGTATTTTGGATTTCTGTTGTTATAAAGCATACAAAATGGATACCTACGAAATGTTGTTGTATTTGTGCTGTTTATATTCAACTTATATCAAAATTTGTAATTTAAATAAAAAGAAAAGAAAGAGAAAATGGCATATAAGACCAATAAATAGAAATCGACATATAAAAGGATATTTTATAGCCACATTTAAACAAATAAAACAACATGATGCCGAGCAATTCTTCAAACATACAAGAATGTCGGTAGAACTCTTCGACGAATTGTTATTTAAAATGAGCTCATTAAGACAGGCGCCAATAAACGAAGAATTGAGCTTAGAATTTAGATTGGCATTGACTCTTACGTAAGTACAAGTGAATATACGATTTTATGTGAAATATTGCTTAATAAATCACTAACACATACTTGTCACAAGGTGTAGGATTTCAGTTTTTATCTTAGAGTTTTAAAATCGGAAAGACAACCACACGTAAAATAGTTTTAGAAGCCTGCGATCTTATTTATAAAGCGTTAGCAGAGTACGTAAAAGAGCCCTCAAAAGAAAAATATAAGAAAATTGCAAAAAACTTTTAGAGTAAATGGAATCTACCCAACTGTATTGGAGCTTTGGATCGTAAGCAAATCAACAGTCAATGCCCGCCAAAAAGCGGTTCAATGTACTACAACTATAAATCAGCCTTTAGCATAGTACTACTGGCGTCATGCGATGCGAACTACTGCTTTACATCTTTCGATTTGGGGGCATATGGAAGTCAAAGTGATGGAGGTATTGTGTATAGTAAATGAAATTGTGTCTTAATTTACGTATACATTTAATATTTTATTCTATTTTAGGAATTTTTTTACATAGTGGTCTTGGCCGCAATTTGTTGAAAAACAGTCTTCAAATCCCAGGCGAAGACACGTTACCAAATTCTGATATAATTATACCGCATTACTTTGTGGCTGATGCAGCATTTCCACTAAAGCCATTCTTGATAAAACCTTACCCAGGCCATAATATAGATGAAGCAAAAACAATTTTTAATTATAGATTGTGCAGAGGAAGAAGGATAATTGAAAATTGTTTCGGAATTTTAGTAGCCAGATGGAGAGTTTTGCGTTCCGCAATAAATGGTTATCCGGGAAATGTAGAAAAAATAATGCTAGCTGCCATAGCATTACACAATTTTATAATGAAAAAAAAATTTCATGATTATTGTCCTAATAATTTTATAGATAGAGAGACCGTAATCGGTTGTGGAGAAAATGGAGAGTGGAGATCTGAGCTAGAAAATTTGTCTCCATTACAGCAATTTTGGTTCTCACAACTCTTCGAGATACTCTTTTTTCATTAGAGATCAACTGAAGGATTATTTTATGTATGAAGGAGAAGTTGATTTCCAATACACACAGACCAGCATAAGTCAACCATCAACCATCTAACCATCCACTATCTATCTAGCCTACGTAGGTCAAACCAAACAATATTTAGGCAAACGAATAGATAACCATAGATACGACATCAAAAAAATAATAGATCCGAATCATCCAAAAACAGCTCTGATGGAACACCATCTACAGCTCAACCATTACCCGGATTTTAACAATGTCACACAAAACAATTATTCAAAACGGTTGACTATAGAAGCGCTACATATATATACCCATAGGCCATAATACATACAACATCAAAGGCGACACAGATAATATCACCCCACTTTTCTGTAATATTATCAGTGACAACATTGAGAACGAACAAATAAACAATAACAATAAAAGAAAACGGACATCAACATACGCAAACATCAATAACAATGATAACAACCACACCAATAAAAAACGAAGAATAATTTAATAACAACTTAATCATATCAAATAGCAATTAGCTGGATGTTAGCATGGTGTTTTTTCTACTGATTTTTTCTGTTTTAATAATAATTTTAACTTGTTTTTTAAAAATAAAATTGTGCCTTTGAGTATTCTAGCAATAAGTTCAACTTTTAATATGTTGAAATGTGATATTTACTTAGAGTACCAGTATATAATATTTTTTAATTGTTAAATTCCATATATGTAGGTATACAGACATAATAACTTAACATACCAATCTCCCATATTTGCTGTTTATATATATCTTTTATAGATATTTATATATATCCTACCGCAGGAGAGATCGATTTTGATCGATTATGATCAATGCTGATCTACGGGGCTGACTACCCTGCGTACTCCAGTCCCTGCCATTGACATATGAGTTAGCGTGAGATATCACATACCACTGGCAATGGCAGGAGATGTCATTAGCCAAGATGATATCTTAGGATGCTGGCGGACGAACTTTAATTAGTCAACGAGAGCACTTCCAGTCTTAGCTGGGCAGCGTTTCGTAGTGGTAGCGCTCATTAGCTCTTCCCGAGGAATCGGACCAGCACGTAGTTATGTGTGGGCTTTATGCCTCGATTGAGGTGGTGAGCGTTGCATCTGGGGTGCGCTGCATCAGCTGAATTATTGGCAATTAGTTTTGTTTTGTTTTCTGCAAATTTCTCACAATTTGTTTTTCACTTATTATTTTGTTATTATTTCTTCATCTTATCATGAAATATTGGCATATGTCATATTTTATGGTATGATAGGATTTTTTACTTGTTTATATAACGTCAAAAATGTCATAAAGGAAATTAAAATATATAAAGCAAAAGGCAAACAACCAGAAAATACCAACAACTTATATAAAGCAATGTTTACTATACTACTGACATCAGTTAAAATAAAACCAAGCGGGCTTTTTCCGCAGCCGGTTTATTTATAGCTAAAATTATGCCGCAATCTGAAGTATTATCTAACCAGTAGTATTTATAAGAGAGTCTACACCCCACTCCAGAACGAGTTCAGGTTCTGTATTGGTGGAATGAAGGAAATGTATGCTTTGGTAGTGAGATTTAATCATCGACGAACAGTCAAAGATATGTTTCTTTCAGTCGCCACACTGTTCTATTTTTTTCTCTCCCTTATAAACTGACTACTTGGTAATCCTAAAATTCAATATTTTTTTTTTTTTTTTTTTTTTTTATAGTTCAGGTTAATCACTAAGGTTATAAACCTCTAATGCTTGATGCACGTGTTAACGTTGGGAAAGGAAAGTTAGAAGGTTAGGATTTAGGGACTTGGGATAGGATTAGAGCGATAGTGTTGGTGTATTGCGGATTTAAAAGCTTGGGGATTGTACGAAGCAGGGAAAACATTATTTGGTAATCGATTCCACCAGTATACGGAGCGTGAAAGGAAAGAGTTATTATAGCTAGATGTTCTCACACAAGAGACCTCTAAGGTATGCTTATGGGAATGCGAAGATTGTCTTGTGGCTCGTGAAGATCTTCGTAGTGGGGGTATTAGGTTATTAATTTCCTTAGAGCATTTACCGTAGTAGTATCTGTAAAACAGTGTAAGAGCTCCAACCGCTCTTCTATGATGCAGCGAATCCATACCCGATGTTAATATTGGATCATCAATCAATTTCAAAGCACGCCTGTGGACTCTATCGACAAAATCTAAAGAGGTTTCTGGTGCTGCAGCCCATAAATGGGAGTCGAACTCAAGGATCGGTCGTATATAAGCTTTGTAGATCGTAGTAATTTCCGATGGAGAGAAGAAGCTTTTACAGCGACGTAGGAAGCCAAGTCGTTGGGATCCCAATTTTGCCACGGAAAGAATATGATCATGCCATTTCAGTTTGTGATTGATATTAGTACCCAATAGTTTAAGTGTGGGTGAGTTTAATAAAGGTTGCCTGGAAAACGTTACATTGCCGTTATAGAGTGAGGTTTTATGGGACAAAACGCACGACTTCGTCTTCATAGAATTAAATATCACAAGATTCCGTTTACCCCAGTCCAGGATTAATTCAAGATCTAAATCCAAAGATTCAATCATTTTTCTACGTTGACAATTAGAAGATAAACTGGATGGCTGTTTTTTAAAAGAATAGGAGTGGAAGATAGTACTGTCGTCGGCAAAGCTATATATTGGATTTGTGGTGATAGATAACAAATCGTTGATAAAGATCAGAAAAAGGGTTGGTGATAGGACCGAACCCTGAGGAACACCGGCTTGAATTGGGAATTTAGACGATATAGCACCATCTAGCACTACTCTGATAGATCTTTGAGATAAAAAATTTTCTAACCAGCATATCAAGGTCTTACAGACTCCAAATGAAATTAATTTGTTGTTAAGGGCCCGATGCCAAACTCTGTCAAACGCTTTGGATATGTCCAGAGAAATGATATGAGACTCACCAAAGTCATGGATTGCTTTACCCCATTTCTCCGTGAGGACTGACATAATGTCACCAGTACACCGTGTTTTACGAAAGCCATATTGGCGGTCATGGAGAAGATTGTTGTTTTCAAGATATGCCATTAGTTTGTGATTGATAATTTTTTACATGACTTTAGCAAGTATCGAAGTTATTGCAATGGGACGATAGTTTGATGGGTCAGACTTATTGCCCTTTTTCGGGACTGGTTGAACATTGGTCAGCTTCCACATTGATGGATAAAGACCAGAGCTTAGGGATAAATAAAAGAGACTAATAAGTGGATACACCAGGGTATCAGCGCAACGTTTTAATACAATAGGTGGTATTCCGTCCGGACCAGCAGATTTGCTAAGATCTAGATTAAGCAATGTTGACCGCACAATTCTAGGACGAAAGTAAATTTTATTCATTGATGATTGGACAGGTGGAATGATCGGCGGATATATACCGGCATCATCAACGACAGAGTTTGCAGCAAAATTTGCAGCAAGTAGATCTGCCTTCGCTATGGTTTCGATTACAGGGTTGCCATGCTTATCAATCAATGGTGGTATAGAAGATTTGATAAAGTTGTTGCCAACCTCTCGGATAAAATTCCAGTATGACCGGCTGCCTTTAGTAGCACGTAAAATTTTTCGCTTAGCATTGGAGTTGAAAAGAAATTTAGCTTTTTTAAATATACTATGACAGTTGTTTCTAGCCCTGATATAAAGTGATCTACTACTGGGAGATTTATCACTCTGGTATTTGTCAAACGCTAACATTTTGTTAATTTTAGCTATATAACATTCATCAGAGAACCAGGATTTGGATTTATTTCTAATTTTTACAATACTGGTTGGTATAAAAATATTCATTCCTAGTAGAATAATGAATGTGATCAATGCAGTAGCTTGATCAACATTTTTATCCTGCAAAAATAGCCGTAAATACATATAACAACAACTTAGTACAACGATAATGCATTGCCTGGTTTATTATTAATACAGTTAATTAATCGCGATACTTCAACAACACGTCGTGTTGATTCATTATCAATTTCTTTCATATTATCTCGGTTAAAAAACAATCAATCTCACAATTCGTCGTATTGCTTAAATTCATAAACATATTCTTCTACTCTGTTTTAAACAAGCAAAAGTAAAACTCATATAGTTGTAATTGCATTTTTCTTTTTATTTTTGTTGATACTATCAGATACAATCTCCTATTGAAATGTTTGAAATTGTAATAGTAGTGGTTATCATCTGTTCAATTAAACTGTTAACGAATTATTGCATTTCATAGGTTATTGTCATTTCATTCTCTTTATAATTTTTAATAACTGCAACGTAAACAAACACAAATTAGTTATGGTTGTTTGTTTCTATTCATGATCGACGATAATCAAATGAAACAGAGTTTAAATGATATATGAGTTTTGTAATGCGATTGTTGAGACAGTACGATAATGATCGTGATTGATTTTTTTTTTGAAAAGGGATAATACCACAATAGCAATAAGAAGTATACAAATTTTTGAATAGTCATCTCCTTCACACCTTTTGTATTGTAAATTATATTTATAGATTGATTTTTGAGAATGCTAGTTAGTTGGTGTTAAATAATTAACAAAAAATTAAGTCAAATTTTGATATCAAGTCGGGAAATCGAAAAAAAATTAAAATTAAGATCGCCATTCGATTATGATGTTTAAAAATCAGAAGTTTAAATCAAAGTGCGATTACAGTTGTTGAATTAAATTATTTTAAAAGATATCGAGTGCGCGTTGGCTATAAATAAGATAATTTGAATATCACGGTCCGTGTGAATATAAAACGGATAGAAATTTGTTACGCGGTACGTGCTCGATATCAAATAATCAATGATATCAAATTAAAAATAGTTTTTTTTCGTAAATATGACGAAAAAAAATATATTTATGTTGTGTTGTTAATAATAAAGAAGAAAACAAATCCATTATTAACATTATTGCTTATAAAAATAAATTCAATGATTGAAATATATTACATAAGGTGATATTTGTTGGTTTTTGAAATAAAAATAGAAATTATTGAGCGAAATCAACGTTTTATGTCTATATTATTTGAGAACAAAAAAAATTATAGTGTTCATGTTTCCTGTCGTTCTTCTGCATCGAATCGATGTATCATTTCATCGGTTAATACACGGTTGGTTCAATAAAATAAAAATTGATCAAACAACTGTGAATACATTGGCAGTCATACAGTTACTTTATAAATTCTTTCATCAAATCATAAAATGGAAGTGCACAGCTCAAGAACTTGAGCGCATTACTGTAAGAAATGATATCGATGTGAAACAAATATTGGAATCAACAACTAAAATACAGCAAGAGACATGCAAGGATGAAAGTCGCCTTCATAATAGAATTTTTGGTTCTGGATTTATCAATACAACAATCAACACCCAAGTAAATTTTGTTTTTATATATATCTATTGCTATTTTTATTATTAAATTATTCGAATTTTTCTTGTGAAAGATTACATGACCATGATGGTCTTGTAAATTAAGTACTCGATAGAGATTTCTTCTGGGTTGAGGCCACATTGGTCGCGGTTCCTTTTTTTTATTATTTAATTTGAATTTCGTACGTATTATTAATATCCTGGCATAACGGAATCTGCCATAGATTCCGCTACAGTCACCTAGTGATAGTTCCATCGATACGTTATGTTTCTTAAAGCATTTTTTAATTCCATTTTTCCTTACAAGTTTAACACTATTCTTAAACAAATGAAGTTAGTTTGCATACTTTGAAATTGATGTACAAAGGAAAACTATATGATTTTTATTGTTTTGTAAACAACATGTCTATTTCAATCAGTTATTTTGTATTGATGTCTAAATATAATATCGATATCGTTTATGTATTTAAATTGTTGGAGTTAAGTTAAAACACACTCGGTCTCGAAAGTTATCTTTTATTCTCAAGAACTGCTCTAAACTAAAAGGCTGATAAATATAAATTCTCTCATTGATGATGGATATTTTATATCCGAAACGCGTCTGAAATTTATATTTTTAATAAAAGTTGTTTGAAAAATAATATTACTGTTTAATTATTAAATTTAATAATTGATTAATCAAAAGGCTTTAGCTTTCCTTGAGTAGAAAAGCTTAATTTTCGAAATCGATTGTTTTACAATATTTACTAGGTCATTTAATAAGTCCGTAGGATGACACATAGATGGCGTTACTAGAATTTTTTCCATATGATTTTTATTTAGTACTAACCTTCAAACGATACGTGTATAAATTTGACAGCAATCTGACTATTTATTCGTAAGTTATAGCATTTTGTGTGAAGCAACTTTTGTTTTTGAAAAAAAATGGAAAAAAGTGAATTTCGAATTTTAATAAAGCATTGCTTTTTGATGAAAAAAAATACAGTGAAAACCAAACAATGGCTTGATAAACATTATCCAAACTCTGCTCCATCGAGACAAATGGTAGAGAAGTGGATGGCTGAATTTAAATGTGGTCGTACCAGCACAAAAGATGCAGAGCGCAGTGGCTGAGGCTGTTATTCCAGAAAACATAAAAAAAATCTACAAATTGGTTATGAACGATCGCAAATTGAAGGTGCTAGAAATAGCTGACATTGTAAAGGTAGCAGATGGTAGTGTTTTTACCATTTTACATGAACATTTGGGTATGCGAAAGCTCTGTGCAAATTGGGTGCCGCATGAGCTCACAGTCGACCAAAAACAACAACGAATCGATGCTTCGGAGGAGTCTATGGCACTGTTAAACCGCAATAAAATGGAATTCTATCGTAGATATATGACAATGGATGAGACATGGCTTCATAATTACACACCAGAATCCAAAAGACAGTCAGCTGAGTGGACAGCAGTCGACAAACCGAATCCAAAGCGAGCAAAGACGCAACAGTCGGCCGGTAAGGTGATGGCGTCTGTATTTTGGGATACGAACGGAATAATATTCATCGACTATCTCCAAAAAGGAACCACCATCAACAGCGAGTATTACTGTGAACTTTTGGATCGATTGAAGGCTAAAATCGCAAAGAAACGGCCACATTTGCAAAAGAAAAAAGTGTTGTTTCACCAAGATAATGCACCGTGTCACAGATCGATGAAAACGATGGCAAAATTGAATGAATTGGGCTTTGAATTGCTTACCCACCCACCATATTCTCCAGATTTAGCCCCCAGCGACTTTTTCCTGTTTTCAGATCTCAAGAGAATGCTTGCTGGAAAGAAATTTAAGTCCAATGATGAAGTAATCGCTGAAACTGAGGCCTATTTTGACGAGAAAGAGAAATCGTACTATAAAAGTGGTATAGAAAAGTTGGAAAATCGCTATACTCGTTGTATCGCCCTCGAAGGCAACTATGTTGAATAAAAAAATCGAGTTTTGTCAAAATGTTGTTTTTTTTCTTACTTATCCTACGGACTTATTGAATGACCTGTTATATAAAGATATCAAAAAAGTGTGTTTAAACTGAACTCCAACAATAATAATATATTAATTTTAGATTAAAAAACTGACATTTAATTTATTCTGTCTTATATTTGTAGTCGATTGTAAATTTTCCGAGAAAAATGTGAATATTTTAAACACCATTCTCCTTTTTTTAATGGAATTAAATTTATCACACGGAACCCCTAAATTTTTTCGTGGAACCCCAGGGTTCCGCGGCACACATTTTGGGAACCACTGATTTAGTGTATTAAAAATTTATTAAAAGAAAGTGAACGCTTAGGAAATTAATTCTGATTAGTTAAGAAAAATGATAGTGGCATTGTTTACAGTTTTCAAGGTAACCGGAATTCATATTTTTTTTATGATTTCTTTAATAGACTAATGAGTACAAAAAAAGGAAAACTAGATCAAATGTAATTTGGAAATTATTAACGACCTTATCAACTAGTTATTAGGTGCGTTCCATTGAAAATCAAACTTGCTCAAATTTGATTTGATCTACATTACCTCAAATAGATTGTGTAGTTGAAAAGTACAAACGAGCTGAAAAAAAATATGGAGAAACGATATTTGAAAATACATTACAGATGGCACTTGGTAATGCAATTTGAAGCAGTAGGTAAGTAGATTTAGGGTAAAACAGATTTCAAAACATCAAATTTCAGAACAAAAATTTCTGTTGAAAAATCAATTTTTCTGTTACATAAATATATTTTTGAATTTGTTTCCAAACTTTTAAAAACACCAATTCAAGGAATCAAGAATAGTAAGTAAACAAGTTGTTTAGTGTATTTTGAAATATTTTTAAAGTTTAACATCTTTTATGTTAGATGTATTGTATATATTTTCTAACGCAAAAATGAAGCGCTTCCATTCTGTTAAAAGTTGTTTGCATATTTTTCGTTCTCTTTTGATAGCGCTTTTATTATACTCTCATCACTGAATTTATGCATAGGCACATCTGTGCATATATTATTACATCCAATTATATTATACTTCGTCATCAATGAATTGCTGAGGCACATATGTGCATATATTATTATTGTACGTTGTCATCAATGATTTGCTGAGGCACATGTGTGCACACATATATATATATTATTTATACTCTCATCATTGAATTTAGGCATAGGCACATCTATGCATACATTATTACATCTAATTATATTATACTTCGTCATCAATGAACTGCTGAGGCACATATGTGCATATATCCATATTGTACGATGTCATCAATGATTTTGCTGAGGCACATGTGTGCATATATTTATATTTTATTACTTCGTCATAATTTTAATCTTGCTGAGGCACATATGTGCATTTACTACATTTGTCATCGAGTGAATTGTTAAAGCACATGTGTGCATATATTTATATTTTATTACTTCGTCATCAACTTGAATCTTGCTGAGGCACATATGTGCATTTACTACATTTGTCATCGAGTGAATTGTTGAGGCACATGTGTGCATATACTTATATTTTATTACTTCGTCATCCACTTGAAACTTGCTGAGGCACATATGTGCATTTACTACATTTGTCATTGAGTGAATTGTTGAGGCACATGTGTGCATATATGTATATTGATTACTTCGTCATCAAATTGAATCTTGCTGAGGCACATGTATGCATTTGTGCAGTTCGTCATCAAATTATTTTGCGGATACACATGTACATATGTAAATAGTTTTGTCAACAAATGCTTGCATAGGCACATCATCAGAATCAAATTAAAATAAAAATCAACAACATTCATCAAGCTTTAAGAATATTTCATTGTGATGCTCATCCAGGGATAACATTTTTTCGGTCAATTAATTTTCACAAGATAATACAGTCCACTACAATCCAATACCAATACCATCTTGGAAGCTGCATCAGCGTTCTTTTTTATCATCTAGATATTCCATATATTTTTCCATAAGTTTATTTTTCAGTTTTAAATGGGCTATCTTCGCGTCGTAATAGGCCTCTTGATTTTTTTTTGAACGATTAGTTATTTTTTTTGTAGTCACTTTTTCTTGAAGTGCTGGTTGCGGTTGTCTTTCCACCCCAACAGTTGCAATATTTGGAGAACTTATTAACGGACTGTCTTTAAAAATGTCATCCATTTCATCCATGTATAAAAATTTTGATGGACTCGTTCCAGTACCACGGTCTTTCGCACTTTTATAAGCCCGTACTAAACTCCTCCATTTTATTTGAGCATTTTCTGCGGTAGTTGGTGATACCTAAAGGCAAAATTATGTCAGTAGATATTCATAATTTGTGCTATTACAAATTAAAATCATTACCATCACATTTGCGGACTCAAGGTCCGTTAAAATTATCTCCCAAAAGTTGTTTTTGTTTCTGGACTTAACATATTCCTCTTTTCTTTCACTATACATGTGAATTAGAGCTTTGCTTTCTTCACATGTCCAGTTTTTCATTCTTAAAATAAAGAAATATAACGGCTTTATTTGTAACGTCGGTCATATGTCTAAATAAGTAAATTCATAATTTTTTAATTATTTCAAAAGATTCTGTTTCAAATCAAAAATACAATTCCGAAAGAATTCAAATTCAAATTTAGAAAAAAAAACCAACCGTATAATTCAGCTAAGGACATTAAACCCAAACAACACAAAGCAACACAACAAATAAATATTTAACGAAGAAAGAAATACGAAAATTGCTCACAGGTAACTCTTCGTCAAAAACAAAAACAATGATTAACATGCTATCATACTTCTCTATTCAATTCATTTCAAGTTTAATTGTTAAGCAATTGACTTCAATTTTAAATTTTGTTAAAGATTTTGCTTAAATTCCATGTTTAATTAAAAAAAAGTTAAATTGTTTTAAAAAGGAAAAAAAATAATATAAACTGTGACATGATCTTTTTCCATGTTGAGATCAGATAAAGAAACATGAACAGTGTTGAAAAATAAAACACAAATACATTTCGAAAGGAAAAAAAATCAATTTTCAATATTAAAATACAAAGCAATAAACTTTAATTGAATTGTGACGTATGCTAAAAAGAAAATTATTCCACTGAAGTGTTAAGTAAATCGTTCATAAATTGATTGGAATGGTATTCAAAGAAAGATAAATATATATTAAAAACACTAGAATAATTATGTTAAAACTATTACTACTGTGATTCACTTCGTGAATCGGATTGGACTTTTATCACAAATAAAAATGATACTACGGGATAGCGTTTGTCCCCACACGAAGCTTGAAAATTGGGAATCTCTTAAGTTTTATATTATTATTCTATCATCAAAAAAACCAAGTTAAAACACACAAAAAAACTAAATTTCAATACTAATATAAAATAAAAACAATACCTTATCTTAAATTGTTTCTTTTGTTGAAGCTGCTTCAGAGTTTTCAGGATTTTTATCTGGATGCCATTTTAAAGCTAATTTCCTGTATGCTTTTTTAATTTCTGCGTCTGCTGCGGTTTTAGTAACATCAAGTATTTTGTAATAATCAACCATTTTTGTATATTGTTTGTGTTAATTTTTTTGGTTAGCAATCCCTTATCTTATATGGTGAAGGTAAACTTTGACAAATTTTGAAAATTGAATAACTATGTGGTATCGTTTCTGATTTTTTTTAACGTTGAAACTACACCAAACATAAAACCATATGATAACAGTACAAACTCATATATTATAATTGAACAAACAGCTATTGAAATTATCGATAAAATATTTTATCAATAAAGTAACACAACCTTGACATCCTCACTCTTCATCCACAGGTAAAACAAAACTTAAATTGTTTTATGATTTTCCATATATTAATTCAAACAAAACAATAGTAATACAATAAAACAATATTTTTCGTAAAAAAAACATCTAATCTAAACAACTTTTTACTATTTTCATGAGAAGACTTGAATCAATCTAGTCAGAAAAAAAACATGTGTCTTTTTTTAATGACAAGATCGGAATGAGAGACACATCTCAAATCTTTTTTATCAAAATCAACAATGTCTTTTTTTTTTGTTTGACATCTTCTGATGTCAAAACAAATCGTGTAATCCTAAGTTCAGCAAAAGTTTAGTAACGACATCTGTTTGTTAGAATTGGGAATAAAATTGAGTACGTTCGTTTGTTTTTTATAGTATATTCGAAATTTAACTAACAGTTAAGTATTAGAAAATTTTAAAATTATTATTAATGTAAAAATGAACGGAAACTAATGAAATACATTTTTATTGAATTAGAAACAGAAGATGAATTTGGTTTTATTATTGTTTTGCGAATATTGCGGACGTTACACCATGAATTCAAGGTAAAAAACCAAGATTTTTACTCTTGAAATCACAAAAACGTCGCCATCCCCTCTACGTCAGAAACCACCACTATTAAACTTAAACTAATAATAACAATTCTAATATATTTGTTCAGGTCAAATTTTTATCGCTTTATTTATTGTATTCAAAACAAAAATAAATGTTAGCTAAAAATAATTATTTCTATATTTATACTATTTTTTAAATTAATCGCAATAAAAAAAATAATTTTAAAAAAATGGTGGTAACTAAAATGGACTCATACGAGATATGTATGCGTACGTCAGCGGATCAATATGATGACAAATGTGGAGATATTGTAAGTCACATTAAACCAATGACGAATATGGGGATCGCGTATGAGTGCATTACTAATAAAAAAAAATTATAGTAACTATAGTAATATTAAATATAAAAACTAATTAAATTCTAAAAACCCACAATTAAATTTATAACTATAATAACTAATAACTAAGAATAGATGTTTAATTTATGAAAACTAATAATTCTAACAACTAAATTTAATTTTATAAAAAAAATATTATTAAAAATTGTATTGAAAAAAACTTAGGCTTGGTATATAGAAAACAGACGCTAGAGATTTCGATGGTAAAATTTATAAAGTCCAGAATTCGCAAAAACACGTCAATAACAATAACAAAACCAATTCCAACAAAAAAATGTAGTTAGTACGCTGTAAATGTGAAAATAATGAAAAACGCAAAACGAAAAAAACAACGAACGCCCAATTCAAAAACACAAAAAATTTTGCAAAAACAAAATTTCGTAAAAGAATAACAAAAAGACCACTGTCGTACTTAATCTTTGCTTTACCTTTCACAAAAATTCCTAAAATATTGTATATAAAAATATAATTTATTTATTTAATTTCAGATATACTGAAATATATATATATACCTAAAATTAGTTATTGACGATAGCACCCCTAAAATACATTTATTTATTTTTAAAAAAAATTGAAAAATAAAAAATATTCAGAAAGGATGTTTATTTATTGGATGCGCACCGTCCTAGCTCAAAATATTGATTTATTTTTAAAAAAAAATAAAAAATATTTATTTACATCTTGATGTATTGTGTAGTTAAAAGAAATTTATTTATTTAGTTACCTAAAACCTACCTAAAAGTTGTGTAGTTGAAAAGTACAAACGAGCTGAAAAAAAATATGGAGAAACGATATTTGAAAATACATTACAGATGGCACTTGGTAATGCAATTTGAAGCAGTAGGTAAGTAGATTTAGGGTAAAACAGATTTCAAAACATCAAATTTCAGAACAAAAATTTCTGTTGAAAAATCAATTTTTCTGTTACATAAATATATTTTTGAATTTGTTTCCAAACTTTTAAAAACACCAATTCAAGGAATCAAGAATAGTAAGTAAACAAGTTGTTTAGTGTATTTTGAAATATTTTTAAAGTTTAACATCTTTTATGTTAGATGTATTGTATATATTTTCTAACGCAAAAATGAAGCGCTTCCATTCTGTTAAAAGTTGTTTGCATATTTTTCGTTCTCTTTTGATAGCGCTTTTATTATACTCTCATCACTGAATTTATGCATAGGCACATCTGTGCATATATTATTACATCCAATTATATTATACTTCGTCATCAATGAATTGCTGAGGCACATATGTGCATATATTATTATTGTACGTTGTCATCAATGATTTGCTGAGGCACATGTGTGCACACATATATATATATTATTTATACTCTCATCATTGAATTTAGGCATAGGCACATCTATGCATACATTATTACATCTAATTATATTATACTTCGTCATCAATGAACTGCTGAGGCACATATGTGCATATATCCATATTGTACGATGTCATCAATGATTTTGCTGAGGCACATGTGTGCATATATTTATATTTTATTACTTCGTCATAATTTTAATCTTGCTGAGGCACATATGTGCATTTACTACATTTGTCATCGAGTGAATTGTTAAAGCACATGTGTGCATATATTTATATTTTATTACTTCGTCATCAACTTGAATCTTGCTGAGGCACATATGTGCATTTACTACATTTGTCATCGAGTGAATTGTTGAGGCACATGTGTGCATATACTTATATTTTATTACTTCGTCATCCACTTGAAACTTGCTGAGGCACATATGTGCATTTACTACATTTGTCATTGAGTGAATTGTTGAGGCACATGTGTGCATATATGTATATTGATTACTTCGTCATCAAATTGAATCTTGCTGAGGCACATGTATGCATTTGTGCAGTTCGTCATCAAATTATTTTGCGGATACACATGTACATATGTAAATAGTTTTGTCAACAAATGCTTGCATAGGCACATCATCAGAATCAAATTAAAATAAAAATCAACAACATTCATCAAGCTTTAAGAATATTTTATTGTGATGCTCATCCAGGGATAACATTTTTTCGGTCAATTAATGTTCACAAGATAATACAGTCCACTACAATCCAATACCAATACCATCTTGGAAGCTGCATCAGCGTTCTTTTTTATCATCTAGATATTCCATATATTTTTCCATAAGTTTATTTTTCAGTTTTAAATGGGCTATCTTCGCGTCGTAATAGGCCTCTTGATTTTTCTTTGAACGATTAGTTACTTTTTTGTAGTCACTTTTTCTTGAAGTGCTGGTTGCGGTTGTCTTTCCACCCCAACAGTTGCAATATTTGGAGAACTTATTAACGGACTGTCTTTAAAAATGTCATCCATTTCATCCATGTATAGAAATTTTGATGGACTCGTTCCAGTACCACGGTCTTTTGCACTTTTATAAGCCCGTACTAAACTCCTCCATTTTATTTGAGCATTTTCTGCGGTAGTTGGTAATACCTAAAGGCAAAATTATGTCAGTAGATATTCATAATTTGTGCTATTACAAATTAAAATCATTACCATCACATTTGCGGACTCAAGGTCCGTTAAAATTATCTCCCAAAAGTTGTTTTTGTTTCTGGACTTAACATATTCCTCTTTTCTTTCACTAAACATGTGAATTAGAACTTTGCTTTCTTCACATGTCCAGTTTTTCATTCTTAAAATAAAGAAATATAACGGCTTTATTTGTAACGTCGGTCATATGTCTAAATAAGTAAATTCATAATTTTCTAATTATTTCAAAAGATTCTGTTTCAAATCAAAAATACAATTCCGAAAGAATTCAAATTCAAATTTAGAAAAAAAAAAAAACCAACCGTATAATTCAGCTAAGGACATTAAACCCAAACTACACAAAGCAACACAACAAATAAATATTTAACGAAGAAAGAAATACGAAAATTGCTCACAGGCAACTCTTCGTCAAAAAAAAAAACAAAGATTAACATGTTATCATACTTCTCAATTCAATTCATTCCAAGTTTAATTGGACTTCAATTTTAAATTTTGTTAAAGATTTTGCTTAAATTCCATGTTTGATTAAAAAAAAGTTAAATTGTTTTAAAAAGGAAAAAAAATAATATAAACTGTGACATGATCTTTTTCCATGTTGAGATCAGATAAAGAAACATGAACAGTGTTGAAAAATAAAACACAAATAGATTTAACATGGTCATTTCGAAAGGAAAAAAAATCAATTTTCAATATTAAAATACAAAGCAATAAACTTTAATTGAATGGTGACGTATGATAAAAAGAAAATTATTCCACTGAGGTGTTAAGTAAATCGTTTATAAATTGATTGGAATGGTATTCAAAGAAAGATAAATAGATACTAAAAACACTAGAATAATTATGTTAAAACTTATAAAATTAAATTGATTGTTTATGATTAGTTTGCATCATATCCTAATACAAATTGTGTTTTAATAAATTCCTTTGATGAATGGCTATATTGGGGGAAAAAACTAATATTTGGCGTAATTGGGTAACATATAGTTTGCATATTTCAAGTGAAACGAATCAGGAATTGCACTTGGATAGTAAATTCGTTTTTGAAATTACAATTTATATACAAAGAGGTTACTGCCTGCAGAAAAAAATTACAACTTGTTCAATCGCAATTTTTGTCATCATCAATAAATTGTTGAAAGAAAGATAAATAGGCTAATGAAAGGATACCTTAATAGTGGAAATTAATTTGGATCAAGTTTGAATTGGAATATCTTTTGGACAACCGCAATCTACTCCGCTGTCAAGTAAGATTAGTTTTTTTATTAACTGTTTGTTAATTAACTGTTAGTTTTTGTATTAACTGTTAAAATGATTTGGTTTTTTTTCAGTTCCACAAACATATTATAAAAAAGTACAAAGAGTTGTTTTAGAAATTTTTTTGATACTTACTTACACTACACTACATTTTGTTTGATACTTACATTTGATATGTTTTAGAAATTTTGATACTTACACTAAAATGTTTGATATATCGGCAAACCTGACAATTTCAATTAAAAATGGTGAATTTAAGGATGAGGATTCTATATTAAGAGATCGAATTGTACTTGGAATGTCGGACCAAGCTTTGAAAGAAAAAATTATTAAACTCAAGGATGATGAAGTAGAACTTGATAAGGTGATTGATTACTGTCGTCTGAGTGAAGCTACAAAAATGCAGTTGAAAGAAGTGAATGAATTGCCGCAAGCTGTGGAGGAAGTAGAGTCAAACCGAGAAAGACGGATAGAACCGGAACAATCAATTGAAGCAGGTTCATATCAAGGGAGACATGCAGATACTAAAAACACAAATGTTTTACGTTATTCAAATTATGTAAAATCAGGTAAGAGTTATAACAGTTTTTCCAAAACGAGTTCACGGCATCAAAATTATTTAAATAAATGTTCGCGATGTAATTATTTTCATCAAAATAATTTTTGTCCAGCTCGATTCAGAACTTGTAAATTGTGTGGCATTCAAGGTCATTTTGCTGGTGTATGTAAAACTCAAGTTAGACGAGTAAAGGAAATTGTAATTAATGATGATGGTGAAAAAATTGAAAATGTTGATGAGGAAAGTGATGCCATCAATGAGTTATTTGTGGACTCAATTGATGTTGTAAATAAAATTAAATGTGGGTGGTTCGAAAAATTAAACATTGAAGGTTGTTTAGTAGAGTTCTTGTGTAAAATTGGGGTTAATTAAACGAGTGGTAGAGCAAATTACGGTGGAAAAAGATGAATTTATGTCAAAAAATGAAGAAATTTTTTCCGGAATTGGTAAATTTCCCAATCCATATAGTTTAAAATTAAAATCGAATGCAAATCCGGTATCAAAACCACCTCATCGAATTCCCCTTAAATTAGTAGATCGAGTGAAAGAAAAATTAAAACAGTTAACGGATAATAATATTATAGAACCAGTTAGAAATCCCAGTGCTTGGGTAAGTAAGCTTGTAATAGTTGAGAAACCAAATGGACAACTCCGGTTGTGTTTGGACCCAAAAGATATAAATGAAAATTTGATTAAAGATAACTATTCGATTCCCACTTTGAATGATATCACACCAAAACTCAAATATCAAGAATATTATACCGTGCTAGATCTTAAAGACGGATTCTGGCAAATTGAATTAGATGAAGAGTCCAGTCAAGTATGTTGTTTCAGCACACCTTTTGGGTGTTTTCGATTCAAAAGGTGCTATTCGGCTTAAACATATCTGCTGAAGTTTTTCAGCGTTATAATTCTATAAATTTTGGTGACCTAAGTGGTGTTGTAGTATACATAGACGATTTGCTAGTTTCAGGGAGAACAAAAGAAGAACATGACAGAAATCTAAATAAGGTTATTGAACGTGCCAGAGAATTGAACGTAAAATTTAACACAGAAAAGATACAGTATTGTATAAAACAGGTTAAATATCTTGGGCACATATTTTCATTGAGCGGTGTCAGCCATTACAGAATATCGGCAACCTACAACCAAAATAGAGCTCCAACGATATTTAGGTATGGTCAATTATATGAGAAATTTCATTCTTCACTTATCGGAAATTTCTGCCCCAATTCGAGAACTACTAAATAAAAATGTAGAATTTATCTGGCTACCGCAACATACTGATTCAATTATAAATATTAATAATTCAATAACCAATTCTCCGGTTCTTCAAAATTTCGATTGCGATGCGGATATTACAATTCAAACAGACGCATCCAAGCACGGTCTTGGATGTTGTTTGTTACAACACAAGAAACCTGTTTGTTATGCCTCTAAAAGCCTCTCCAATGCCGAGAAAAATTATTCTCAGATTGAGAAAGAGATTCTGGCGATACTCTTTTCATGCAAAAGGTTCCATCAGTATATATACGGTCGAAAAGTCAAAATCTATACCGATCAAATGCCACTTGTCTCAATCATGAAAAAAGAAATACAGTAAAACTCGTTTATACAGTACGGTCTAGGGACCGACGTAAGCGTACGTTATACACCATGGTACGTTATATCCAGAAAAATTAAAAAATCATAAGCAAATTTGCCTGTTATGCTCATGATATCATTGTATTTCATATTAAATTATTTACTACATGTTAATTGATATAAAAGCGATCACAAAAAAATAGCAACATACAGTTTAAAAACAATTCATTATCATAAAATGATTGTGTTAAAGCTAATCAAACCGATGTTACATAAACATGTGTATGTTAATATTTTCGAATGAGAATGTTTGAATATGTGGCTACTCAGATTAAGCTTCGATGGACAATTTTTTACTGAAAAATAATCAGTAATTTTCTGTTGCTTAAGGCAAAGTTGAATAATATTTTCCACTTTAGTTACAATTTGGTCGTCAATTTGCATTTGATCAAATCCAGGCTGCAAACCTGATCAGCAAGCGCGTAGCGTACGGATTTAACCCCGCAGTTGTGTAGTTTATTCAAAACTTTCTGAACGAATAAAGCCCGCCCGGAAAGACGCTGCCATAAATTTAAATGATAGCCTGGCAAAAGTTTCCAATTGGGGTGTCTGAAATATGTTCAATTTTAACTCCCCCAAAACATGGCTATTGATTGTTGCCAGATCAACGACCGACTTTGCCAAAGATATTTTGATTAGTGTGTGTGACAAATGAATAGACGAATGAGAAACATTTTATTGGTCGTCAAAATTTCTATCGACTTACTCTAGAATGATTGTATAATGGTGAAGACAAAGAGCGCGCCAAGAAAACTCAGTCCTCAATAGATGTAAAAAATATTTTACTCCATATTAATTACTCCACATTTGTAAGTCCTACATTCGTCCTTGTATGGAGTATTGTTGTCAAGTTTGGTGTGCTGCTTCTGTTTCCATCCTGACTCTTTTGAACTCTGTTCAAAAACGTGCTACACGAGTTGTGATTGAAACTTAACTTCAAAACCTAATTCTCTGATCTCGGTGTTTTTTATAAATATCTGCACCAGCAGTGCTCGGATGAAATCGGATCCATCATGCGTCAACCATATTTTTAACCCTGTTTTACCTGTCAATAGTCAATGGTGTTTTACTAGTCACTCATTGCCATAGTGATAAAATGAAGAGGGATTTCTTTGTCCATACATCGTACAAATGGAATGCTTTGCCCGAATCAATAGTCACGAGTGCCTTCGATCCACTAAGGTTTGAAAAAAGCGTTCTCGACACCTCAGAACGCATATTGTTGTGCTAATTAGATCTTACCAGGTATCTATGTGCTTTTGTCATACATATTGTAACTCTTATAACATAACACTTTTAATTTAAAAAACAAAATAGATGATGGCACATCGAGATATATTCCATAACAATAGAGTTCATCTGGCAGCATCCTTAATATAACACCTTGGCTAATCTTATCGCACTGCTATTGTCAGTGATATGTGATATCTAACGTTAGCTCATATATATGTCCATAGCAGGGACTGGAGTAGGCATTATTGTCACTCCCGTAGATCAAAAATAAAAATTTGTTCGAATTTCTATAAATCATCATACTCAGATTCTATTTAGTATGAGGCGTCTAATAAACTCCCTTTTATCAGTTACTGTCGAAGTATACGATCGTAGTTATCCCAGGTTTTTTGAGACAATAGTTTATGGTAGTTGCTTTAACTCATCACAAACAACAGAAACAGAATTTCGTACCAAGTTGACAGAAAAAAATTCTGTTTCTGTAAAATTTGTATATGAAATTCTGTTTCTGTTGTATGTGGCTTCAAGCCTTATGAGTGTTTTAAGAAATTTTTCTACAATCCAAACATTACCCTAACTTGAGAAAGACTTCTTTTAATCGACTTCCGCCAAACAATTTAATTTATTGGCCAAAGTGATCACTTGCATTTTAATTTGATTTGGGGCCGTATCGCACCTTTAGCATTTTCATAAAACATGAATGAAAGCATTAAAGAATTCGAACTGATAAATTAGCAAATATCTCAACACTTACTTGCGAATTAACCCATGAATCACAACAAATTAATGAAAGGAAGCAGAAGCATTTCGTAGAAAAATAATAAATATCGTAAAGCAGCGAATACTTACGACTTTTAAATTTTTATGTTTATTTTGTATTCTTATTTTCTATTCGTACTTTATAAACTGGGCAAATTACATAGAAAAATGGTTCACGGGACTAAACTTGTGTACGTTATAACCTTATAAGCCGTGGTACCTTATAAGAAGGATAATTTGTTCGTAAAATTTTTATAGATGTAAGAAAAAAATTTGCTGTACTCTATAGACCAAGTGTACTTTATATATGGTGTACGCTAAAAGCGAGTTTTACTGTATGCCAAATCCCCTCCACTAGGCTTCAGAGAATTAAACTGAAATCATTAAGTTACGACATAGATGTGCAGTATCTACCTGGAAAATCAATGCATAAGTAAATTTTCTTTATTTTTTGTTTTTTTCAAACTAGGTTCTGTTTGACAGAAATTTATATGCAAGTTTTTGTTTGAATTACCCTGAAATCAATCCGATCATTCTTATATTCCTTGACGGAAAAAGTATATACATAAGTTTATATGTTCCTATTGGATTGTACCATCCTTGTATAAGGTTTTCAATTATGTTAACACTGGACAGCCGTCAGATATTAATTGCCGGTGATAGCTGGAATGGTTTGTGTGGATTAAAGCGATTAAAATGATTGGATATATGCATAAATACATAAATTACCTTAATTTGTTTTTAATCATAATGACACTAACTAAGTGCCACTTCTTTGATGTGTTATGAAATGTCACTTGGAGATGGATTCAACTAATGTATTTTTACTCAATGATAAATAATCGAAATAAGCCCAACAAACCATGACTCGAATTTAATATTTTGTGCATTGGCACAAGAATGTAATAGATTTTTATGTTTCTGAGTTTGTTGGTCTTGTTTTTAGGGAAGGTAATTATAAAGTACATAAAACACGATATATAACTTGGTCTTGGAGATGAAAAAGTCTTCTAGAACGACAAGCGGTGTGAGTAACAACGTGGAGCGTAAGCTTAATAGTTTTGTTTTTGTTGTGTTTCCTTAAATTTTTTGATTCAAACCAGTGTTCAGTCAGTAAATTTTCTTATGAATATAACTAAATTTTCAAATTAGATTTATACGAGTGTGACAAGTGATTCGACGAACGGTTTTATTGATAGAGAACACACAGAATATATCCCAAGGCCGAGATATAAATCGTCCATACCATCAAACTGTAAGCAATTAAATCATATGTTAATCGCCTAGAGATAAGGTAATATGTATGTAATTATTCTTTTGGTTTAATATAAACCTAATATTTTTATAAAGCCTAAATAAAATAGTACTTTGGGAAAAGTGTGTGTTTGGTGTTTGATTAGAGTTAATGATATTTTCAATTTAATAGAGGTTAATTCGCATGTGAAGGAACGAGACGTCGCTGAGCATATTTATTATTTACATTAAAAGTGTATTACTTCGTCTTTTGCTTCCGAATCATTATATTATATTATCTGAAAACGTAATTGATTTACATCATTGCTGGACATTATTTTATATCGTCCGAAGTCATCAGAATTACATCAAAAGTCATTATAATTGTACGAATTTATTACTGATGGAATTACGTCATTGCTGATCAATATCATATTCAATCTGAAGACACCAAAAGCATATTGATTCGTCTTTTGTTTCCGAATCATTATATTATATTGTTTGTATACTAGAAGTTTAACTAATACAAATAAAATTTAATCTACTTGCTACTGTATTAAGTACAATTGTATTTCATGTTCCAGTACTAATTTGTTTTACTGAACGCAGCTAATAAATTTAGTACACTTCTTGTTGGTACTGTCAAAGTTTTTTTATTTTGACGTTTGTAATTACTCTGTTTATGTTTAGTTAGTTATATTTTAATAATTTGGAATTAAAAAGACAAGTATACATATTTATAATATAAATTCTTAACTTAAATTAATTTATGTTTTTTAGATAATTCTATATGATGTAAATATGTGTGATGTAAATTATTGTGCAATTCTATGTGATGTAAATTATTGTGCAATGAAGGTTCCGAATTTGAACATAATGTTTTGATGTAAATCACAAAGGTAAGTTTTAATTCTAAACACAAATCATGTAGAACACCTAATTATTTGGAAATGTTTTGTTTTACACTCGTTTCTACTTGACACAGGATATCACTTTTTTTATACTGAACAGATAGTTTTGACTATTAAACTTTAAACTGCACCTTTTTTACGAACTAAAATTTACATTTTTGATGTTTTTTGTAGATGATATCACGATTTTTTGTAGTAAATAATAAATTTTATGAGCTTGGATTATGATGAAATAAATAATAAAATTAATAATAGGTAATTATTTCATTTTGATATAAGCAATTTGAATGTTTGTCATCGATTTATTTGTATACCAACTTTATGGCATGATTGAATTATTTCCAATTTTTAAAACAACAAAACAACATACCCAATAATCCGCAAAATATATAATTTGGGCCAAAGATTTATCTAGTGGTGTGGGTTGGTTGGGTGAACCTCGCATATTGGCACCAAATATTTTGAGGAGTATACTAGAAATGCTTAAGCATCTGATGAACCAAAATATAAGTTTCCTCATGTTTGCTATTTGGTCCAGAATCTACAATAATTTGTTTATCGCATTCAGATGAACTTTCGATATTAAACATGGCTAAGAACTATAAAAAATGTAAGTAACAGATTTAGTTCAAGTATCATTGCTTTAATATTAATTTCAAATTTCTTTAATATTAAGATTAATTTCAATGTGATTTTTCAGTATACAAATGCTTTATATTGTCTTAATTTTCTTTTATTTAACTAGAAACTAATTTTAACAAAACTATTTTTGAATTAAAAATTAGTTTCAAAGTATGTAATTTCATATTTCAAAATAAGATTCAACAAACGTTTAACCACTTGTGACGGTGAAAATTTTTGTTTATTTGTATCTGAAAATCGACTGAAACTATGCAATTTGTTGTCCTACTTAAAAAATTTTTGACGGCTGTAAAAGATGGTCATTAGAAAAAGCATTTGCATACCCGGGAGCATTATTAGGGACAAAAGCGTTAAACAGCACACGCGGTGTTGTTGTAGAGGTCTAGTGATCGGCACTTTACGGTACAGTTTTTAATTTCATTTCAGTTAGATCGATAAATACATATGTTTAAGAAGCTATATAATAATGTTTTTAGGACAACTAATTTTGCTTAGTCAAGACCAGAATCATCATAGTAAAATTTCATTTAATGATATTTTTGAAGAATATAAAACGAACACACCCACCATAATTTCTATAATTTAAAATTTCTAGAAAAGGTGATTGCATACTCTGAATTATTGTTTGGGACAACGGCTCTAACTAATACACAAAACACATATTTCACCCTATAAATGTCCAAAAATACTGGAAAACACGTATGCATTTCTATTCTGTTATACGCATTAAAAGAACAAATTATAATATGTAATGTTTTTATGTCACACTACATATACCAAATTAAATGGTAATAAAGTTTTTACTTTTTATGACAGTTTCCTTTCTAATTTGTTTCTTAACAACAGAATCCGAGTGAAATTGACATTTGTTGATTTTTTTGTTGATTGTAAAAAGCGTTCAATAGATGGATCCAAAGACAATATGAAACTTATTTGCTAAAAACTTATTTTAACATTAGTTTCTCAGAACTCAAAACTTTTTTCAAAATGTTATATTTTAACAAATTTCGTTTGCAGTCATGTGTATTACATTCATTTCATATTCATATTTACAGGTGAGTTTATGTTAAACGAGTCGCCATAAGCTTATATTATATGGACAACATTAGATCAAAACATTATTTTGAGGTTATGTCTACTAGGTTCAGCGTAAATAAGCATTAGTGGTGATCGCTATGTTTTTTCACGAACAGCGATCTACCGCAAATGATACATATTTTTCCTAGTAAGTATATTTCTAAAGCAAACTAGTTTATTTCTATTTACAAAAGATTAAATTATGTTTTTATTTTTAAAAAAAGTGTCTTAGCTATTTACATTTTAAGCTTACAATAGATGGCTTCACGAAAAAAATCAGTTAATGGAAATCTTAATATATTTTCTTATTGAAATTTCATTTTTCAATAATCGTTTTCGAAATTTTATATGTTTTAATTAATTTTGTATACGGTTTATTGTACAAAATCTATTTCAAATTAAAATTTAAAGGTGAGTTTATGTTACAAAACTCGTCATAAGTTCATATATGTTAAACAACATTATATCGAATCATTTTTTTGAGGTTATGTCTACTAGGTTCAGCGTAAATGAGCAAAAGTGGCGATCGCTATTTTTTTTTCACGAACAGCGATCTACCGCATCGCTTTGATAAAATGATACATATTTTTCCTAGTAAGTATATTTCTAAAGCAAACTAGTTTATTTCTATTTACAAAAGATTAAATTATAATGTTTTTATTTTTAAAAAAGTGTCTTAGCTATTTACATTTTAAGCTTACAATAGATGGCTTCACGAAAAATCATCAGTTAATGGAAATCTTAATAAATTTTTTTATTGAAATTTCATTTTTCAATAATCGTTTTCGAAATTTTATATATTTTAATTAATTTTGTATACGATTCACTGTACAAAATCTATTTCAAATTAAAATTTAAAGGTGAGTTTATGTTACAAAGCTCGTCATAAGTTCATATATGTTAAACAACATTATATCAAATTATTTATTTGAGGTTATGTCTACTAGGTTCAGCGCAAATAAGCAAAAGTGGTGATCGCTATTTTTTTTTTCACGAACAGCGATCTACCGCATCGCTTTGATAAAACGATACATATTTTTCCTAATAAGTATATTTTTAAAACAAACTAGTTTATTTCTATTTACAAAAGATTAAATTATAATGTTTTTATTTTTAAAAAAAGTGTCTTAGCTATTTACATTTTAAGCTTACAATAGATGGCTTCAAGAAAAAAATCAGTTAATGGAAATCTTAATAAGTTTTCTTATTGAAATTTCATTTTTCAATAATCGTTTTCGAAATTTTAGATGTTTTAATTAATTTTGTATACGGTCTATTGTACAAAATCTATTTCAAATTAAAATTTGAAGGTGAGTCTATGTTACAAAACCCGTCATAAGTTCATATATGTTAAACAACATTATATCAAATCATTTATTTGAGGTTATGTCTACTAGGTTCAGCGTAAATAAGCAAAAGTGGTGATCGCTATTTCTTTTCACGAACAGCGATCTACCGCATCGCTTTGATAAAATGATACATATTTTTCCTAGTAAGTATATTTCTAAAGCAAACTAGTTTATTTCTATTTACAAAAGATTAAATTATAATGTTTTTATTTTTAAAAAAGTGTCTTAGCTATTTACATTTTAAGCTTACAATAGATGGCTTCACGAAAAATCATCAGTTAATGGAAATCTTAATAAATTACTTCGGTCTGAAAGACCTAAGTATTACATTCATGAGCTCAAAGTGAAATTCTTACCCCCACTTTTTTTGACATTTCTCGACGTTTTAGGACCTACTGATTCTAAAAAAGCAAAAAAAAAAAAAATGTATGTCTGTCTGTCGGCCGGCCGGCCGTCACAACCGACGAAATCTAGAAAACCGCTGGACGGATTTGAAAAATTTTTTTTTCTAAAAATAGGTTTATTTAATAGGAAGAGCCGAAAGGACGATGTGTTCGATAACTGTACCGGAAGTGTGTCAAAAAAATCAAAAAGGTGTCAAAACAAGGAAATTTGCATATTTTTTGCTTAAAAAACGTTCATTTTAAGTGATTACGAGTAGGAACATTAAATTTGGAGAAATCTTGATGGTCGGGATTGGTATGTGAGACCAAAATCTAGATTATTGCATTATAAGTTTGTCAAAAAAATGTTGTCAAGTCTGTCAAAAGAAAGATTTTTATTTATTTTTTTACCTAATTTTTTGGAAAAAAAATAAAATTAATTGTTTGTTTGAAATGAAGTTTTATTATTATTATTGAGAATTATGGCATTATAAGTTTGTCAAAAAAATGTTGTCAAGTGTGTCAAAAGAAAGATTTTTATTTATTTTTTTACCCAATTTTTTGGAAAACAAGAAAATTGTTGGTTTGAAATGAAATTTTATTATTATTATTGAGAATTATGGCATCATAAGTTTATCAGAAAAATGTTGTCAAGTGTGTCAAAAGATTTTTAATTAGTTTTTTACCCAATTTTTTGGAAAAAAATAAAATTGTTTCTTTGAAATGAAATTTTATTATTATTATTGAGAATTATGGCATTATAAGTTTGTCAAAACATGTTGTCAAGTGTGTCAAAAGAACGGTTTTTATTTATTTTTTACCCAATTTTTTACAAAAAAATAAAATTAATGATTTGTGACATGATATTTTATTATTATTATAGAGAATTATGGCATTATAAGTTTGTCAAAAAATAATGTCAAGTGTGTCAAAAAATGATTTCATTTATTTTTTTAGCCAATTTTTTGGAAGAAAATGTAGCTGTTTTTATGACGTAAATGTAATTTAAAATGAAATTGGACATGGAAATTTTTGAATTTGTTATAGTTTTGGAAATATTTTTGGAATTTTGAAAAAGTTTGTATTTTTGATTTTGTAATAATTTTTACAATATTTTTAGAATTTCGGCAAAAGTTTTAATTTTTGATTTTGTAAGAATTTTTGGAATATTTTTAGAATTTTGGAAAATTTTTAATTTTTGATATTATGATAATTTTTGGAATTTTGAAAAAATTTTCAATTTTTGATTTTGTAATAATTTTTGCAATATATTTAGAATGTTGGAAAAAGTTTGAATTTTTAAGAATTTTTGAAATATTATTGGAATTTAGAAAAAATTTAAATATTTGATATTATTCTAATTTTTGGAATATTTTTGGAATTTTGAAAAAGTTTGGTTTTATTTAATTTAACAATATTTTTGGAATTTTGATTATAATTTTCCGGCAACGTATTGATGTTTCGTGTTAGTTTTGTAATAAATTTTTAAACAGAGATAAAAAATACTAGTACTTTAACAAAGAGTTTTGTTTGATATACATCGCTGCCCAAAACTAAAAACCATGTCCTCATAAAAGTTTTTTGCCGAAAACTATATCAAAATCCTTAACCCAGACCGAAGTCTTGATATCTCAGAGCTGTGAGATTTCAGTCCCTCCATATTTTTCTTATTGAAATTTCATTTTTCAATAATCGTTTTCGAAATTTTATATGTTTTAATTAATTTTGTATACGACTTATTGTACAAAATCTATTTCAAATTAAAATTTAAAGGTGAGTTTATGTTACAAAACCCGTCATAAGTTCATATATGTTAAACAACATTATATCAAATCATTTTTTTGAGGTTATGTCTACTAGGTTCAGCGTAAATAAGCAAAAGTGGTGATCGCTATTTCTTTTCACGAACAGCGATCTACCGCATCGCTTTGATAAAATGATACATATTTTTCCTAGTAAGTATATTTCTAAAGCAAACTAGTTTATTTCTATTTACAAAAGATTAAATTATAATGTTTTTATTTTTAAAAAAAGTGTCTTAGCTATTTACATTTTAAGCTTACAATAGATGGCTTCAAGAAAAAAATCAGTTAATGGAAATCTTAATATATTTTCTTATTGAAATTTCATTTTTCAATAATCGTTTTCGAAATTTTATATATTTTAATTAATTTTGTATACGATTCACTGTACAAAATCTATTTCAAATTAAAATTTAAAGGTGAGTTTATGTTACAAAGCTCGTCATAAGTTCATATATGTTAAACAACATTATATCAAATTATTTATTTGAGGTTATGTCTACTAGGTTCAGCGCAAATAAGCAAAAGTGGTGATCGCTATTTTTTTTTTTCACGAACAGCGATCTACCGCATCGCTTTGATAAAATGATACATCCCATACAAGGTTGTACAACTGGTCCAATAATGGTCCATTACTGGCAGCCAGTAATGCAGCAATGGGCGAGTACTGGCAACCACGATTGGGCCATTAACATAATTTTACTGGATGATAACTTCGGACAATAAATGGTTGCCATTCTTGGGCCAAATACTGGCAACCATGACTGAGCCGTTAAAAAAATATACATTATTATCATATGTAAATTTAAATAAATTAAATACAAACTAATTTAAAATAAAGTAAAAATGACGGAAAAAACTCAAAACTCCCCATACAACTGATTCAGTTGCAAGAATGGCTGAGTAATGGCAAACACCGCCCTGACTCCGCCATTAAAAAAAATATAAAATAATATTTTTTATACATAAATTTAAATAAATTATTTACAAAATAATAAAAATAAAATAGAAATGAAAATAAATTAAAACATATACCAACCTTTTCTTTATTACCATAGTCTTTCAACTGACAAGGCGATAACTAAACTATATGTGAAATTTTTCAAACTATGTATTTCTAAAAGGGATAATACTCTAGTGAAATTTAAAAAAAATGACAGATCGGCAAATTCATGGCTACAGTACTGGCCCAATAACAATAGCCAAGAAATATTTACCATTCATGGGCCAGTGCTTGGCCATTCAAAGGTAACAATATACTGGCTATTTTCTGTAAACCATAGATCGGCCGATGATTGGTTCTAGTATTGGCCCAGCAACAATAGCCAAGTACTGTTAACCATTAATGGACCAGTGCTTGGCCGTATATCAATGTCTGGCAAAACCTACTTGGGATATTTTTCCTAATAAGTATATTATAAAAACAAACTAGTTTATTTCTATTTACAAAAGATTAAATTATAATGTTTTTATTTTTAAAAAAAGTGTCTTAGCTATTTACATTTTAGGCTTACAATAGATGGCTTCAAGAAAAAAATCAGTTAATGGAAATCTTAATAAATTTTCTTATTGAAATTTCATTTTTCAATAATCGTTTTCGAAATTTTAGATGTTTTAATTAATTTTGTATACGGTCTATTGTACAAAATCTATTTCAAATTAAAATTTAAAGGTGAGTCTATGTTACAAAACCCGTCATAAGTTCATATATGTTAAACAACATTATATCAAATCATTTATTTGAGGTTATGTCTACTAGGTTCAGCGTAAATAAGCAAAAGTGGTGATCGCTATTTCTTTTCACGAACAGCGATCTACCGCATCGCTTTGATAAAATGATACATATTTTTCCTAGTAAGTATATTTCTAAAGCAAACTAGTTTATTTCTATTTACAAAAGATTAAATTATAATGTTTTTATTTTAAAAAAAAAGTGTCTTAGCTATTTACATTTTAAGCTTACAATAGATGGCTTCAAGAAAAAAATCAGTTAATGGAAATCTTAATATATTTTCTTATTGAAATTTCATTTTTCAATAATCGTTTTCGAAATTTTATATATTTTAATTAATTTTGTATACGATTCACTGTACAAAATCTATTTCAAATTAAAATTTAAAGGTGAGTTTATGTTACAAAGCTCGTCATAAGTTCATATATGTTAAACAACATTATATCAAATAAGCAAAAGTGGTGATCGCTAATTTTTTTCACGAACAGCGATCTACCCCGCATCGCTTTGATAAAATGATACATATTTTTCCTAGTAAGTATATTTCTAAAGTAAACTAGCTTATTTCTATTTACAAAAGATTAAATTATAATGTTTTTATTTTTAAAAAAGTGTCTTAGCTATTTACATTTTAAGCTTACAATAGATGGCTTCACGAAAAATCATCAGTTAATGGAAATCTTAATAAATTTTCTTATTGAAATTTCATTTTTCAATAATCGTTTTCGAAATTTTATATGTTTTCATTAATTGTACAAAATCTATTACTTCGGTCTGAAAGACCTAAGTATTACATTCATGAGCTCAAAGTGAAATTCTTACCCCCACTTTTTTTGACATTTCTCGACGTTTTAGGACCTACTGATTCTAAAAAAGCAAAAAAAAAAAAAATGTATGTCTGTCTGTCGGCCGGCCGGCCGGCCGGCCGTCACAACCGACGAAATCTAGAAAACCGCTGGACGGATTTGAAAAATTTTTTTTTCTAAAAATAGGTTTACTTAATAGGAAGAGCCGAAAGGACGATGTGTTCGATAACTGTACCGGAAGTGTGTCAAAAAAATCAAAAAGGTGTCAAAACAAGGAAATTTGCATATTTTTTGCTTAAAAAACGTTCATTTTAAGTGATTACGAGTAGGAACATTAAATTTGGAGAAATCTTGATGGTCGGGATTGGTATGTGAGACCAAAATCTAGATTATTGCATTATAAGTTTGTCAAAAAAATGTTGTCAAGTGTGTCAAAAGAAAGATTTTTATTTATTTTTTTACCTAATTTTTTGGAAAAAAAATAAAATTAATTGTTTGTTTGAAATGAAGTTTTATTATTATTATTGAGAATTATGGCATTATAAGTTTGTCAAAAAAATGTTGTCAAGTGTGTCAAAAGAAAGATTTTTATTTATTTTTTTACCCAATTTTTTGGAAAACAAGAAAATTGTTGGTTTGAAATGAAATTTTATTATTATTATTGAGAATTATGGCATCATAAGTTTATCAGAAAAATGTTGTCAAGTGTGTCAAAAGATTTTTAATTAGTTTTTTACCCAATTTTTTGGAAAAAAATAAAATTGTTTCTTTGAAATGAAATTTTATTATTATTATTGAGAATTATGGCATTATAAGTTTGTCAAAACATGTTGTCAAGTGTGTCAAAAGAACGGTTTTTATTTATTTTTTACCCAATTTTTTACAAAAAAATAAAATTAATGATTTGTGACATGATATTTTATTATTATTATAGAGAATTATGGCATTATAAGTTTGTCAAAAAATAATGTCAAGTGTGTCAAAAAATGATTTCATTTATTTTTTTAGCCAATTTTTTGGAAGAAAATGTAGCTGTTTTTATGACGTAAATGTAATTTAAAATGAAATTGGACATGGAAATTTTTGAATTTGTTATAGTTTTGGAAATATTTTTGGAATTTTGAAAAAGTTTGTATTTTTGATTTTGTAATAATTTTTACAATATTTTTAGAATTTCGGCAAAAGTTTTAATTTTTGATTTTGTAAGAATTTTTGGAATATTTTTAGAATTTTGGAAAATTTTTAATTTTTGATATTATGATAATTTTTGGAATTTTGAAAAAATTTTCAATTTTTGATTTTGTAATAATTTTTGCAATATATTTAGAATGTTGGAAAAAGTTTGAATTTTTAAGAATTTTTGAAATATTATTGGAATTTAGAAAAAATTTAAATATTTGATATTATTCTAATTTTTGGAATATTTTTGGAATTTTGAAAAAGTTTGGTTTTATTTAATTTAACAATATTTTTGGAATTTTGATTATAATTTTCCGGCAACGTATTGATGTTTCGTGTTAGTTTTGTAATAAATTTTTAAACAGAGATAAAAAATACTAGTACTTTAACAAAGAGTTTTGTTTGATATACATCGCTGCCCAAAACTAAAAACCATGTCCTCATAAAAGTTTTTTGCCGAAAACTATATCAAAATCCTTAACCCAGACCGAAGTCTTGATATCTCAGAGCTGTGAGATTTCAGTCCCTCCATATTTTCAAATTAAAATTTAAAGGTGAGTTTATGTTACAAAACCCGTCATAAGTTCATATATGTTAAACAACATTATATCAAATCATTTGTTTGAGGTTATGTCTACTAGGTTTAGCGTAAATAAGCAAAAGTGGTGATCGCTATTTTATTTTTTCACGAACAGCGATCTACCGCATCGCTTTGATAAAATGATACATATTTTTCCTAGAAGGTATATTTCTAAAGCAAACTAGTTTATTTCTATTTACAAAAGATTAAATTATAATGTTTTTATTTTTAAAAAAAGTGTCTTAGCTATTTACATTTTAAGCTTACAATAGATGGCTTCAAGAAAAATCATCAGTTAATGGAAATCTTAATAAATTTTCTTATTGAAATTTCATTTTTCAATAATCGTTGAATCAATAATTTTGTATACGGTTTATTGTACAAAATCTATTTTAAATTAAAATTTAAAGGTGAGTTTATGTTACAAAACTCGTCATAAGTTCATATATGTTAAACACATTATATCAAATCATTTATTTGAGGTTATGTCTACTAGATTCGGCGTAAATAAGCAAAAGTGGTGATCGCTATTTTTTTTCACGAACAGCGATCTACCGCATCGCTTTGATAAAATGATACATATTTTTCCTAGTAAGTATATTTCTAAAGCAAACTAGTTTATTTCTATTTACAAAAGATTAAATGATGTTTTTATTTTTAAAAAAGTGTCTTAGCTATTTACATTTTAAGCTTACAATAGATGGCTTCACGAAAAAAATCAGTTAATGGAAATCTTAATAAATTTTCTTATTGAAATTTCATTTTTCAATAATCGTTTTCGAAATTTTATATGTTTTAATTAATTTTGTATACGGTTTATTGTACAAAATCTATTTCAAATTAAAATTTAAAGGTGAGTTTATGTTACAAAACTCGTCATAAGTTCATATATGTTAAACAACATTATATCGAATCATTTTTTTGAGGTTATGTCTACTAGGTTCAGCGTAAATGAGCAAAAGTGGCGATCGCTATTTTTTTTCACGAACAGCGATCTACCGTATCGCTTTGATAAAATGATACATATTTTTCCTAGTAAGTATATTTCTAAAGCAAACTAGTTTATTTCTATTTACAAAAGATTAAATTATAATGTTTTTATTTTAAAAAAAAAGTGTCTTAGCTATTTACATTTTAAGTTTACAATAGATGGCTTCAAGAAAAAAATCAGTTAATGGAAATCTTAATATATTTTCTTATTGAAATTTCATTTTTCAATAATCGTTTTCGAAATTTTATATATTTTAATTAATTTTGTATACGATTCACTGTACAAAATCTATTTCAAATTAAAATTTAAAGGTGAGTTTATGTTACAAAGCTCGTCATAAGTTCATATATGTTAAACAACATTATATCAAATAAGCAAAAGTGGTGATCGCTAATTTTTTTCACGAACAGCGATCTACCCCGCATCGCTTTGATAAAATGATACATATTTTTCCTAGTAAGTATATTTCTAAAGTAAACTAGCTTATTTCTATTTACAAAAGATTAAATTATAATGTTTTTATTTTTAAAAAAGTGTCTTAGCTATTTACATTTTAAGCTTACAATAGATGGCTTCACGAAAAATCATCAGTTAATGGAAATCTTAATAAATTTTCTTATTGAAATTTCATTTTTCAATAATCGTTTTCGAAATTTTATATGTTTTCATTAATTGTACAAAATCTATTTCAAATTAAAATTTAAAGGTGAGTTTATGTTACAAAACCCGTCATAAGTTCATATATGTTAAACAACATTATATCAAATCATTTGTTTGAGGTTATGTCTACTAGGTTTAGCGTAAATAAGCAAAAGTGGTGATCGCTATTTTATTTTTTCACGAACAGCGATCTACCGCATCGCTTTGATAAAATGATACATATTTTTCCTAGAAGGTATATTTCTAAAGCAAACTAGTTTATTTCTATTTACAAAAGATTAAATTATAATGTTTTTATTTTTAAAAAAAGTGTCTTAGCTATTTACATTTTAAGCTTACAATAGATGGCTTCAAGAAAAAAATCAGTTAATGGAAATCTTAATAAATTTTCTTATTGAAATTTCATTTTTCAATAATCGTTGAATCAATAATTTTGTATACGGTTTATTGTACAAAATCTATTTCAAATTAAAATTTAAAGGTGAGTTTATGTTACAAAACTCGTCATAAGTTCATATATGTTAAACACATTATATCAAATCATTTATTTGAGGTTATGTCTACTAGATTCGGCGTAAATAAGCAAAAGTGGTGATCGCTATTTTTTTTCACGAACAGCGATCTACCGCATCGCTTTGATAAAATGATACATATTTTTCCTAGTAAGTATATTTCTAAAGCAAACTAGTTTATTTCTATTTACAAAAGATTAAATTATAATGTTTTTATTTTTAAAAAAAGTGTCTTAGCTATTTACATTTTAAGCTTACAATAGATGGCTTCAAGAAAAAAATCAGTTAATGGAAATCTTAATATATTTTCTTATTGAAATTTCATTTTTCAATAATCGTTTTCGAAATTTTATATATTTTAATTAATTTTGTATACGATTCACTGTACAAAATCTATTTCAAATTAAAATTTAAAGGTGAGTTTATGTTACAAAGCTCGTCATAAGTTCATATATGTTAAACAACATTATATCAAATTATTTATTTGAGGTTATGTCTACTAGGTTCAGCGCAAATAAGCAAAAGTGGTGATCGCTATTTTTCTTTTCACGAACAGCGATCTACCGCATCGCTTTGATAAAATGATACATATTTTTCCTAGTAAGTATATTTTTAAAACAAACTAGTTTATTTCTATTTACAAAAGATTAAATTATAATGTTTTTATTTTTAAAAAAAGTGTCTTAGCTATTTACATTTTAGGCTTACAATAGATGGCTTCAAGAAAAAAATCAGTTAATGGAAATCTTAATAAATTTTCTTATTGAAATTCCATTTTTCAATAATCGTTTTCGAAATTTTAGATGTTTTAATTAATTTTGTATACGGTCTATTGTACAAAATCTATTTCAACTTAAAATTTAAAGGTGAGTCTATGTTACAAAACCCGTCATAAGTTCATATATGTTAAACAACATTATATCAAATCATTTATTTGAGGTTATGTCTACTAGGTTCAGCGTAAATAAGCAAAAGTGGTGATCGCTATTTCTTTTCACGAACAGCGATCTACCGCATCGCTTTGATAAAATGATACATATTTTTCCTAGTAAGTATATTTCTAAAGCAAACTAGTTTATTCCTATTTACAAAAAATTAAATTATAATGTTTTTATTTTTAAAAAAAGTGTCTTAGCTATTTACATTTTAAGCTTACAATAGATGGCTTCACGAAAAAAATCAGTTAATGGAAATCTTAATAAATTTTCTTATTGAAATTTCATTTTTCAATAATCGTTTTCGAAATTTTATATGTTTTAATTAATTTTGTATACGGTTTATTGTGCAAAATCTATTTCAAATTAAAATTTAAAGGTGAGTTTATGTTACAAGACTCGTCATAAGTTCATATATGTTAAACAACATTATATCAAATCATTTATTTGAGGTTATGTCTACTAGGTTCAGCGCAAAAAAGCAAAAGTGGTGATCGCTAATTTTTTTCACGAACAGCGATCTACCCCGCATCGCTTTGATAAAATGATACATATTTTTCCTAGTAAGTATATTTCTAAAGTAAACTAGCTTATTTCTATTTACAAAAGATTAAATTATAATGTTTTTATTTTTAAAAAAGTGTCTTAGCTATTTACATTTTAAGCTTACAATAGATGGCTTCAAGTAAAAAAATTAGTTAATGGAAATCTTAATAAATTTTCTTATTGAAATTTCATTTTTCAATAATCGTTTTCGAAATTTTATATGTTTTAATTAATTGTACAAAATCTATTTCAAATTAAAATTTAAAGGTGAGTTTATGTTACAAAACCCGTCATAGGTTCATATATGTTAAACAACATTATATCAAATCATTTTTTTGAGGTTATGTCTACTAGGTTCAGCGTAAATAAGCAAAAGTGGTGATCGCTATTTTATTTTTTCACGAACAGCGATCTACCGCATCGCTTTGATAAAATGATACATATTTTTCCTAGAAGGTATATTTCTAAAGCAAACTAGTTTATTTCTATTTACAAAAGATTAAATTATGTTTTTATTTTTAAAAAAAGTGTCTTAGCTATTTACATTTTAAGCTTACAATAATGGCTTCAAGAAAAAAATCAGTTAATGGAAATCTTAATAAATTTTCTTATTGAAATTTCATTTTTCAATAATCGTTGAATCAATAATTTTGTATACGGTTTATTGTACAAAATCTATTTCAAATTAAAATTTAAAGGTGAGTTTATGTTACAAAACTCGTCATAAGTTCATATATGTTAAACAACATTATATCAAATCATTTATTTGAGGTTATGTCTACTAGATTCAGCGTAAATAAGCAAAAGTGGTGATCGCTATTTTTTTTCACGAACAGCGATCTATCGCATCGTTTTGATAAAATGATACATATTTTTCCTAGTAAGTATATTTCTAAAGCAAACTAGTTTATTTCTATTTACAAAAGATTAAATTATGTTTTTATTTTTAAAAAAAGTGTCTTAGCTATTTACATTTTAAGCTTACAATAGATGGCTTCAAGAAAAAAATCAGTTAATGGAAATCTTAATAAATTTTCTTATTGAAATTTCATTTTTCAATAATCGTTTTCGAAATTTTATATGTTTTAATTAATTTTGTATACGGTTTATTGTATAAAATCTATTTCAAATTAAAATTTAAAGGTGAGTTTATGTTACAAAACTCGTCATAAGTTCATATATGTTAAACAACATTATATCGAATCATTTTTTTGAGGTTATGTCTACTAGGTTCAACGTAAATAAGCAAAAGTGGCGATCGCTATTTTTTTTTCACGAACAGCGATCTACCGCATCGCTTTGATAAAATGATACATATTTTTCCTAGTAAGTATATTTCTAAAGCAAACTAGTTTATTTCTATTTACAAAAGATTAAATTATAATTCGAGTATAATATGACCGTATTTGTTTTTTATTTGTTTTTATCCGTAAGGAAAATGGGAAAATGTTTGATGTCATGAAGAAGGAATAATACATTCCGAAACGTCACAACAAAAATTTTGTATTCAACATAATAAAACAAAATAAGAAATATATTGATGATGTTTTATTAAATGTCATTAATATGTAGACCGAGAATACCATTTTCCTTACGGATAAAAACAAATTAAATTAAAATGTTTTTATTTTTAAAAAAAGTGTCTTAGCTATTTACATTTTAAGCTTACAATAGATGGCTTCAAGAAAAAAAACATTATATCAAATCATTTTTTTGAGGTTATGTCTACTAGGTTCAGCGTAAATGAGCAAAAGTGGCGATAGCTATTTTTTTTCACGAACAGCGATCTACCGCATCGCTTTGATAAAATGATACATATTTTTCCTAGTAAGTATATTTCTAAAGCAAACTAGTTTATTTCTATTTACAAAAGATTAAATTATAATGTTTTTATTTTTAAAAAAAGTGTCTTAGCTATTTACATTTTAAGCTTACAATAGATGGCTTCACGAAAAAAATCAGTTAATGGAAATCTTAATAAATTTTCTTATTGAAATTTCATTTTTCAATAATCGTTGAATCAATAATTTTGTATACGGTTTATTGTACAAAATCTATTTCAAATTAAAATTTAAAGGTGAGTTTATGTTACAAAACTCGTCATAAGTTCATATATGTTAAACACATCATATCAAATCATTTATTTGAGGTTATGTCTACTAGATTCAGCGTAAATAAGCAAAAGTGGTGATCGCTATTTTTTTTCACGAACAGCGATCTACCGCATCGCTTTGATAAAATGATACATATTTTTCCTAGTAAGTATATTTCTAAAGCAAACTAGTTTATTTCTATTTACAAAAGATTAAATTATGTTTTTATTTTTAAAAAGGTGTCTTAGCTATTTACATTTTAAGCTTACAATAGATGGCTTCAAGAAAAAATCAGTTAATGGAAATCTTAATAAATTTTCTTATTGAAATTTCATTTTTCAATAATCGTTTTCGAAATTTTATATGTTTTAATTAATTTTGTATACGGTTTATTGTACAAAATCTATTTCAAATTAAAATTTAAAGGTGAGTTTATGTTACAAAACTCGTCATAAGTTCATATATGTTAAACAACATTATATCGAATCATTTTTTTGAGGTTATGTCTACTAGGTTCAGCGTAAATGAGCAAAAGTGGCGATCGCTATTTTTTTCACGAACAGCGATCTACCGCATCGCTTTGATAAAATGATACATATTTTTCCTAGTAAGTATATTTCTAAAGCAAACTAGTTTATTTCTATTTACAAAAGATTAAATTATAATGTTTTTATTTTTAAGAAAAGTGTCTTAGCTATTTACATTTTAAGCTTACAATAGATGGCTTCACGAAAAATCATCAGTTAATGGAAATCTTAATAAATTTTTTTATTGAAATTTCATTTTTCAATAATCGTTTGCGAAATTTTATATGTTTTAATTAATTTTGTATACGACTTATTGTACAAAATCTATTTCAAATTAAAATTTAAAGGTGAGTTTATGTTACAAAACTCGTCATAAGTTCATATATGTTAAACAACATTATATCGAATCATTTTTTTGAGGTTATGTCTACTAGGTTCAGCGTAAATAAGCAAAAGTGGTGATCGCTATTTTTTTTTCACGAACAGCGATCTACCGCATCGCTTTGATAAAATGATACATATTTTTCCTAGTAAGTATATTTCTAAAGCAAACTAGTTTATTTCTATTTACAAAAGATTAAATTATAATGTTTTTATTTTTAAAAAAAGTGTCTTAGCTATTTACATTTTAAGCTTACAATAGATGGCTTCAAGAAAAAAATCAGTTAATGGAAATCTTAATATATTTTCTTATTGAAATTTCATTTTTCAATAATCGTTTTCGAAATTTTATATATTTTAATTAATTTTGTATACGATTCACTGTACAAAATCTATTTCAAATTAAAATTTAAAGGTGAGTTTATGTTACAAAGCTCGTCATAAGTTCATATATGTTAAACAACATTATATCAAATTATTTATTTGAGGTTATGTCTACTAGGTTCAGCGCAAATAAGCAAAAGTGGTGATCGCTATTTTTCTTTTCACGAACAGCGATCTACCGCATCGCTTTGATAAAATGATACATATTTTTCCTAGTAAGTATATTTTTAAAACAAACGAGTTTATTTCTATTTACAAAAGATTAAATTATAATGTTTTTATTTTTAAAAAAAGTGTCTTAGCTATTTACATTTTAGGCTTACAATAGATGGCTTCAAGAAAAAAATCAGTTAATGGAAATCTTAATAAATTTTCTTATTGAAATTCCATTTTTCAATAATCGTTTTCGAAATTTTAGATGTTTTAATTAATTTTGTATACGGTTTATTGTACAAAATCTATTTCAAATTAAAATTTAAAGGTGAGTCTATGTTACAAAACCCGTCATAAGTTCATATATGTTAAACAACATTATATCAAATCATTTATTTGAGGTTATGTCTACTAGGTTCAGCGTAAATAAGCAAAAGTGGTGATCGCTATTTCTTTTCACGAACAGCGATCTACCGCATCGCTTTGATAAAATGATACATATTTTTCCTAGTAAGTATATTTCTAAAGCAAACTAGTTTATTTCTATTTACAAAAAATTAAATTATAATGTTTTTATTTTTAAAAAAAGTGTCTTAGCTATTTACATTTTAAGCTTACAATAGATGGCTTCACGAAAAAAATCAGTTAATGGAAATCTTAATAAATTTTCTTATTGAAATTTCATTTTTCAATAATCGTTTTCGAAATTTTATATGTTTTAATTAATTTTGTATACGGTTTATTGTGCAAAATCTATTTCAAATTAAAATTTAAAGGTGAGTTTATGTTACAAGACTCGTCATAAGTTCATATATGTTAAACAACATTATATCAAATCATTTATTTGAGGTTATGTCTACTAGGTTCAGCGCAAATAAGCAAAAGTGGTGATCGCTAATTTTTTTCACGAACAGCGATCTACCCCGCATCGCTTTGATAAAATGATACATATTTTTCCTAGTAAGTATATTTCTAAAGCAAACTAGTTTATTTCTATTTACAAAAGATTAAATTATGTTTTTATTTTTAAAAAAAGTGTCTTAGCTATTTACATTTTAAGCTTACAATAATGGCTTCAAGAAAAAAATCAGTTAATGGAAATCTTAATAAATTTTCTTATTGAAATTTCATTTTTCAATAATCGTTGAATCAATAATTTTGTATACGGTTTATTGTACAAAATCTATTTCAAATTAAAATTTAAAGGTGAGTTTATGTTACAAAACTCGTCATAAGTTCATATATGTTAAACAACATTATATCAAATCATTTATTTGAGGTTATGTCTACTAGATTCAGCGTAAATAAGCAAAAGTGGTGATCGCTATTTTTTTTCACGAACAGCGATCTACCGCATCGCTTTGATAAAATGATACATATTTTTCCTAGTAAGTATATTTCTAAAGTAAACTAGCTTATTTCTATTTACAAAAGATTAAATTATGTTTTTATTTTTAAAAAAAGTGTCTTAGCTATTTACATTTTAAGCTTACAATAGATGGCTTCAAGAAAAAAATCAGTTAATGGAAATCTTAATAAATTTTCTTATTGAAATTTCATTTTTCAATAATCGTTTTCGAAATTTTATATGTTTTAATTAATTTTGTATACGGTTTATTGTGCAAAATCTATTTCAAATTAAAATTTAAAGGTGAGTTTATGTTACAAGACTCGTCATAAGTTCATATATGTTAAACAACATTATATCAAATCATTTATTTGAGGTTATGTCTACTAGGTTCAGCGCAAATAAGCAAAAGTGGTGATCGCTAATTTTTTTCACGAACAGCGATCTACCCCGCATCGCTTTGATAAAATGATACATATTTTTCCTAGTAAGTATATTTCTAAAGTAAACTAGCTTATTTCTATTTACAAAAGATTAAATTATAATGTTTTTATTTTTAAAAAAGTGTCTTAGCTATTTACATTTTAAGCTTACAATAGATGGCTTCAAGTAAAAAAATTAGTTAATGGAAATCTTAATAAATTTTCTTATTGAAATTTCATTTTTCAATAATCGTTTTCGAAATTTTATATGTTTTAATTAATTGTACAAAATCTATTTCAAATTAAAATACCTTTAAATTTTAGTTTATGTTACAAAACCCGTTAAGTTTATGTTACAAAACCCGTCATAGGTTCATATATGTTAAACAACATTATATCAAATCATTTTTTTGAGGTTATGTCTACTAGGTTCAGCGTAAATAAGCAAAAGTGGTGATCGCTATTTTATTTTTTCACGAACAGCGATCTACCGCATCGCTTTGATAAAATGATACATATTTTTCCTAGAAGGTATATTTCTAAAGCAAACTAGTTTATTTCTATTTACAAAAGATTAAATTATGTTTTTATTTTTAAAAAAAGTGTCTTAGCTATTTACATTTTAAGCTTACAATAATGGCTTCAAGAAAAAAATCAGTTAATGGAAATCTTAATAAATTTTCTTATTGAAATTTCATTTTTCAATAATCGTTGAATCAATAATTTTGTATACGGTTTATTGTACAAAATCTATTTCAAATTAAAATTTAAAGGTGAGTTTATGTTACAAAACTCGTCATAAGTTCATATATGTTAAACAACATTATATCGAATCATTTTTTTGAGGTTATGTCTACTAGGTTCAGCGTAAATAAGCAAAAGTGGCGATCGCTATTTTTTTTTCACGAACAGCGATCTACCGCATCGCTTTGATAAAATGATACATATTTTTCCTAGTAAGTATATTTCTAAAGCAAACTAGTTTATTTCTATTTACAAAAGATTAAATTATAATTCGAGTATAATATGACCGTATTTGTTTTTTATTTGTTTTTATCCGTAAGGAAAATGGGAAAATGTTTGATGTCATGAAGAAGGAATAATACATTCCGAAACGTCACAACAAAAATTTTGTATTCAACATAATAAAACAAAATAAGAAATATATTGATGATGTTTTATTAAATGTCATTAATTTGTAGACCGAGAAGCCCATTTTCCTTACGGATAAAAACAAATTAAATTAAAATGTTTTTATTTTTAAAAAAAGTGTCTTAGCTATTTACATTTTAAGCTTACAATAGATGGCTTCAAGAAAAAAAACATTATATCAAATCATTTTTTTGAGGTTATGTCTACTAGGTTCAGCGTAAATGAGCAAAAGTGGCGATAGCTATTTTTTTTCACGAACAGCGATCTACCGCATCGCTTTGATAAAATGATACATATTTTTCCTAGTAAGTATATTTCTAAAGCAAACTAGTTTATTTCTATTTACAAAAGATTAAATTATAATGTTTTAATTTTTAAAAAAAGTGTCTTAGCTATTTACATTTTAAGCTTACAATAGATGGCTTCACGAAAAATCATCAGTTAATGGAAATTTTTATAAGTTTTCTTATTGAAATTTCATTTTTCAATAATCGTTTTCGAAATTTTATATGTTTTAATTAATTTTGTATACGATTTATTGTACAAAATCTATTTCAAATTAAAATTTAAAGGTGAGTTTATGTTACAAAGCTCGTCATAAGTTCATATATGTTAAACAACATTATATCAAATCACTAGGTTCAGCGTAAATAAGCAAAACTGGTGATCGCTATTTTTTTCACGAACAGCGATCTACCGCATCGCTTTGATAAAATGATACATATTTTTCCTAGTAAGTATATTTCTAAAGCCAACTAGTTTATTTCTATTTACAAAAGATTAAATTATAATATTTTATTTTTAAAAAAAAGTGTCTTAGCTATTTACATTTTAAGCTTACAATAGATGGCTTCAAGGAAAAAATCAGTTAATGGAAATCTTAATAAATTTTCTTATTGAAATTTCATTTTTAAATAATCGTTTTCGAAATTATATATGTTTGAATTAATTACGATTTATACGATTATATATCATTATATCAAATCATTTTTTTAAGGTTATGTCTACTAGATTCAGCGTAAATGAGCAAAAGTGGCGATCGCTATTTTTTTTCACGAACAGCGATCTACCGCATCGCTTTGATAAAATGATACATACTTTTCCTAGTAAGTATATTTCTAAAGCAAACTAGTTTATTTCTATTTACAAAAGATTAAATTATAATTCGAGTATAATATGACCGTATTTGTTTTTTATTTGTTTTTATCCGTAAGGAAAATGGGAAAATGTTTGATGTCATGAAGAAGGAATAATACATTCCGAAACGTCACAACAAAAATTTTGTATTCAACATAAACAAAATAAGAAATATATAATGATGTTTTATTAAATGTCATTAATTTGTAGACCGAGAAGCCCATTTTCCTTACGGATAAAAACAAATTAAATTATGTTTTTATTTTTAAAAAAAGTGTTTTAGCTATTTACATTTTAAGCTTACAATAGATGGCTTCAAGAAAAAAATCAGTTAATGGAAATATTTATAAATTTTCTTATTAAAATTTCATTTTTCAATAATCGTTTTCGAAATTTTATATGTTTTAATTAATTTTGTATACGATTTATTGTACAAAATCTATTTCAAATTAAAATTTAAAGGTGAGTTTATGTTACAAAGTCATAAGTTCATATATGTTAAACAACATTATATCGAATCATTTTTTTGAGGTTATGTCTACTAGGTTCAGCGTAAATAAGCAAAAGTGGTGATCGCTATTTTTTTCACGAACAGCGATCTACTGCATCGCTCTGTTAAAATGATACATATTTTTCCTAGTAAGTATATTTCTAAAGCAAACTAGTTTATTTCTATTTACAAAAGATTTAATTATAATTCGAGTATAATATGACCGTATTTGTTTTTTATTTGTTTTTATCCGTAAGGAAAATGGGAAAATGTTTGATGTCATGGAGAAGGAATAATACATTCCGAAACGTCACAACAAAAATTTTGTATTCAACATAATAAAACAAAATAAGAAATATATTGATGATGTTTTATTAAATGTCATTAATTTGTAGACCGAGAAGCCCATTTTCCTTACTGATAAAAACAAATTAAATTATGTTTTTATTTTTAAAAAAAGTGTCTTAGCTATTTACATTTTAAGCTTACAATAGATGGCTTCAAGAAAAAAAATCAGTTAATGGAAATCTTAATAAATTTTCTTATTGGAATTTCATTTTTCAATAATCGTTTTCGAAATTTTATATGTTTTAATTAATTTTGTATACGATTTGTTGTACAAAATCTATTTCAAATTAAAATTTAAAGGTGAGTTTATGTTACAAAACTCGTCATAAGTTCATATATGTTAAACAACATTATATCAAATCATTTTTTTGAGGTTATGTCTACTAGGTTCAGCGTAAATAGCAAAAGTGGTAATCGCAATTTTTTTTCACGAACAGCGACCTACCGCATCGCTTTGATTAAATCTGTTTACTTATTAGAGTTTTTTCCCTAGGTTAGACGCCATATGTTTATTTAGGTTTTTACATTCATCTCGGCATAACTGGAATACAGTTATAACAATTGGCGCCGAAACAGGGACCGGTTTATAACGATAAACCGTTATGTTTGTAATCTTTTGATTTTGTGATATTTAAAATTCCGATGTTTTTTGGCAATATTAAATATCTTTTCATTTTTTTCTTGAAAATTGTTTTTTTGTTCATTGTTCTTCTCAACAATTTCAATTATTGTGTTTTTGTTGATTTTTTATAATGTATGCAATGAAGCGTGGTGTACTTTATAGATCGGAAGTACCTAGGTACTTAAGGACACCACTGCGAAGAAGGACAAGGGTGTGGTTACCCGGTTAGATTCTTCTTTTAATTTTAGATGAAGAGAGAAGGGCGTTGGCAGATCCCCGTCGAGAGATGGTTCGGCTGGCTTTATGTTCCAGCATAACATAATAGTGCAAGAAATAGAAGTATAAAAACAATAATTAAAATGCACGATTAACCTATGAGAAAAGTTTTTTTTAAATCATGTAACTTCTTTTTGTAATGTCGGCTATTGTTGTAAAAAGTAAAAACGAAAGATGGTCGTATTATTATGAAAAAAATATAATTAAAACTATTTGTTAAAAGTTCTTTCTTTAAATTTATTTTTAATTTGCATGAAAAAAGAAAAGAAAACCAATATCGTCCAGTAGTGCAAGTGACTATATTTATTACCATTGTGGAGACTAAAATTAATATACTCTAAAATGATTTATGTTTAACGTGAGTGCTGTAAATTATTGGAATCAAACTACTGTAACGTCTAGTTGTTTTTGAATTGAATAATTGAAACACATTTATTACATTTCGGAATGTATTAATAAACATTTCAACATTTCTGATATTTCATTTTCTCTTCTAAATAAAAAAACTCATAATTCATTTCTTAAAACAAAAACAAAAACTTTTCAAATTCAAACATCATCTCCAAACAACTAAATAACGAAAAACATTATTGAACTCACTTTCAATAACGAGAAACTGAACGAAAAAATGTTTTCTTTTCTTCAAGTTGCTAGATTTTTTTTTTGTCCACAAAAATTATAACAAATGTCAGATGGCATTTTTCGATTAAGGCATTCCATTTTTAAATATTGAATAAAATACATCATTTTGTTCATGTTTAAATTAAACAAACAAAAAGTGAAATATACAATATGCTTGGTTCAATGGTGCAAATAATCGAGGTTCAATGAAAACTTTGAAACCATTTTCGTAAGTAAATTGAATGTAAAGAAGGAATGTAATAAATGATCAACTATTTGATAAAAGAAAAAAGTAATTGTGTTATGGTTATTATTATAAATTGGAAGCTATGGCAAATTTAATGGAAAATGGAAGTTGGAGGTTAATTTGAAATTGGCTGAGGAAAATTATTTTAAAAGGAAAGCTGAATGTTAATTGGGGAGTTGGAAAGGAAAATTATTAGAATGTTGATTGTCGACTGGGAATCTGTTGAAGGAAACCATTCAAAAAGAAATTTAGGCTGGACATAAATTGGGGAGTTGAGTTGAGTTTTTGAAGAGGAATTAAATGTTAATTGAAAACTTATGAGGGACTTATTCAAGAACAAGAGGACCAGATCACTTACACCAATTTATAATCAAGTAAAGTTTTTTTTCTATCATTATTATTCTAGTTTTTATTATGTATATTAGGGTGTTTCATTTTTACATGCAAAAAATAAAATGTAAAACTTTTTGCAAACTTTGCTCACGCCGTGAGTCTCAGTGATGTAAAAGATATATATGCCAAATTTCAAGAAGATTGGATAATATTTAGAGGTTGCACACTTTGACCAGTTTTATAAAAGTTTATGTAAATTTAAAGTAAATTTCACTAAATTGAGCTTAAAGTGATCAATGTGTGCAACCCCTAAATATTATCCAATTTTCTTGAAATTTGGAAGATACGTCTTTTACATCATTGAGACTTGGGGCGTAAGCAAAGTCATATGAAAATCAAATCTTTGGAAAATGAAACACCCTAATGTATATACTATATTTCTATTGTAATTTTTATTCCGAGTGATGTATTAAATAGGTTGGTCATATAAGAGATTTCCGAATCCAGATTCGTGGTGGAGACTAATTGTAGTTGTTGTAGCGATTCCGTAGTGTTTTTGGTTTGTGTAGATAATTAAGTTGGAAAAGTGCAGGCCAACACTACTTTCCGAGAAATCATAATTTCCCTGGAGTGGATAGTATATATGAGATATTAAAACTGGTTTGTGGAGAGAATTGGAGTTTCAAGTGAGGAATTTATTTCGGGAATTTGCGGAGTGTGTTTTTGGAAAGAAGGAGGAATTGGAAATTTTGTTTAAACTATTTTGAAAAGGTAAAGAAAGGAAGGAAGCGAGAATACTTTGTAATTTTGACTCTTGAATGAAACCATAGCAAGAAATAATAAACAACATGAAGTTAAAATAAATAAAGAAATCAAATAAAGAATGGAATAGGAAAAACGAGTATAGAAGATTATATCAGGACCAAGAATTTTTCAAAAAGAAAGATACATTTTTTTATTATTATATTTAACATTAAGTTAATTTTTTTTTCTATTACATTTAATTTTAAGTTATATTTTTATTAACATACTTTCTTGTAGTTATATATATATATAGTAGTTATATATAATTTCTATATTCAATTATTGACTCGAATAATATTGGACAGTCGGTTTCACTCGGTGTCTCACTGTAAAGAGCCAATGTCAAATAATGGCCCTTTACAACTCAAATTTTGTCATTTCTAAGTAAAACCATCTTGGTAATATTAATAAAAACAAAAACCTAACAAAAAAACATAAACTAAAATTAACCATGACAAAAAATGCATTTCAAGTATAACTTAAATTGTTTTCCGTATTAACTGTTTTTAAAAAAAAGTTAAATGTTTTGTTTAACTTATATTTTTGTTATGTTAATTTTAGTTAAAATGCATAATTTGGGATTATTTTAAAATAATATTTTTCTATATGAATTAAAGTAAATTTTAATGTTAAGCTGAGTTGGTTTTTAGAGTTGAATTAAAAGAATCACTAGAGTTGTTTTCAAGAAATTAAGATAGGATTGTGTTCGAAAATTAAAAGTTTGTGCTTGCAAATTAAAGATAAAAGTTTTTGCTTGGAAATTAAAGATAAAAGTTTTTGCTTGGAAATTAAAGATGCAAGTTTGTGCTTGGAAATTAAAGATAAAAGTTTTTGCTTGGAAATTAAAGGTAAAAGTTCTGCCTTAGAAGTTAAAAAAGTGAGCTGTGTTTGTTATGTTAAGCAGTAGACTAAAGGAGTGATTCGTGTTATTTAACATTTAAGTTTTTATTTCACTTAATTTGGTTATTTATTTAGTATAGATTTAGTATAGTATACAGTAGCTAGCGAATTCGTTCACATACATTTAAAATTTTCAATAAAATGCAATTAGATAAAATTCTACTTTTGCAAAGCACTATATATTTTGCTGTTTGTTGTATTAAACAATGCAGTGTAATTCTGTGAAATAACGGTATCCATAAATTCATTTTTCGAGGAATTATTTTGACATCACCAAATTAGTTCATGTGAACAAATGTGCTCGTACCTAAATTATTCAATCAATCTAACTTATTTTATTATTTTTGAATATTAAAAAAATTAAATTTAAATATTTTGAAGACTTTTATATATTTCTGTAAGTATAAAATTAAATATTATAAAGTAATATTATTAATATGAATAGAAATTTACATGTTTCTCTAATTGTGTAGTGTGCGTAATAGTTTTTGCTAATACTAGTAAAGATGCGACCAATTTCCAAACAAAAACGGGGCGAAATTGAATATATACTACGTAATAACTTTACTTATACGGAGATTTCACAGAAATTAGAATGCTCACGAGGATTAATCACGAAAATACGAAAAAATATGAACGATGATATCCCAAAAAACAGAAGTGGACCCAAAAACAGCATAACAGAAAAGGAAATGCGGCTTTTAGCACGAAATTTATCATCGGGAGTTATAGATACTGCAGTTGAGGCGGCTAATTTAATAAATAGAGACCGTGAGAAAAGCGTATCTGTACATTCTGTACGGCGTAGTTTCAAAAAATTTGGTTTAAAATCTGTGGTAAAGAAAAAAAAAACCTCTACTAAAGCCACAACACAAAAAAGCTCGATTGCAGTTTGCAAAAAGGTATGAAAAATTTACAATTAGGGACTGGGAAAAGGTGGTTTGGTCCGATGAAACAAAAATTAACTTGTTCGGGTCTGATGGTCGAAAATATACTTGAAAAAAACCAAATGAGCGCCTTTCTGAAAGATCAATTCAGCCTACAGTAAAGTTTGGGGGAGGTTCATTGATGATATGGGGATGTTTCATCGGAGACAAAGTTGGCATGATTCTTAATATCATTGGCAAAATGGATCAAAACATGTATATTGACATCATGGATAAATATATGTTGGGTAGTCTTAAGATGTGGAAAAAATGTGTCCGCGACATAACATTCCAACAGGATAATGATCCAAAACACAAGGCAAAGAAAACAATGGAGTGGTTTAAGAAGAAGAAAATTAAATTTCTGGAATGGCCAGCTCAATCACCCGACCTCAACCCAATTGAGCACCTTTGGGGGGATCTCAAGAGGGCAATAAATGAAGTGGATCGCTCACGCGCGAATAAGGCAAAATTGTGGACCATAATCCAAGAAAAGTGGAAAATACTCAGCGGAAATCGATGCAGGGTACTTTGTAATAGCATGCCTGACAGAGTACAAGCTGTAATTAAAGCTAAGGGTGGCTATACAAAGGACTAGACATTTTAAAAGTGGAAAAAGTGTCAGCGAGCATAATTGTTCACACCATTTTTTTACTAAAATTATCACAAATAATAATTTTGACATTTTATGTAACTTTTTTTTTTGTTTTTTAGTGTAAATAGAGTACCATGAAATATAAATAAAAACTTGAAGTTAAGCTGGAATAATATATTTAAATTTAAAATAAACTTTAATGTTTTTTTAATAACATGTGAACGAATTCGCTAGCTACTGTACGTATTTAGTGAAAGTATAGTAGTATAGTATAGTATACGTATTTAGTGAATCTAGTATAGTATACGTATTTAGTGAAATAAAACTCAATTTAACAAGAATAAGGCGTTTATTTTTTTATTATTATTTAAATATCTTGTTACAGTTTAGAAGTTTTTAAATTAAAATGTATAATTCAGATGAAACAAATTCTATAAATGATGCTGGTGTAAACTTACTAACTGTTTTTAGAGTTAAGTGAAATCAAGATATTTGTAAAAAACCAAAATATGTTAAGTTAATAAACAGTTTGAATTAAATCTGAAAAAATAATTGAACTAGTGGAAAAGCTAAAAGTGACTTTTATTTTTGTTTCACCTTTTCCCACTTCTGATTATGTTACGATACCACCGCTAAGGCACAACATCACTGTTCATTCAGTGTGTTTACGGGTTGATTATTGGTTGAGTTTGAATAGAGTAGATCCTCCTAGTACTTTGTCTTGTCCAATTTGTACGGACCCAATTTTAGTTTCTGAATTCGGTGGCTTCAACCCATTGTAGGCGTTCATTTCACGAGAATTGTATCCATACAATTGGTTGGAAGCGCACACTACCTGCCCAACTTATCGCGAAAGCGTTTCTGCGGATGAGTTGAGACGTGTCCAACGGAATCTGCAACAGAAGTTTTTACGGGGAGGCGGACCCAATCTTCACTAAAGCTTCCCACAGCGATTCCGTCTTATAAACCAACCAAACGAAAATCCACGAGTAAAAATTCTCGAACTCTAATCTCTCCTGTACGTCATCCAATGCAAAACGGCGAGCAGAAAAATTGGGTTGATCAAACTTCGTTGGACACAGCGGTTAGACGACACACCGAAGGGCTTTGCAAGGAATTGTCGACGCAGATCGAAAAGTTGTCATTGTCATTGCAGCAGGGAATTCTAATTCTAGGTAACACAGAACGTCGTCAGACGCCTAATCAAATCACTTCAGGAAGTAGACGTTAGACTACTTTATGCGATAATCACCAGGGAAGAGAGCCCTAGAGTCTAACAATGCTGCCCAGAATGCTAATGTTGAACCAGTCCATCACGCTGCTCGAAGGAATGTCAACTTTAACCCTCAAAAAGTGAGTTCGTCATCTCCGTTATCTGTACTTTTAGATCGCAGTGATAATCCAAGATTTGAATTTCATAATCCCAATTAGCGATATGGTAAAACATTTTCTTTCAAAGTGAAAACATTTTCTTTCACAGCAAAAAAAATTGTGTAGAGATCGAAACAAATAATAATCAGAGGGTGCCAGATCTGGATAATATGGTGGGTGTGGCAGTACACTGCATCAAGCTGCAAAAGCTTTTGATGAGTTATAACAAACTTGTATGAGGTCTCGCATTATCTTGGTGGAACACAACACCCTTTCTATTGATCAATTCTGACCTATTCTGTTTTAAAAAAAATCATTCAGTTTGTCCAGTTAATGACAGTGTACTTCAGAATTGATTGTGATATTGTTTGGTAGAAGCACAAAAACATGATGCCTTTGAAATCCCAGACAGCCTCAAAAAGATAGCATCCATCACCTTTCATTGATTAATATCGACTTTCGAGATGCTTTGAGAACCGGCTCAAAGGATCTCAAAAGCTGATATTCATATCTTTTACTCCATGATCTCTTGCGTTTAACATTGTTGTAGACAACCCATTTCGAGAAAGATACAGAGAGAGATGGAAAATAATTGACCCGTTAAATATTTTATTTTGAATTCATTTTCATTTTAATCAACAATAAACTATTTATTTCATGATTATAATCCATTTTTTTCAATCAACACTGTTTCACTGAAAAGCTATTTTCACATTAAAGATCAAATAAAGTTGAAGGCGTAAACTGATATAATTTTTAAATATTATATAAAAATATTTTTTTTAATTTAAACCATTTAAAAAAAGAAACCAAATTTTATCCAATTCTAATAATTTTATTTTATTTTTATTAATATTCAGCAGTCGGACATCTTTCACCTCCTTCTGATCGTTAAAATTTTAATGATCACCAACATTTATTTCACACTTCTTACCTATTATTCAAAGATCTATCTATGAAACGAACATCGGATGAAGAGAAATGGTATGAAATTAACGAGTTACGAGCTACCTTCTTTTATAAATCAAATCAACTTTAAAGTTTTTAAGTAAATGACCGGGTTTTGTAGATAATTTTAATTTAAAGAGATTTGTGTGCCATTTGGATGGGTGCTCGATTCATAAGTGTTTCGATTTTCGATGCAAGTTTGTATATTGTCGGACAAATTGATCAATTCTGATTTCTGTGTTTTTATTATGATTCTCCTACATGCACAAACGACCAACGAAAGAGCTCACTAAACCCATTTTTCTATCTTATCGATTTCGATTTGCTTTGCATTTTTAGTACAGATAGACTCTATTAATAAAAAAATGAATATGTTTGCTTTTGAATAAATGAAAACCAAATGAAACAATGAATGAGATTTCATGAATGAATCTAAATTAAAGACAAATATTGATTAGTTTAGTATTGTATTCCACGACATTTATTGGCTTACTTACATAGTTTTCCATATACGAATCTGTGTTTACATAATTTTGTGGATTTTACTATTTGCTTAAGCATTTTAATTTTTTAATATTAAGTATTTGTATATGAATTGTATACATGGTGCTGGTAATGGATGAGTATAATAATTTAATATATAAGTTAATTTAAATTAATTTAAAATAAAATTTTGCAAAAATAAACTTACACAATTCCAAGCTTAATTTTGCCAATTTCTTTTATTATTTGCTTTTACTTTATATTAGTGCTAGTTGATCATATTTATCTTGCCAAAAATTTTTGTTTTGTAAATACATTATTAACAATAGTCAATAACAGTAAACACTTAAAATTATAAAAAAGTTAGGAGTAGGAAATGTACAATGCAAAACGCATGTAATATAATATGTACTGTACACGAGAGGGTAAGCAATGAAACTCATAAGCAATTCCGTAATAAAAAGAAATAATATGTGCTGTTAAACTGACTAACGATTCTTTAAACTTGAAGACAAGAGTTATATGTGTTATAATAACTTTTTGTTTGTACATCAAAGTGTTATCACAACTATACAATATGGAGCTATATAGCTTTTTAATTATTAAATATTTATAGTCTTTTATTGATTTTTATATTTCTCAGTAGCAGCTTATTCATAGACTATTTATTATTTAAAAAAATATTTTTATCCCAATATTTCGACCTTGCGGGTCATCATCAGAGGTTACATATATATTATTATAGTTAATATTCCCTGATGATGACCCGCAAGGTCGAAATATTGGGATAAACATATTTTTTTAAAATAATAAATAGTCTATAAATAAGCTGATACTGAGAAATATAAAAATAGCTTTTTAAGTTGAGCACCAAACATTTCATTGCCAATCTCTATATTGATATCACGATATCACTCGTTTTGTCATTACTAACATCACACCACACTCCAATGTAGTGATATACGGCATATTTTGTTATTTCCTCTCTCTCTCTCAATTACAACCGTGGCAGGTTTTAAAATGTGTGAGGTGTACGATAAATTTGTAAATGAAATATATTTTGGAATCATTTTGTGAGGCAAGTTGCAGAACAGGCAGACATTGTTGGGAAGTCAATTTTTAACGCACCAAAGGTACATATGTTATTTCCATGTTGTCTATGAGGTTTATCTATCTATAATATAAATATAAAATAAAAAAATTATAAAAATTCTCTTAAATGAATTATTTTCAAAAATATCGTACTACACTTTTTTAAAATCTGTCATAGCGCCGTTACACATGAGGTATTACAATAACACCTTTTTTGCGAGGTCGTGCTAATTAAAAGATTATCATCTCCATTTTGAAGGGCAAGCTTAGTTTCTATTGCTTCAACTGCCCGCATTTTTGGTAGCAGTTTCCAAGTTTTTTATAAATGCGCATGAAACACTCAATTGTATCCAAAATTTTCTTTTGCATTATCTGTATATCATTATGTCTGATCTCGGTTGCTTGTGTACTGTCAAGCACGCATAACTGAGCATACTGTGAGATTTGATCATAGAAAGGATATATACGAGAGTTCAAACGACAATTGATTATTAATAAAAATATAAAAATGGCGGCTTAAAAATGACACCAATTCATTCAATTTACATTTTTACTAACAAAAACTAACCATTCCAAGTCTTGAAAGTTATGTTTTAGGTTTCTAAATAATTGTTACATCAATTTCTCAAAGAATTTCAACAATTACTCAGACTAGCTTTTTTATCAATGTCATAGTTATATTATCAAAAAATAATCTTTTTTAAAAAAATAAAACCAACTTTGGAAAAAACGAAATAAACACAAGTGTAGGTTTTTGTTTCGAAAAGCCACAATTGGGTACTTTCTCACTCTTCTGTGTTTCTTTTTGTTTTTTCTGAAGTTGGTTTTGTTTTTCTAAAAAAAATTTTGTTTTGCTAATCACCTAACTGTGATTTTGATAAAAAGACGGTATCTTACTCTGACTATTTTGAATAATTGTTGAAATTCTTTGAGATATTGATGTAATAACTATTTAGAAGCCTAAAAGAAAAATATGAAGGGGCTGAAATCTCACAGCTCTGAGATATCAAAACTTCGGTCTGGGTCTGGATTTTGATATAATTTTTGGCAAAAAACTTTTATGAGGACATGGTTTTTAGTTTTGGGCAGCGATGTATATTAAACGTAAAACTCTTTACAAGTACAAGTATTTTTTTTATCTCTGTTTAGAAATTTATTACGAAACAAACACGAAATATTAACACGTTGCCGGAAAATCATAATATAGGTCGTAAATTAATATAACTTAGTGAAAAGATGATACACCCAGCAAACTACTCAAAAACCTTTCCATTTAGCGTGTCAAGAAAATATTACAAAATCAAAATTCATATTTCTTTCAAAATTCCAAAAATATTCTAAAAATTAAAACAAAATCAAAAATTTAAACTTTTTTTTAAAGTTCTAAGATCATTCCAAAAATTATTACAAAATCAAAGATTGAAACTTTTTTCAAAATTCTAAAAATATTGCAAAAGTTATAACAAAATCAAAAATTAAAACTTTTTCCAATATGTATTCTTAAAAAACTGCAAAAATTATAACAAAATCAAAAATACAAATTTTTATCGAAATTCCAAATATTATATTATAAAGTCAGAAATTAAAATTTTTTCAAATTTTTCAAAATATTTCGGAAATTCAATTTTTTCTCAAAATTCTTAAAATATTCCAAAAATTTAAACAAAATCAAAGTCCAAACTTTTTCAAAATTCCAAAAATTATAATAAAATCAAATATATTATACCGCGCAGAAATTTCAAATGATTTTCGACGGTTAACCACTCACGCTCATTTGTTGCTGGAGGGATTAGCTTCAGAATGGCATTGGCGATATATACGACCTAATCGGGTGATTAACTGGGACGAATTATGCGCAGCCCTTCGCGACGAATTCGAGGATCGGCAAATCGATGAAGAGATTCGAGAACAGATGCTCGGAAGCAAGGATCCGGTGAAGAGATGATGATTTTGTTGTGACCACGATATTACCTGCTTCGCGTTACATAAGTTTGTTCAACATAAATCTAAAATAATCAGTTGCAAATCTCTTATCGACCAGCGTGTAATTTAATGAAAACAAAGCATTTTAATGTATATACAATACTATTCCAATTGTTTTTTTTTTCAAACGAAAATAAAGAGATGAGAAACCGATGACGCACCTAGTATTTATATAAACAAAAAATATATAATATTAAATGTGATCAGGTTATCTTTCTTTGTAAACTTTTTGTACCTGTTACGCATTTAAATGAGAAAAATTTAAACGTGATCCCATGATCTTCTCTTTGTAAATTTTTGTATCTGTTGCACATTTGAAAGGAGGAAGAGATGAAACGGGCTTATTGAATCTTTTCTCTTATAATTGCTTTTTTGCTTTAGTACTTCAGCAAAAAACTTGTACGTTTCAAAAGAGAAACGAATGAAAGAGACATAGCTACAATGAATCACCTTTTGTCCTTCTTTAGCCATAAAAAAAAATAATATTTATGTTAGCATATAGCAATTGGTTCTCACTTGGTTTTCTATCTTAAATCGAAATTGAACAAATAATACTTTTGAGTTAGTTGTGATTAAATGCCAAATCAAAAAATTAATAAAAGATTAAATTCGAATTCATATTTACACATGTTAAAATCTATCGGATCTAAAATCGTGATAAGAACAAAAAAAACTTTAACTTTGGTGTGTTAGTTCGCGATGTAGATCATAAGATCATAAAAACGTTTTCGATTTGCTTGTTAGATAAAAATAAAAGAAACAAATAAAACAAAAATGTGTATCGAGTCAATAAGTAATAAAATATTTTTTGTTTTATACAATCGGTCGTATTGTCCTTAATTTTTTTGGTTGTGTGTAAATCAAATGAAAACCTTTTGAAATAAAAAAATTTAGACCGCTTAAAATAAAAATCATATGTACAATTTGTGATTAAGTTGAAGGACATTGTTCTTCTCGATTGTTCTAAATAAAATTGATGTAAAGATTAAAGAACAAAAAAAAACTTTTTGATGTTTCTATAATATTAATTACAATAATTGTTGGCTGTGTTTCTACAAAAAATTTATCTATGGAGGAACAATGATAAGCATATACACATTGGCATAAGAAGGAGTATAGTTATTACCTAGACGGATCAACTCGAACTTTAACATGGTTAAACCAATTGCAATAAAACCAAAATAAGAAAGGGAAAATTAATTAGCGAGACATACAAGGACGAAAGTCTCTGACGTCTTCAAAATTCAACAGGGCAAGTTTTTTTTGTTGTTACTCTTTACTATATTAATATAAATCATAAAATTTTCTATCCGTGTAAATTGTTAGAAGACCATCATGGTCATATAAGTTATTCTTTATAAGAGATTTTTTTTAAGGTAAAGACCATATCGTGGTTAGTTTTTTCATATATCCCGGATAATAACGGTGTCTCTAGACATCGTTAACAAAATTGGCGTCGAAACAAGACATATAACGGAAAATTGTACGTTATTATAAATTATACAAATATATTTGGATATTCCGGTTTTCCAAATATATTTCCTTTTTTTTCAATTCTTTCGAATATTGGTTTTAATTTTTATGATTGAAGTGATTATGTAATATTCCGGTTTGTAAACTTGAAAGTTTTTTTGAAATTTTTGAATATTTTTAATATTGAAATTGGATTTTGTCCTATTAATTTTTTTGGAACAAAAAAGAATTTTTTATATAATAAAGTTTGCAAAACAAGCGTGCTGTCCATCATAGGAAGGAGACAGAGCCTCGCTTCCGAACACCACTCTATAGAAGGACAAGGCCATGGCTGTCCGATCGGCTTCCTTTCTGGTCCGAGGTAGAGCTGGCTAATCCTGGTCCAGGGTTGGATGCACCTCCTCCCCCTCGATTCGAACTACAAGTTCTAGCAGAGTATGAGCAGCACGATCCAGCTCTGAACAAGGATATAATTAAAGACCAGTAGATCAACCTGGCAGCAACAATGAAGGTAATGGTAGAAGATCAGCCGGCGGCCCCACCTTTTACGACACGCGGTCAGAAGAAGAATGCTCGCCAGGAGGAAAAGAAACGAAGCCCGGAAGAAGGCTGAGAGGGCAGCCCTGGCCTTGGCTGCAAAAGCGGTGGTTAAAATGAAGCTGCCAAAATCAAGACCAAACCTATTTGACTCCGATTAAGAGTCAGGTGGTTGTAGCACAGTCCACCTTCAATTGGTACCTCTGAAAAGGTATCCATGGGGGCTTCACTCCCTTAACGTGTTTCGCTGGTAGAAGGTCGCCTCTGTATAAAGACATGCGATCACCAGGTGGATTTTTCTTGTTAATAAAATGAAATTTCATTTAGTTTTCCTGCCCGAGATGTGATGCGGGCTTCGCTGGACGTGGTTCTGCAAAAGAGAAAAGATGCCTGTAATGACCCGTTATCATACATATATTAAATTAAAAGTTCATTACAAAATCTATTCCAAATTTCACAATTTCTTAACGAAATAATGCAGGGTGAATAAACTTATACGTTTAGTGCTGTTTATTTAATATTTCGAAATAGAAATATTAATTAAATAGCAACATTACGATTGTTCAACAATTATGCAAAATCGCATAATTGCTGTACATTGAAAATGTAAATGAACGATGGGTTTTTTACCTTTGATTGTTTTGTAGGGGAAGTGATTTGTAATTTAAATTAATATGATTGGCTTAACGAATTTTAAAACAAAATTATTTTAATAACGGTTCATTACGCTCCCTTCCAAAAATAATGAAAATATAACTTATTTTCTGTTAGTTAAAATTGAGTTGTGAAAAAAGTACGGCAGAGAGTACAGGTGAATCTTGATACTAAATTTATAATAATTGTAATAGCAAAAATAATTACCAACAAAAATAAAAGAAATAAAACCAAAAGTGAAAACAATTTAATATACTAAATACTGTGTTTTTCTTCAGTGCTTAATAGAACAGTTCGTTTAATTAAATTTGTTTGTGGACTCCTACAGTAGTTAGGTACCACATGCCTGTTGGTGTAAGTCTCGCCTAACCAAACAGGATCTGTTCTCCAGAGCTTAACCACTCCCCTGCAAAAGCGAAGCCGCATTCATATCTCCACCCCACTGGGAAGAAGTAGCGTTTAACTCAGCCTCCCTCCAAAAATTTTAATGGGGTCAAATCCATCCATCATCGCGAACAATAGTTGATTTAATTTTTATAGTACAGACGGATCTGTAGGGTGGAACTCTATACTGGTTTACTCGCAGCAATGATATTATCGTTAATATTTTCTTATATTTTTTCTTAGTTTTAAGGATGATTGAACACAGCATATGATTTTTTGTTGAAACAGATGTTTAGGCTGTATCTTAAAACGATGCTGAGTTCATTTCATTATTCGGGAGGATACTAGAGTATAGATTTTAGGATTTTAGACCTATTTTTATTCTAGACCTCACATGTCAGTGCTGAGGAGAGATCGCGAGCTCGATTTTCCAATCCATTTCTTCTACTACAATTTCTTAAACTTTTTATAATACAGTTTTTGATATTAATAATTAAATTGAATAAACAATAAATAATTTTTGATATTATTATTAAATAAAATAAATAAATAATAAATATTTTTTTATACTATTATTATTTAAATAAATAAATAAATAATTTTTCTGATATTATTATCACACAATAAATAAAATAAATAAAGGAATTTTTTTTTTTAAATTATTATCATATAATAAATAAATAAATAAATAAATATTTTCTAATATTTTTCCTATAAATAAATAAATTATTATTTTAATAAATAAATAAATAACAAATAAATATTTGATACAAATAAATAAATCAATAAACATTAAAGACAATTAAAGACAGATACAAATATAAATAAATAAATATTTTTTCCCATAAATAAATAAACATTTTGTTCCCCTTTTTGGAAAATTTAATCAATATATTTTTATATATATATTTGTATAAATTAATTAAAAAATTTAAATTTAGGTACTACTATGAAAGAAAGACAAAGGATTCATTGTAATACGTTTCTGTTGGTGGCGTTGTTACGCTTTTGTCGCGTTTTTACAAGTTAATTGTTAGTCACGTATTTTGCATTATTGGATCGCGTTTACATTTGTTTATATATACTGGTTGATTCATTTTTTTTTGCGAATATTGCAGGGTGTGGTCTCGTTTTCGCTTTTCATAATCGTATTTGGGTTATGTCTGGTGATTAGCAATTGTATACGAAGCTTTTTTTCGGAAATCGTTATAATTTATCTTTTTCTTTGACAACAAAAGAAAATGTCAAATTTACCTTTAGATCATCCATTTTTCGGTCTCGAACAGTGCGAGCTGTGGGTTGAATGTTTCTTCCGGGACATCCAGTACAACAGTGAAAACTGGATACAGCAATTAAGTGATGCTGTTCGAAATTCGGCTATGCCAGTGTTACAATCACAAGCTTCTAATGCTAAAGAAGAAAGCGAAATGATTGTGGCAGCAGCGTTATACTTGGCTCGTGAAGTAAGGGGTTCGGTGGCTCCAGTGCCACAGAACGTATTAAAAGGGTTAATAAACAGAATAACCCATTATGTGGACCGAAATAACCGTATAAATAACGTGGAAGAGTTAAATGATGCCACTGAATACGCAACCAAGATACTGTCTCAGGCGTTCAGAACCGTCACTGCACTGATAATGGGACCAGAAGGAGGGACCATAAGGAAGGATGTACCGGCTCCTGCAAATTTAGATGAATTATTTCAAGGAATATTTGCAAGATCAACTCCACAACACATAGAACCTTTGGGCGACCTGATTGATGATATGACGGGTCGTCAACGAAGGTCTCAGTTTCCGCAACCAACCAATGATTATCAACCTCAACAGCTAGGACCAGCCATACCAATTGAAGACTTGTTCAGCGAAATCAGGATAGCTCCACCTCCTTATCGATCAGTAGGGTCTCTGCAGTGCCAGCTCAGATTCAACCGCATGAAGGGTATCAACCAATAAGGTATTTGAGTCAATTCTACTCTTATTGGCTCCCTTACTTTTCTGGAGACGGGTCCCCACCTGATGCTCATGAGTTTTTCCATCTGGTCGAAGTGGTTGCACATAGGGATCGGGTGACTTTTGATGATTTAAAGTCAATCGTTCCCCGATATCTCCGTGGAGCGGCTGAAAGACATTATATAAATCTGACCTATGAGTCAGGTTTATATAATACACAAAGAACAAACTATAAAAAAACCGGAACCGAGATGTTAATTATTTTGTTTGGCTTTTCTTAAGCGAACTAACTGAACCATCGTCTGATATATATCCCGAAGGTTTTTCACCACTTGGTTTAACTGTACTGTCTCTCTGAGATATTTTAGGTTTAGCACCTCTAAGTTTTTCCTCTATTATTTTTTGCGCTTCTGCAAACTCTTCCGTGGTGAATGATCCCAGATTAAAGCTTGACGAACTAGCAACAGGGTCCATTATAGACGAATTAAGCTGTGAGCTGAATTGCGGATCATTTAAAGGTAGTAATACTGACGCATTCAAATTTGTCATGTCGATACCTTGAGATCTCATTGATAGTAATTGATCATGTTGTTCTATCGAATCCAACGTTCCTGAGGTATTACTAAAATTGCTCCTTTCGTGAATAGTTCCGGTAGATGAAGAAAACAATGAAGACATTTCGTTATCATCATTTCTAGTCCTGTGTCTTTTATTTATAGTCAACTTTCTCATGTTCGCAAGTTCTATTTCCATCTCTCTACGCAATTTTCGAATCTCCAAAATCTCTTTCGCTTCTCTATCGTCAGAACGATAAGATAGGTCCGAGTTTCTACTACGCCCATTAGAATAAAAATTTTCCCTGACAAATTCTCTACTTTGATATGCAGATGCTGGTCTAGTACTTTGTCTCTGTTCTCTCACTTCTCTCAACATTTCTCCAGCAAGAGGAGCCTCGATTAATTCCAAATTATCCAACTGCATAACACTCACCGCTCCAGTCGACGCGACATCTACTACTCTTACTGGTATACCACCGGTTGGCCTCCTGGCCCATCCAAAATGTAAATCAGGGCTTATATCTCTGTTAACTATACTTCGTAATTTTTCTTTAAATAATGGCTCCAACGGAATGGTTAGCCTGCTAGCCGGTAACGTGAAATGCGATCCACAGCCGTTAATACGTATAACTTTGGTTATTGTATCGTCAACTTTCCTTCCTTCCACTACTTGAATGTGTCCGATGTGGGTCTCTGTTCTTCCATTGACTACCGAACCGTAAATTAAAACATTGACACTTAGATCTGGGCGCTGGTCCCATTGAATCTGTACATTTGATTTAAAATAGCTCATCTTATGAAGCAAAAATTATCCTTTTATAGGTGGTAACCTATCCCATACTGAGAGAAGCATTAATAAACACATTTGGTACCCTTACCGATGATAAAGCGGTATTAAAGTTATTGCTGAGCCGTAAGCAGAAAAACAAGGAAAGTGTTTATGATTACATAATCTGCATGAGCAACCTGAACAGTAGATTGATCCGGCCGTATGATCCACGCGATCTGAAGAACATCTGGTCAGTACCGGATCAGCGAAGTCACACCTTTAGATGAAGATGAAACAGGTTCATCAAATTACATAACAGGTCCCTCTAACTATAATACAGGTCCAGCAAACTACTCAACAGGTTCATCAACATATGTAGACGCCTACAATGCACCACCAAGGATTCTGGCCAGACCTGCAAGCACCAACAGATCAATCTTGCCACCACCGCCACCTAGAACTGATCATCAGATTTGCAGCAGATGTAAAGATATTGGTCATTCAAATATAACTGTCCTCAAAAGCCGTACTGCTACCGATGTGGTAAGGCTGATACTATCTCTACTAGATGCACCAACTGTCATCCATCGCTTCATTTTAACTCTCGGGCGGGAGTACAGAACTCGCGAGCTGTGCCCCCAAACCCATCTTTGAGTCCGCGAGGTCGTCTGAGAGATGCATCAACCACCACCAAAGAAGATCTTTTGCCACCACAGCACCCAAAATAAACAAATTTGCTCCGTTCTCAACACCATTTCCGGTTCGTCGGAAAAACAGATCTCTAAAACGTATTGAACGTTCGCGCAATTATTTCAAAAAAAGAAAACTTTTAAATAAAGCGTGTGTTTCTTCGATCATTTATCGGGAAAATGATCCTAGGCCACACCTTTATATAAACATTTTTAATAAAAAAGTTTATGGACTTCTAGATAGTGGAGCCTCTATCAGTATTCTGGGAAGAAATTCCCTAGAATTATTAAGGAACACCGGCATAACCTACCACAAAATGTTTTCAGCCATCCGCACTGCAGATGGAACCCGTAATCATATTTTGGGTTATGTGGACGTTCCATTAAATTTCAATGGCTCATCAAAACCCTTTCGCTTCCATGTTGTCCCAAGTCTGCATGAGGAACTCTACCTGGGCATCGATTTTTGGAGGGAATTTGGTATCACTCCTTTGTTTGTCAGTGAATTGACGCTAACTGAATCTAATGACAACTTAACACATGATCTGAACCCTGACCAGCTACAAGAACTGGAGAAAGTCAAGGATTCGTTTGCTTATTTTGAGGCATTAGGTCTCGGCCAAACATCTTTGGTTGAACATGTCATCGATGTTGGGGATAGTGCACCAGACTGAAACAGAGGCATTACTGTTATGGAGCCACTCTTATCCATAACCATTGAGTCACTGTAAGTAATTAAACTGTATTGTAATATTTGTTGATTAATTATTATTTAAAATTATTTAAAGGAAAACAAATATTACGTTACAGTTTAAAAAAAACAATGAATAAACCATTTAAAAGGAAACTCAAATTCTATTGACATTTTCCGCAAACTATGCAATCAATTAAAAGTGTGGAAAATGTTAATAGAAAGTAAAAACGGTAGTCTAGTAAGAGCACCGCAACCCTGAACATCAGGGAATATAATAATTAATATAATATTAAATTAATGAAATAATTTCATAATAATTAAATAATAATGATCAAGTTGAATAATTGTTAAGTGACCGGCTGCTAATAAAAATAGTCAAAGAAAAAATCAAAGTGTTTCTTTTATGAAAAAGTGAAAAAAGGCGGTTTAAACAATTCAGAAAAAACATAAATGTGTGACAGTGGTGGGATACTGAGGATAAAGCATCTGGCTCAGTACCCAGAATTCAAATATTCCAAGACTCATTAAGAAAAAAAGGAATAAACAAATTCAATTAACAAATTTTTGGATTCATTCATCAAAATACAGCAGATCCAGCACTGCTACATTCGGTGGATGCCAGAAACAGCAAATTTCAAAAATAACGCGTAGATCAAAATCAACAAATTCAAAAACAACAAGAAAATTCCAAACATCAAGACTATCAATCAATCTGGAAGCAAGCTCGTATTCAACATGTTCAAACTGTAAGTCATTTAATTCTTTTAAAGTGGAAACTAATTTAAATTAAAAATAAAAAAAAACCTAATTTCATTTTATTTCAATTTCTAAATAAAATTATATAAAAAAAAAATAAAGATATATGATTCTTTAATCGAATAATTAATATAATTTTTTATATTCTGTTTTTGCCTTCCGCATAACAAAACAAAATTTTTAATTGCAAACTAAAACAGAAAAAATACTTAGGTCTTTCAGACCGAAGTAAAAAACAAAATTTAATACCTTCAATGGAAAAAAATACTTAGGTCTTTCAGACCGAAGTAAAAAACAAAATTTAATACCTTCAATGGAATTTTTTTTTCCTTCGCAAATTAATATTTTTTCCCATACGCCGCAAATAATAATTTACTAATTTAAAATAAAATAAAACAAAATTCGTGTACTAACATAATAAGTTTGTTTATGAGTGTCGAATTTTTTTGTTGTTAAACATAATAAAAACAAACATACTAAAAGTTTTAAAATCATATGGACCTTAATATAAACCTACGTAGCAGAAAAATCGTAAAATCGAAAAACAATAGTGCAAGTAGTTGTGAAGAAGACAATCCTCTTCTAAAAGTCCCCACCTACAGTTTCAAATAGTTTACCTGATATACCTGTGTCGGTTAAAATGGCTACTTTTGATATGTCACAAGCTATCAAGATGATTCCAGAATTTAATGGAAATTCAATGGATTTGCACAGAGTCTTGCAAATAGCAGACATACAATACAAAAGAGCGAAAACGGCACCGGAAAAATTAGACTTTTTAGATGTTATAACATCCAAGCTAGTTGGTAGAGCCTATAACTTAATCTTAGGGTACCACACATACGGTTGTTGGGAAACACTTAAGAAAGCAATAGAACTAAACTTTTCTAAACTCCGAGCGGTACAATTAATTATAGCTGATATATTCACACTGTCTCAAGAGGTTAGGGAAAACGTTAATCAATACGCTGCTAGAACTGAAATATTGTTCGATGAACTTAATATGGCATGTTCCACAACGTTGGATTCTGACTCACAAGGAATTAGAGAACGAAACGAAACCACGGTATTAAATAGTTTTATCAATGGATTGCGTGACCCTTTGCGTCTTATATTACGTGCTGCTAGACTCGATACACTTTGCGCGATCATAGATTTAGCTTCTCAAGAAGAAAAACTTAACCAACTTCAAATTCGGACGGATTCCAACAAATTATATTGTACAAATTGCAAAACTACTACGCACAATACAAAAGCTTGTCGTAGACGTAGTTTCAACAATAATGAATCCAGTCAGAGTGCCAATAGATTTCCTCGTTTCATTAACTATATCAAGCCACAAGTACAAGTTATACAAGAAGTACCAAAAATTTGTAATTATTGTAAAAAGAAAGGCCATACAATAGACGTTTGTAGAAAACGGCTCTATAACAATAATAGAACAAATAATTTCCAGGGAAACTCTCAAGTGCTTCCTTCGACCAGCACACCGATGCAGGCACAAAACCTACAACAAAGTGCATCAAAAATCCAGAACCTATAAAACAAATCTCAGAATCTCACATACAAAATTCAGAACCTCGAAAACAAAATACAGAACCTCTAATACAAAATCCAGAACCTCTAAAACAAATCTCAGAACCTCCAACTCAAAGCTCAGAATATCAAATACAAAATCCAGAAACTCTAACACAAAATTCAAAAACCATAACGCGAACGTCACAACATTTTCCAAAAACTCAAATAGATTATCCAGAATCTCAAATAAGCAAACAAATATGTATTCCAAAATATAACATATCCAATTCTAATATAAAAAAATCTTCATCTCGAATATCCTATTCGAATTCTATATCGCAACCCGAACAATATAAACAACACTGAGAATAAAACATTCTCTTGTGTTTTAGCGCTAGAAATTACTGGGACAAAAAATGTCAACACAAAATTCTTAATAGACTCTGGTGCAAATGTTTGTTTAATTAAACTAGATACTATAAGTCCTAATACCATTGTGAAGAAGACTTCAATAAAATTAAACGGAATCGGTCCAGTACCATTATACACATTGGGTACTACCACATTAAATATTAAATTTCCACATTCGAACATTCATTATCCTATTAAGTTTCACATCGTCAGCTCAGATTTTCCAATTAGCCAAGATGGAATAATCGGTGAAGATTTTCTAAATCAAACAAACTCCATAATAGACTTCGGTAAAAGTTTTATCAAATTGAAATTGCATGAAAAATTTATTTCCATTCCCTTTGAAACTCACAAATCAAAAATAGTTATTCCAGCTAGATCTGAGAAAATTATCAAATATGGACTAGTGAATTTTAATGAAGATGCATTAATTATATCACAAAACTTGCAAGACAATGGAATAATCCAATACGTTAGTAAGTCCACACAATGGGTATGTTTTTCTAAGTATACTTAACCCAACAAACGAAACAATAGAAATTAGTGACAGATTAGAAATACAATTTGAGTCAACAAAAGATTACGAGATTTTTCACATGCAAACCAATTATAATCAAAATACAATAGATGGAAGACTTCGTATTCTAAAAGAAACTTTAAAACTAAATCATTTGAATCTAGAGGAACGAAACTCAATTTTAAACATTTGTAGGGAGTTCAATCACCTTTTCTTTATCGAAGGTGATAAGTTAACAGCAACCACAGCAACAACGCACGAAATAAACACAGTTCCTATGTCGATTCCTATAAACAGAAGACCCTATCGTTTAGCCGAAATCCATAAAATGATATAAACTCGCAAGTTATGGATATGCTTGATAAAGGAGTAGTGCGTCATAGCCATAGTCCTTGGAATGCTCCACTCCTTGTTGTGCCAAAACGTCCTGGCATCCTTGATAAGGAAAAGAGGCGCATTGTCGTAGATTTTCGGAAACTGAACGAAATTACCAAACCAGATGCTTATCCGCTTCCTAATATCGAAGATATTTTGGGACAACTAGGTGACTCAAGGTACTTTAGCACATTGGACCTAGCAAGCGGCTTTCATCAAATTGAAGTTAATGAAGCTGATAAACCAAAAACTGCATTTAGCACCAGAAATGGTAATTTTGAATTCAATCGTATGCCATTTGGTCTAAGAAATGCACCTCCAACATTTCAACGGTTAATGATCGTAGTCATAACCGGTCTACAAGGAATAAAATGCCTAGTTTACTTGGATGATATGCCTAGTTTACTTGGATGATGAGCGGCGAAGGATTGTGAGAGCGACAAAAAACTGTTGCATTTTGTTATGAGGATGCTATTGAGAATATTAAAAACATCAAGGATGATTATAATATGGAGGTAAAAATATATTTACCTTCGCTTCGTTTCTATAAAAAACTGATTTTTGAATCATACGTTTAGTATGTATTTGCAGTTTCAACGGACAGCGAAAATAAAATGAAGAGGATGAGACAAATGATTAGCGAGTCTCGAGAATATCCTGAGATATTAGTATATGGTGGTCATTCACACTATTTTAGTTTAATAGAGAAGAGCAATGATAATGCAAACAGTATATTAAAACATGTAGTGGAAATCCAAAAGTATTTTAGAAATTACCTTAGACCGGGGAAATGGCTAAAGCCGCAATTAGACTATTGCAGAACTCTGCAATATTTCTGCAATGGTAGTGTGTAAAATATTCATTGCAGAAAAGCTTGGCAATGAACCCATTGAATATTTTACACACTACCATTGCAGAAATATTGCAGAGTTCTGCAATAGTCTAATTGCGGCTTTACACAAAAAAGTGTCAAAAAACCCCGAATACCGAATGAAGCGAAATAAAATTCTCAATTAGAATGTGTGCAAACATTTATTGGTAATTAACAAATTTATCGTGACATAGCTTGCGAATTTGAAGATGATATACCACTTGGACTACAAGTAAAAATTAAATCGGTTACAATATACCAGAACCTTATCGATTTAAAAAATCAACTCGGCATTATTGGCGCAGCCTTAGACAGACTTCAATCCGAAACAACTATTTATCGGAAGCGGAATAAAATTTGGAAAGACTGCTTATCGAATAATAGTTTGCCTAACTATAAGGCTGACCTAGAAAGGCGTTACGTTGATGCTATTACCGATTTCCAACTGGTGGCATATTTCACTGATAAAAAGTTGGTTTGTGGTTGTAATTTACTTAATTAACACATTTCACTTAGTTACCACTAACACCAAAAGCAAAAGTTATCAACTAATCTGTATAATAATTGGTTTAGGATAATTGTTTTCAGAAAATGTGTTATAAATTTTAATTTGATTATGTTTCTAGATAACCCAATTCAAATTAATGAGGAAGAGGAAGAAAGCCGTGGCGTGGTTGAACGTCAGAAATTCGGAATGGCCCGGGTTATATTTTGATTTTAAAATTCGTGATGCGGTTTTTCCTGTATCAATGTTCGATGAAACGTTGTTAGCAAGTATGTCGTCAGCAAACAAATGGTGGTCTATTATGTATTCGAGAGCTCAGACAATTAATCTTCCGTTGTCGGTATTTTTAGCTTGTATAAAGTTCATGCTCATCGTTATTGAAGGTGGTTATGATGGTCGTCGATGCTGATGTTTATAGTTCCTGATATATATATTTGTGTGACCACATGGTGTTGACATTCAACGTTAGTGAAATTAATTGTATTTAATCTTCGTCGATGCTGATGTTAATTAATAGTTTCTGATTTGTTTATTTCCTGATATTTATGTACAGAATTCATATTACCTCCATACGTACGTCATCAACATTTCATCATCACCAAGGTTAGTAGAATAAGAAAATACAGTCCACTCATTATCTTCGAATCATTTACTATGCTAACAACGAGTACAAAAGGTATTTCAAATTTATAGGTTGGGTTTTTGGGGAATTTGGGAAGTGCTTCCACCCATCCAAGAAAAACTCACAAAATTGGGTTTGGGTTTTTTGGGTTTCCACCCCTGATATTATGTTAAAATATAGTTTAAAAGTAATTAACGTAACTTAATATTAAAATCTTTATGAAATTATGTCTGCGAAAAGAATGTGTTATAATTTAAGGGTTGAAAACATAAACAAAACTCAAGTTTAATGGAACAGTGGTGAATTCAATTAAATAAATCGCACCTTCCAACGAACAAATATTATGGAGTCATATTTTACGAAGCAGTGAGTTACTAACTTTCCAACAAATTAATTTAACCACCGCAAAACAAACTAAAGGAATTGAAGTAACGCATTATTGAAGCATTATTGAGTAATTGTGTTAATTGAGTAATTATGTAAAATAAAATCAGATATTTGTAAATAGAATTAGTGTTTGTGCAATATTCAGATAAATTAAAAGGTACAGTTCCTAAATAACTGTATACAAACATTATGTTAATATTAAGCTAAAAAAATCAAAGTAATTAAACTGCCGGAATTTGAGGAATATGAGCGTTTCCGATAAAAGGGAAACGGGAACTCTACCCGGATAATAAGAAGGGAATCAGCAAGGTGAGTGGATTTAAATTTTAGTTATGATTGTAGTTCTTTGTTTATATATCTATATAAAGTGATGTGTTGATTAGTCAGAATAGGAAGGGTTGTAACATGACAGTTCTCTCTTCTGGAGATTCTGGGTTGTGATGTAGGCACACGTGTTGTTTTCGTATTCTAAATTTCTTGTAACGAGGTTGGTCAGGAGAACATTCGCTCACTTGAGCTAGCGGCAGGGTATAGTACCTTCACGGACCACCAGACAAACCTCCTATTACAAACTATGTACTTTAAAAAAATTGTAAAATAAATTGTATTTTTTATTTTGTCCATACTACTTATATGCCAAGTTTCAAAACAATCATAAATTGTCAAGTAGACCAATGAGACTCATTGATTTCATTGATTGGAATAACAATTTAAAAATCGAATGTTGTGTTATGAGGGCGGTGACACAAAAAGCCGTGAATAACGGAATCGAAAAAGACGGGCAGTTGTTGTGTGGTGTTCGGACTGATAAGTCCACTTAAGCGCTTAATACCCAAATACAAATATTTGTAGTACTGGTATAAAGTATTTATAATTAATGTTTTTGTAAAATAAATTAATGAAATGTATATAAACTAATCAAAAAAAAAGCCAAGTGTTTTATTAGATTGATTTTTGAGTCGGAACCAAATTTCATTCAATTAGTGTAATGCTCTGTACTTTTGATTTTTGCTCATACCTAAAAATAAAAAACAGTGTATTAATTAACGCAATGTAGTGTACTGGTACTCACCTATCATCTCCTACATAATATAGTCTCAATATAATCTCAAACGCATGCACTCATTTAAAGTCATTTTGAAACAATAATGTTAATATTAAACTTAGTTATTTGAACTAGTTATTTTTGAACTAATTATAAGAAATGCATAATACATATTTTTGTTTGTTACAAAATTAACTGTTTGAATTCAAGCACTACAGAAATCTTAACGAAACGGTTAAGATGAGCAGCTAATTGACCGAGAATAGTGGGATCAGGATCCATTATGGGGTGAGTCACCTTTATGATGTTTTTGTTTATCTTCTGCAGGTGGTGAGGCATATGCGTATGTATGGGTATGCATATGTATATGGACAGTAGACTTTTGTATATGTATGTAACTTTGTATGTACATATGTGTGTGTGTCTGTGTGAGTATGTATATATGTGGTATGTATCTGCGTGTTATCTGCTGTGAAGATAGACCATCTTTATTGTGAATAGAGTAGTGGGGGTGGACGTGTTGATCGCGGCTTTCGCTGATCGTCGCCAGAGTCTTATCTCACTGGTCTTGTTTCCTTAATCCGATTAAATTATGATACACGCGTACGATACTGATTATTTGTACTGGAGCAGCAGATTATTCTTCTCGTTCCCACCAGCTGTAGCTAGCTTGGGGCTTTAAAAACTCTCTAGGTGCGCGGCCTGCTAAACAACTTCTTTGGTTTACCTACGAAGCCAGTTCTCTATTACAGATTATTAAATGAAGTTACCATTGTGATTTGAAACTTTGATGTGATACTTTTCAATGGATAGCAAAATCGATACGGTAGACATAGATTTTTTTCGTTTTGTTTTGTGCAAAGAGCAATCAATTTAAATTCTATCAAAACCAACCGATTCAAAATATAGTTTGATATCATATTGTGAAATTCATAGGAAAATTAACTTTAGTTATTTAACATGATTATAATAACCTAAACTAAATTTATTGGTTGTCAAAATTAAAATTAAATTAGCAAAGTTACCATTTTTGATTTAAATTTCAATTGTACATTTACATTAAACTTTTTTATAAATGGATTAAAACAAAATCAATTAAATAGCCATAGATTTATTTTTGTGATTGTGGAAATAAAAAAAAAGGAAAGAAAACAAGAAAATAAAGTTTAGTTCTTTCAACCAAACAAAAAAAAGGAACTATGGTGTCTAATAAATTTACCAAACGCTACCGTCGCTCACGTTCAGTTATATTCAACAACAGTATCAATTTTAAAATACCAGCTGTTGTACCTTCATTCACCATTGCATGAAACAATAGTTTTGGTATTTCATCGTTGCCGTTGCTCACGTTCATTTATATTCAACAATAGTACCAATTTTCAATATCAGCTGTATATATTCATTTTACATTGCATGAGACAATAGTTCTGTATTTCATCGTTACCGTTGCTCACGTTCATTTATATTCAACAATAGTACCAATTTTAAATATCAGCAGTCTATATTCATCCATCCTTGCATGATCCTCATCATATAATTGGACTGAGAGAGAGATACTTTGATATCTACCTATGGGTAAAGGGTTGCATGTGTGTGTATGAACCTGGATAGATGTATGGGTGTATGAGTGTGTACGCGTGATTGTATGTGTGTATGCGTGATTGTATGAGGTGCGAGAGCGTGTGAATGGGAAATAGAGTATGGGGGTGAACGTAACAGTGGAGGCTTCTTCGACCTGCATGGCCGCCAGGGTCTCCTTTTTATCACTTTTACAATTCCGTAATTTGTACTAGGCGGCAGGTATAATCTCTCAGTCCCGCAGACTGAAGCTAGTTTAGCTTTCAAAATCGAACTAGGTACGCGGCCTGCTATAACAACTCCATTGGTTTTCCAATGGAGCTAGTTCTCCTTTACATATACACAATAAAATATGGCGAATTTGATGAATTTTAAATCAAATGATTTAAATCAATGCAACCCTGGTATGTTCGAAAAGGATTAATTTTTAATTACATTCAAAATATGTGAAATATTTTCAGGCAAATTCTCCACAAAAACCAAAAACAACATCAGTAGTAAATAGAAAACGCAAGGTTAATGAAACTGCATCCACAGCTACTAATACTGTTAAAGCAAAATACTTGTGTTCTCAACTGTATAAATCAAATAGTTACAGTTGCATTATTCGCTTAAAATCTATTCGCCACATACTTTTGCTTTGTCATTTCCTCCTTCTTTGTATTTCTCTTTCCGTTGTTTCTCTCTTTTTTTGATTATTGTACGAAGAACTCATGTTGCATAAACACGTAATTTTTATGGTTGTATATTAGAAGTGAATACAATATTTTCTAAAACATAAAATATAAATTGTGTCTTTAGTATAAATTAAAAATATAAACTTGTGTTTTGAGTGAAATTGAAATTATAAAATAAAGAAAACAAAAAAAAAACTAAGTTCGAAATTTCTTAATAAAATAATAAACAAATACGTTATCTGAAGTGAATCATGTTCTATCTCCATAAAATTAATCATCCGCCTCGTAGATCTAAGATTCTATAAACACGGAAATTATTTATGATGATTCAAATCAAATGACCCTTCAACTTGACGAGAATGGTGGCATATTGAACTACGTCGTTGTGGAAAATCAACCTGATGCTACACTTTTGGCCAATCACACTGTTGCTGATGGCAGTTTAGGTTTATTCAATATTGATACAAGTTTTTTAAATAACCTAACGAACAATATGATTGTTGGCAATCATCCTAATAATAATATAACCAACGTATTGATGCGTTTGGAACAAAAGATTGACGCTCAGAATGTTCTTTTGGGTCAAATTAAAGAAAAAGTTGATGCCAATAGTGAAAATATTGCAAAATGTATAAAATTTATTATCAATACAGAAAAATTCATGCAACTATTGCCAAAACAGGCACAGCAACAATCATCTGAAATTTCAGAGTCGAACGAAGATTTTTCTGATTTTAGAGGTTTGAAATCAGCTACAACTCAAGAAGAATTATTGGATTTGGAATGGAAATTGTCTAATGCTGAATGTAAAACAATATTTATTCGTTATATGAAAACAATAAAAAAACTACATGGAAGAGGAAAAGGAGCAGTGATCTTTCGCGAATTGTTTCGATTTTTGGTCCTCCCTAGTGCTATTATGAATTATACGTGGTCAGGTCAATAAACTTCAAAAGACCCTAACATACAAAGTTTCCACTCAGCTTTTCCAAACTTGATTGTCTTCATCCACACAATCGTTCCTGCAGGTGATTCCACCTTTGTGTTAGAGCAGACTATTTAAGTATTAAAAGTTTTCTTACGAAACAAAAAAACTGAAGACAAAAGGAACCATGTTCGTAAGCTGGCTGAACGTCGAAGCACTTATGCAAGGAAAACCAGACCATAAGGTATGTTATTAGATATTAGGAATATTTTAAACACAAATCATAGTTTTATTTTATTTTTTATTTTATTTAGCTTCTGTTTTTGTTTTACTATTCTATTGTAACTGGACAGTCACTATAGATTTTCAGTTGATGAGCAACATATAGTTTGGTCACTGAATAGTCACAATAGAATTTCATTGATTCTGCAACCTAAAATTGTAGTTACTGAAAGACAACAAGTTTTTCTGAAGAGCAAAAAAGTTTCAAATTTCAAGCATCATAAATAAAAATTTTATTGAGAAAATATGAAAGATTTAAAAAAGCCAATCAATTGGAAATAACAATACAAAAAATTATACAATAGCATGAATTAATGCAAAAATATTATCTTCACATTTTCT
>OY856186.1:314861173-314921102 GCA_963693315.1 Diogma glabrata
ATATATATATATATATATATATATATATATATATTTCAAATTGAGGAAACGGTCGATATGACCTGTTAGATACTTGTAGTGTCCAACCCACCTTTTCACTTTACTTACCCAGTATACTTTACGTATCCAGTGTACGTTAAAAATTATTATATTCAATATCTCATTTCCCAAATTTAAATATCGTCGTTAAAAAATTAATTAATAAACAAATTCTATAAAATTATTATTCTCATGAAATAAAATAAGAACGCAAGTTCTTATTTTTCATTTTGTATAATGTTTCACAAAAATGCAAAAAGGGCATTTGTAACGTCGACTATATTCGCAATAATAATATTAGAACCAATCTCTATTCTCTTTTCCATTCATCAAAAATATTTCCATATTCCATTTCATTTTTACAATCATAATAGTTTAACAGTTTTTTCAAATCATACCGAACAGCCTCAAATTCGAATATCACGGAAAATAAATAAAAGAACTCTTTGCTTACTCAGCGCTGTTTCATTTTCGTTTCTTTTTTGTTAAAATAAGAAATGTCAAAAATCACATTTTTAATCATTAATTCCAAGTTTTTTGTCAAATGGAAAAGATCACGTTTAACTTAAAAAAAAAGTTCAAAGTTTTCCTAAGAGAAGATCAACAAATTTAGTTGATTCAAAACATATAAATATTTTTTTTTTGTGATCTCATAAAATAATAATTCAATTTTTCTTTTAAAAATAAATTAAAGAATAACAATTGTGATGGACCGAAAATTAGCTATAATCCACACAAAATAATAAAAAAATTTTTCTTTTGAGATAAAATTAATATTTTTTTTATGATGTGATGCTATTGGATTCAGTTATCAACCGTTATAAAATTATTTGGATCTCAACATTTGAGAATTTATGAGATTGTTTACGATTGTCTGCAATTGGAATTATTATTATGTAGCTGTATTAATTAATCGTTGTCTTGTATATGGGACTCATTCTTTCATCAAAATAAGCAGATTAATATTGATAAATTATTTACCATTGAAGAATTATTATTGACACATTTATGGACTGCAGTTAAATTGTTTCAACCCATCATTGAAGATTTATGAGATTGTTCCTGTTATTATGATATGGTATTACTGTATGGATTCATCTAATTGCATATAGAATTTTCTTCTATCCAACATTTATAAGATAAGTTACCTTTTTATATTATAGTCAGAATTTCTTTTTGTAGAATGATAGGCTAAACTAGCCGGCAGATAAGAGATTTTCGAATCCAGGATCCGTTTCTGAGATGATCCGTTATATCGTGTTTTTTTTGTGTGTGTGTTTTTCATAAAAGTCCAAGCGGCGATACGGTGGCAAATAACACGTCACGTACACCATAGTTGTTGAGGTTCGGTTGAAACCAAGCAAGAATCAGTTAGTGTGTGGTAATAGCAGTGAGCATAGCTCCTAATTTTAAAACGGTTGATTAACTAATTAGAAGTTTACTTTTTGCTAATAATCGATGTGATTAACTAATTTAATTAGAAGTTCAAGTTTTTTTCTAATAATCAAGATTTCATAATCAACGTGAATATATATAACGCACGAAATTACAGTGGTTATAAAATTAAATAAAATAATAAATTCAATTTCAGTTTTTTTGAATTCAATGTTATACTAATTAATGTGAATCTAAATATACTCGAATGATATCTATGAGTTGTGTTTGATTTAAACAAGAAAAAATTACAAACAAGCACCCTATGAGCAGCAGTGGATTGAAGATACCAGAAATAAAGGTAACAGTTAATTTTTAACTAATTGGACGCTTGTTGAAGTGCCTTGGGCACAACATAATTGGCGACCTTGCCAGGAGCGACAAAGCTACAAAGCCATTAACATCATTATACCACACAACAACTCACTAGAATTCTAGAAACTCAGCTCAAATTAACTACAATTCGGAACTTTGAAAAATCAACAAAATCCGGGAATTCTGGAATTCTGGAAACTCAGCTCAAATTAACTACAATTCAGTAGTACAGTACTACAACCGGAAGCAGCCGGTTACAGAAAAAGCTGTTAATTCTGTGGGTGAGTTGATTTTAATCTGTTACTTGAAACGAATTGAACCTTTTTAATTACTTTCGACTCCTCCAAAAATTTTGCATATCGGAATAAATTAATAAATAGCTAATTTTTAAAATTGTGTTATAGTGGAGTCAATTTTCATGAAAATTCGACGATTTTTCCGCCCCTTATCATAAATTTAGTAAAAAAAAAAAAAAAGTCACGCGATTCGGTTTTTTGAGGTTAGGTTACATTTTTAAAGTATCTTACCCTCCTAGATGGATTTGAAATTTAATCACAAACATTTTGCATTTTTTGTTTTTTTTTATGATCATTAGAGCCCGAAATATTTCAAAAATAGTGAAGCGACCTACTCAAAAAACACCAAAAAACAGTTTTTGCCATTTTTGAGGCACTTCCGGACCTCCAAATTTGCTAAATAATTACATGCCTACTAGAGTTTATGTCCTTAACATAAAACAAAAAAAAAATTCAACTTTGCTCTTACATCATTATAAAATGCTAATTTGACTCCACTATTACTGTTCGGATAAAATCGATTGAATTTTTGATAAATTTCTATGAAATAAATTTTTCTTATTGGAATAAATTAATAAATAGTTAATTTTTAAAATTGTGTTACTGTTCGGATAAAATCGATGGACTTTTTGAAAAATTTCTATGAAATAATATTTTGCTTCTTGGAATAAATTAATAAATAGTTAATTTTTGGTGTTACGATTCAGATGAAATCGATTGAATTTTTGTTGATAAATTTCTATAAAATAACTTTGGTTAACCTTAGAAGATTTAAATAAAAATTTTCGACTCACTTGTGAAAACTTTTGAATAGGCAACCTACAATTGATATAAAACAATCAATAAATTAATTTAAAAAGGTGTTGCGATATAAATAAATTGATTGAAATACTTCTTATGGATTGATTTCTACGAATTAATTTTCGACTGGAACTTGCGGGATGATTTAAACGAAATTTTTTACTACTTTTGCGAGAAATCACGGTTATTGATTGAAACGTTCTTGGTTCCTTTTAAACTTCTTAAACAATTTAATGGAAAATTGTTGACCTTAATGGAAGTCAAATATTTTTTTTTTTGGTAAACTTATATGAAATAAAAAATTTTTGACTACTTTTGCGAAAAATCACGGTTATTGATTGAAACATTTTTGGTTTGTTTGAACTTCTTAAACAATTTAATGGAAAATTGTTGACCTTTATCGAAGTCACCTAAATTGATTCTTTATTCTATTTTCCTTAATTTTTCTATTAAGAATACTGTGCTACTGTAAGTAATAGTCGTACAAGTTATCTTTTGTCACCATGGGAATCCAAGTAGATTCGTTTCTTAATAACATTAGTTGAAGGATTTAATCAACTTCAACCTGAATTTGACTTACTTCTTAAAATACTCCTTTTATCGGAATTACTCTGCACAAAAATAGTCTTGCAAGTTGACGTTTGTAACCTTGGAATCTGGTTAGTACCACTCTTATAGTTTTCAATTTTCACTTTTATAGTTTTAAATCAAATTTTCAAAACTGTAGCAACAAAAAAAAATTTTTTTTTGCTTTTCACTTTTCTACGCATGGAGGGACTAAAAGAACCTCTGCGATTATACATTAAAACTGGCAGATTCAAAACTTATTTCGACGTGGTATATTTGAGACATTTAAATACAGCAAGCACTCAAAACCAATCGAATTTTAAATTTCTAAGAATTGAAAAATTACAGTTTGTATATAAGGAGAATTGACAAGGGTGTCAAATGAATACGTAAGATTTTGGTAGTTTGTTATGGTTGATGCCAACAACCCTAAAGCCGATTCGGAAATTGATACGGTGCCGAGTGCAATCAACAGGCCAATGCGGAATTAAGGTACTTGTTGAGCGAGGTAGAGAAGGTATTAATGTCTTTCGTTAATGGAACCGGTGTTTTTAGTGCACTCAGGTGAAGTGCAACCCGGTGTATTATTGGTTATCTAGCTCTTTGGTAGAGTTTAGGAATTGAAGTTTATTTGTTATCTAGCTCTTTGGTAGAGTCTAGAAGTTGAAGTTTATTGGTTATCTAGCTCTTTGGTAGAGTTTAGAAGTTGAAGTTTTATTGGTTATCTAGCTCTTTGGTAGAGTTTAGAAGTTGGAGTTTATTGGTTATCTAGCTCTTTGGTAGAGTTGTTTGGCCGTATATTAGGATTATGGCGTTGAAAATTTTTATTTTTATTATTTGGAATTTAATCGCACTTACCTTACTTGCACCTTATATTAACAACGCACTTCTTGGGTATAGGAATATTCGTATGCTTAATTTTTCTTGGACTGCTTTATTTTGCCATTAAATACTGGAAACAAAAATTTATTGGCGTATCAATTGCACAAATGAGAGCCCAGGGTGTAGTATAGGCCCAGTCAAGTTTAATGCCAATTTACCAATTATCCAAACTTATGAAATCAATTTTTAATAAATTGAAAACAATTTTAATAATGTATGGAAATTTATGAAATCAATTTTTAATAAATTGAAAAATTTTAATAATGTATAAAAAATTTATGAAATCAAATTGTAATAATTTGAAAGCAATTTTATAAGTATGGAAATATTTTTAATTAAGCCTTGATAAACATAATGTTATTATAATTACTATAATGTAAACATGTCACAACTGATCGCATGATAGTTGCCACAATGATTTTTTTGATTTTTAATAAAAAAGATATTTCCTAGCAAGTATGTAAGAAATATCTTTCACCAGCGGGGGATAATGTGGTGTCCAACCCACCTTTTGACTTTACTTACCCAGTATACTTTACGTATCCAGTGTACGTTAAAAATTATTATATTCAATATCTCATTTCACAATTTAAATATCGTCGTTAAAAAATTAATTAATAAACAAATTCTATAAAATTATTGTTCTCATGAAATAAAATAAGAACGCAAGTTCTTATTTTTCATTTTGTATAATGTTTCACAAAAATGCAAAAAGGGCATTTTCGTCACGTACACCATAGTTGTTGAGGTTCGGTTGAAACCAAGCAAGAATCAGTTGTTGTGTGGTAATAGTAGTGAGCATAGCTCCTAATTTTAAAACGGTTAATTAACTAATTAGAAGTTCACTTTTTGCTAATAATCGATGTGATTAACTAATTTAATTAGAAGTTCAAGTTTTTTCTAATAATCAAGATTTCATAATCAACGTGAATATATATAACGCACGAAATTACAGTGGTTATAAAATTAAATAAACTAATAAATTCAATTTTAATTTTTTTGAATTCAATGTTATACTAATTAATGTGAATCTAAATATACTCGAATGATATATATGAGTTGTGTTTGATTTCAACAAGAAAAAATTAAAAACAAGCACCCTATGAGCAGCAGTGGATTGAAGATAGAAATAAAGGTAACAGTTAATTTTTTACTAATTGGACGCTTGCTGAAGTGGAACACCAGTCTGAGCTAGCGGCGGGTGAATGAAGGTGCTGCGTGCACAACCAACTGGTAGACCTGCACGGTCTACCAGAAATACCCAAATAAATACTACAATTCGTGGAAAGAAATTGAAGAAGCATCTAAACCATATCAAAAAATCACAAATTCAGTCTTACCCTGAGGAAATGTCTGCACTGATGAACAATAAGCCCGTGAGTAATAAAAGTAAAATAATAGACTTGATTCCTTTTCTAGACGAAGAAGAGCTGTTACGATTGCATGGTCGCATAGAATGGTCAAAGGTCACCTAGCGTGTACTATGACATAAAAAGCACCCGTGATCCTGAATAGAAAGCATCGAGTTACGCATCTCATAATAGATGTCACAAAAAATTCCACCCCCAATTTCAAGAAAGTGTAGTTAACGATCTCCGTACTAAGTTTTGGATACCACAGTTGAGAATTGCAGTGAAAGAGTGTCGGAAGAGATGTCAAGCTTGTAAAAATCGCGATGCAGTATCAATACTACCACAAATGGCCAAGTTACCGATAGCAAGAGTTGAAAGTCAATTTGGATGTTTCTATCATTGTGGAATAGATTTGTTTGGACCACTTATGAATTATGATACTCAATAAACGAAGTTTGGAAAAAAGGTGGGGCGTCATATTCACGTGACACGTATCAATAGCGATATATTTAGACTTCATTCCAAATTTAACAGCTGATGCAATAATAATGTAAATTGGTAATTACAATGCTAGAAGAGGCCCTATTAAACATTTAAATTGCGATTGTGGGGCAAATCCCAAAGGTGATCAACGAGAGTTAAAAGAAACATTAAGCCAATTATTTGATCACAGTTTGCAAGGGAAGTGTTTGAAACAAGGAATACAGTGGCATTTCAATCCCCCAGCTTCTCCACACATGAGAGGCTGCTGGAAAAGAATGATAAGGTCAGTCAAAGCAGTTTTATCGAGTATTATGAAGGAACGTCACCCAAGAGACAATACCCTGAGGAACCTGTTTTGCGAAATCGAAAGTATAATTAATAGCCGTTCTCTTACGTATATTGCATTGGAGAAAGATACTGACGATGCGCTTACTCCTAATCACTTGATGAATCCTTTCTTCCGAAGCCCCACATTGCCACTAGGAGAATTCGATGAAAGTGACTTGATTACGAGGAAACAGTGGAGGTGGGTACAGGAGATGGCCAACCATTTTTGGCGAATGTGGCTAGTTGAGTATCTGCCGATGCTGAATCGAGAAAAGACTACGCCATTAAAGGAAGAGGACGTAGTGATCATTTGCGACAAATCAGCACCACGTAATATGTGGGAAAAGGCGATCGTTGTAAGCGTTAGAAAATCAAAAGATGACCAAGTTCGATCCGCTACAGTTAAAACTTCACATGGATTGTTAACACAACCGGCAGTGATACTAGCTAAACTAGACGTTGCAGCAGTGGTAAATTCATCAGAATTTACGGAGGGGAATCTTGAATAACGCGCCTAGCTTTCGAACGCAATTGATTCCGAACGCAATTGATGATACCAACCAAAATTTTAAATGTCATTCTTTTTTTTAATTAAAGTTTAAACACGCGCCAAGGTGATCGGTGATGATTATTTTAGTAATAACTATAGGAAGTTTAATTAAATATTGTTTTTGTATTCGATTTTGTAACCTCAATATTTTTTTTGTTTGTTCAATATAATTTTACACAAAGTGTTGATAAGAGAATAAAATTGTGTGCTTAAACATTAATAAAGTTTTCTTAATCTGATTCTACACCCTGCAAATAAGTTATAAAAATAACAAGTACAGTAGAGTAGTACAATCAACCGGATTTACGCCGGCAATGTTAACTTTTGGTCGAGAGCTTCGCACTCTAGAAGATGTTGCCACTGATTTCAGACCCGTTACAGATACATTAAATATACCATTATACCATCAATAACTCCATAGTTGTTTAAAATCCAACAAAGTTTTGATCAAGCGAAATAAAATCATGAAGTTTCGCAAGATCAACGAAAGTACATTATGACTGGTTTCGACATTCTAAAAGACCATTTAAAGTAGGCAGTTTGGTCTTAGTAACTGATCATTCAAAAATTAATGCTGCAAAGGGTATAACCAAGAAGTTCACTCCGAGACGTAAAGGGCCGTATAGAGTTACAAAAATAATATCGGCAACAACGTATGAAATCTCAACTGCAGACCACAATCAATCGATAGTCGGCCGTTATCATGTTTCAGCCTTAACCCGGTATCACGGTAACAAGGCAGAAAGTCCTACGGTAGTGAAGAGAAGTAGAAACTAGTCCTGAACTTCCATCGGGACGGTTTGAAAGTTCACAGGGGGAGATTGTAGCATGGCAATACTACTTTTGAATAAAGAAACATATAATAGACCCTACATCGACTTTAAAAAAAAGATGAAAAAATATAAAACGATGAACCGTCGTAATAATCGAACCAAAAAAAGTCTTCAATTTTTTTTTTATTTTGTTAAATTAATAAGAAAATATTAATTTTTTTTTTTAATAAGAAAATATTAATTATAAACTAAACTGAAATGTGTTTTAATTTTATTACGATAAATTTAATATATTACAGAAGTAAAATAAAACCTTATCCACATTACAATTATGCCTTTATCAGGCTGATGACAGTTCAACGTGTACTATCATCATAGCATGATACGTTACTGACAAATTCATCACATGTTCATCAACATCAAGGTCCACTATTGTAATGTCAGGAGCGGCTTTAATATAAGTAGTCTGAAGAGACGATATTTAATTCAATAAGTGAATTTGATTAACGGCATTAATATTATTAATACAATACAATTAAAATTAATTGATTAAATATTTTAAAATAACAGTGTTGATGTTTGAATTCATAAACCTAGACTAAAGGACACAACACCTTCCAAATGGGTTGGAAAACACAGAAAAGACGCCACCAAATCATTGAAAAAGGACGAATTTTATCTAACACCTTAAACTTTAACTCTTCCGCTTAAACTACCCGAGCTGGTCGAACTACTAGAACTACCTCTCGCTTTTTTAATGCTACGGCATTCTAAATCTCCCTCTCTTTCATATCGACCCATCTGCGATGGCACTAGAGGGGGGAGTGTTGTGGCGAACCAACGAACAGGCAGTTCGCACTGATGAACACAACTTTAAAAATAAGTCAACACTATTCAAATTTCTATCTTTTATACATTCGAAACTTGTACAAACAAGGTGTGTTGTAAAAAGTGCAAGAAAATATTTGTTTGATACAATGTGGTTAAAAATTAAACCAACAATGTAAGATAACTGTAAATTTACTTACGCATGTGTCTTGCATTTGATCAAACCATTGATAAAACATTAGCAATAATTTTGTTGGTGATATAAATGTAATGTTACGTGACTGTGAGAAAATAGTAAAACATTTTCTATCAAGAACTAAAACCTTAATAATTATAATAAGTTTAAATATACTGAAATAAAAACAAAAGAAGTTGTGCCATATTGTAATAATCCTTGTGCATTAACTAAATTTTTTTTTAAGATCTGAAAAATCAATTAAATAATCGATATTAAGAGTATCCACTTACCTGAATAACTATTATGACCGAGATAACAGTCAGTCTTCGATCAACAATGCTTATTTGTTTTCACAAAAACTTAATTTTAAAACAAGTAACACATTCAGAATTATTAAAACTAATATAAAATAAAAACACATTTTTCTTAAAACACAAAATAACCTAATTACACTATTTAGCACTTAATTAAATCTCTTTTTGATACACATTTTAATAAAATAAATGTCGACTAAAAAGTTGGAGAACTACACCGGTCGGTCCATTGTTTTAAAAACAATTACTTTTTTCTTATCATTTAACAAACTCAGTTTCTTTATATTATTTTATTTGCAAGATATGGGAACTTAATCACACTTTATTTAAATAGAATAGAAGATGCACTTTGTGAATTTTTGCTAGTTCAGATCAAATGATCAGACAAAAAGTGCAAACAGCTTGTTTGGTATTTACATTTGTAAATGGCGATCAAACATTTGAACATCGTTTGTTTAGGCTAGTTCTTTTGTTTCACAAATTTTTTCTTCCACGATTAACAAACCATAAGTTAATGCACATTTTTTTTTAAATTAAATATTATCAAAATTTAAAATGCACGATAAAATTTAATTTTTTTATTAGATGTTATTAAAACAACATGTGTTCAAACTTTTGTAAATAAACATATGTATAAGAAATCTGACGTTTGCTGAATTAACTTGGTGGATAAATTCATTCGGGTAATGGTGTCTAGGGTCATGGAACAACTTTTTATCAAATTCAGCATATTTACGCTGAAACTTAGAAAAATTGAACTATTTTAAAACTATCCTCGCCTATGTAGTGTACCCGGGTAGCTACAAGTACTACGATTATGGTAAGTCTTTTTTATGATTTATCTAATTTCTGCTATAAATAAATACAATTCGCTGTAGTCTAGAACTGGTTGTAGTCTAGTTTTTATATACTATAGAAGATGAAAGCATAGCTTTCGAAATGCGTATATAGTAAAAACTAAAAAATTAATAAAACTCAGTAAACAAGAATAAGGTGCTTTTTCATTCATTTTTTTTTTTTAAATTGTAGTCTAGGTTGTAACGATTGAAGCATTGATAGAGCTTATAATAGTAGGTGCGTTCGATTTGCCTGAAATAACTGAAAAAACAACAACAATTGCATATAATTTTTCAGTTGTTTCAGTTGCTTCAGTGTAAATCGAACACGGCTATAGTATTTGTTTACATCATGAAATCTGTGGGTCTCTTGCGTGTCAGTTTACTACTGGTTATTATAATTTTAATACAGCAAAGGTATACGACCCGAATATAATCATAATATATACCGTAAACCTATACATCGGCTCATTGGCGAAGTCTGAAGTTTTAAGCAAGGGATGCTGCGTGCTAATTAACATTCCTCAATGATAAAATAACTGTAGTGAAACTTCCATAGTTCGGATCACTACATGCCATAAATGTTTGTTCGATTTAGGGAAATTTCGCAATATAAATACGAATATAGAAATAAAAATATGTACGTAAAATATAAATACGATTTATTTATAGAGAAATTCGAATAATAGAAGTACGATTTATGGAAGTTTGATTGTGTGGTATCCTGGGCCAAAGAAAATAAACTAAAAATGGTATGATTGTTAAAATTTCTATTTTGGTTTTTTCTGCGCATAGCGTCACGTAGTGAGTTGAATAATTTTTATTTCAATGAAATGCATACAATTTAAGCCGAAAACGGTTTTATTGTACTTTATTTTAACAATGAAATATTTTATTTTAAATAAAGTATGTGTGGCGACACTCGACATCGGTCGGCACGTGACGTCGGTCCACACACACAAAAAATAAAACTGTCCATGCCCACAGCAGGTTGGTTAACGTGGTTTAAAATAACAATTACATGTATCCAATTCCAAAATGTCAAAACTCACAAATTGTTGGTTTCGAAAATCTAGAATAGCCGTTTAGTTCGCGTGTTCATCACCAACTGCGCACCGTTTCAATTTTTTACATCTATAGGTTGTCAGCATGGTAAAATGAAAATAAGGTATTCTCACTAGAGTGACAGCGATGCCATTTTGATTTTGATTGACGTCATTCAGAGTTTTATATTATAATACGTTTGTTGTTATTATCAATGAGAAAAGCTATTGTTTTTAAATTAAAAATATATTTAGAATGATTTATAAGTTAATTTATTAGTTTATGAAATGATTGAAATTAATTAATTCATTAATTAATGAACTTTAGTATTTGTTTTACTATTAAAATTTAAAACATATACAAATTTAAATGCCGAACTACGTTAAAACCTGCAAACGTTTTCAACAAATGTGAAAAATCATACTCAAAACATAAGGTTTTTTAATTTCCAGAAAAATAAATCAATTTGTAGTGGATAGGGATCATGTGGAAAAAGAAAATGTTCGTATTTATTATAAGATAGTTTGTTTCTTACACTTCACTGAAAATGATTGGACTTTAAAAGACAAACTTTTAAATACTCTAATGAGTAAAAGATCGTTGAATTGATCGTTGAAAGTGGAACCTTATCTTAGAACATACAAGGAAGTGGTTACTTCCAATATTTGCACATCTAAAGGAACGCACATCCAAATCGCTCAAAAGAAACGTGCTATTGCTAGTACTTGATCAATTTGACTTCAAGAGTTTCCATTCGGTTTAAAAACATAAGTCTGCTTATGAATCGATCGATGCGAAAAGAAAGTACTGGCAATTCTCAAATTATTTGATAATGCAAACTCAGTCATTCTCTCACCATTATCATTGTTGGTGTTGATTTCATAACCTCCTCCAGTGCTATGTAGAAAATATTGACGGTCTTAGCTTCAGTAGGTGCATGCAAGGCAATAAGAGAAACATTGTTTTATGTACCGCGTACCCCTAAGTAGCAAATCCTCTCATTGACCAGGATGAATTCCAACACGGCTTCTTGTATGCGTGCACCAACAAGGAAACCAGTACTAAATTCATTTCGAGAAGAATGACCACTACTGCATAAAGAGTGACTATTCGAATTTTGTTTTCCGATTATTGGCTGTCTAATTTCTTGCAGAGAAATGATATCCATCTTATGCCTCTCAGCCTCTGTTTCTAGGCTTATTAAAGCAACATGAGCGATCAGGCTGCACACTTTTCACGTTCCGATTCGGTAGTTTGGTTCTTTCTCACGTCCCGGTAAAACTTCTGTTGTTTTGTTAGTGTCTGGTATTCTTTTTTTGGTTATCAAATTTAACAAAGCTTTTTTTTCGGAGTGATGGTATTAACCTCAGTCCCAACCCAAATTTTCATTAATGGTTCTGTTATGATGTTAAGGTTATAAGAAGTTTTAAGGCGCCAATTCGCCGTGATGTAGCGTAATAGACTAAGCAGTTTTTCTCTGCTTGTCTCCGATACACCAACCTAATTCTGTCTGCATTACCCCTGCATCATGGCGTGGACGTCGAATTTCCTACCCTGTAAAATGTTCTTTAGAGTTAGAAAACTTAATAAACAAATTGTTAATGAAAAAAATAAGGAAAACCATAACGTAAAAATTATGTTTTCTCTAATTTTCAAATTAAAACATTTTTTGTTTCTTTATATTTACGCCGGATGACGTCACACAAAATTTTCGATTAGCTGTCAAGAATACCTTATATTCGTTATACCATGGGTTGTCAGTATGAGGAATTTTGTTTATGTTTTTTTCTAATTAGTGGTTTGACATTTGTGATTATTTTGATGCTATTAAATATGTAAGTCCAAATTATTTTTTTACAATATAATTAACTATGTCTTATTTTATTTAATTATTTAAATGCATATAAATTTTCTATTTTACAGAATTTTGAAGAAAATAATAACAAAATATTATACTATATATTTTATAACAGTGACTGAGGCTAGAAAGGTATTCATAAATTTATAATTGTTTTTAGCATATTAAACTTACAACCAATAAAAATAAATTATTATTATGATATTAAATACATATTAAACCATTGTTATTTAAAACACTTTTAACATAAATATATAGTGACTGTTCCAACCCAACTTAACAGTTATAGCAAATCTAAATTATTAAACGCTTTTCTTTACTTCACACTATTGGATCAAATCTTGTAACGTTAATTTGACTGCCTTATATTCAATGAAAATGAATGAATCTTTGCAGGCATACGTATATCCGATGACAATACACGAATAATCATGTTAACTAACAATTTCAATTTTTTATTCGTTGTTTAAATAAAAAAATCGATTTTCATCGGAAATATTCAAATTCTCTCGATCTACTTAACGTAACGACTTGAAATTTGCACAATATAAAGATCGATAGATAAACTATACAGAATTATGCATTTTACGTTCATAAATTAGGTATTTTTTCGATAAATAAACAATTAATTTCAAAAATTTTCGCCGATTTCGACCAGCATTTGTATGTTATCAAAATTAAACGCATATCAACGCCGACGCGCACGTAAAGAAGCAGAACATCAAGAAAAAAATCTAGATGAAGGAAGAAATCAGCTTACTACCACAGTTCAAAATTGTTGTTACGACGATTTTGAGGCTGAAGTTAACACTTTTGCAGACAAAATGTGTGACATTTTTATGAAACAGTGCTATCCCAAGCAAGTGTCAAACTACCAGATTCCAATTCGACTTCCAGATTGGATGCCGCCTGAATTAAAATATAAAGTTCACCTTACAGTTTGTCACCGCTGCAAGTCACACTTAAGAAGTAACAAAACAACTCTACCTGCTAAAGCTTATTGGAACCATTTAGACCCAGGCGACATTACACCAGAGATTCAGGCACTTTCTCAAGCTGAACAATGTCTTTTGTCTCGGATTCACCCTTTTCTTAAAATTGTCAAGTTTTCTGGATTGTACGGGCACTACGGATTTAAAGGCCAAGCAATCCTTTTTGCCTTGGACATTTTTGACGTCATTTCAAAGCTTCCTACGTTCCTACCTCGATCAACCTTGGATGCTGATATTATAGTAGTAACGGAACGATTAGAAAATGCAAATTCTACTACACTGTTTCCAGAACTAAATTAATCGCAGCTATAGAATGGCTTAAATCAAATAACCCACTGTACCGAGACATTGTTGTTGATGAAAATGCACACCTTGATGAACGTGATTTGATTCGACTATCAAATCATGGCCCAAGTAATGAAGATACTGAAGGTCCTAATGAAAATGCGGAAAATATATCGGAATATGTGTCTATCGGCAGTAGTTCACGCATTATCCATGCATCGTGGCATCAAGGAAAATAAATTAACAGATGTTAAATTCTGTGCTGAAAATGTGTTGAATTCTTATAAGAACGTGACAAAATAGAATTTCCGACTGTTCAAGGCGTTGATGGCTAAAAATTAAAAAATAAAAAAACAATAGAAAAAAAATATTCAAAAAAACGTGAAATATTGGAAAAAAAATTTTTTTTAAGAAACGCTTTTCTTTACTTCATTGTTATGCAAACTGTAAAAAAAATTACTAAAAAGCAAAAAATAATTCCAAAACTCAAATAAATTTTCTAAAAACCTCTGTAAAAAAATTCAAAAATAAAAATAATTCCAAAACTCGAATAGATTTTCCAAAAAATTCTGTAAAAAAATTCAAAATCGAGAAAATCTGACACATTCGTTAAAGAAAAGCGTGGGACGCTAATCCAACACGAGAAACATTGACGGAATCGCGACTGCTATCAATTGTGATTCTAAATGAATGAAAAATAAAATGATTATATCATTGCACTACATCGTTGAAAATATAATTCAAAATTCTTATATAAAAACTGCATGCAATTGACAACGTTAGATCCTAAACATGATGCTTTGAGATGATTCTAGTCACAAAATGATAGAAAGTAAATAGTAATGATATTTCAATATCAAAAGTGAAATTGAGAATTCTCATGGATCAGGATAAAAGAATCTTATTTCAGGTAAGAACAATTTGATTTTAATGTTTAGCAACGAGTGGAGAGCTAATCGTCTCGCGTTATATTTATTTCTTGGAACTCTGCTACTGCTCTTGGGCAGTTGCCATTTGAATATGTCAATTCTTTTCATGTTCCTTAAGATGCGCGACCAATTGAATCTTAATTGTCCTAGGGTGGATCTAGTGGTGCAGGTAAATGAATTCCTTCAGCAGCTCTGGCTTGGCTTTTTAGCTCCGTTGTTTTGGTCATCTCTGACATCACGTAGAAAACATTTTGTATTATTCCTAATGTCTTTAGGTAGTGAATTCATTCATAGTATATAACTGCAAGGGTGTTGATTTTTGTGACAGGACTATAGGTATTGTTTGGTTAGCATGTCATTTGGTTCGAAGACCGGTAATATGTTACATTCCTTATACGATCTCGATGAGGTATCAAATAACATCCAGTTACGGTTCGCAAGGCTGCGTTTCTGTTGTTTGTTGTTGTTGTAGCGACGTTGATTAAGTGCTACTTCTTCGATTCCGTTTCCAGTTTCAGAGACTCTGCTACTGCCCTAGGGTATTACCACAGATTTTCTTCATCAGGTTCGTCGCATTCTTTGGACATGCAAATAGGTGGTCAACATCATGTGGTATGCCCTCACATGCAGGACAATTGTTAATAATTTGGGAGTCAATTCTATTAATGTAGTTGTTGAGTATTCGTGAACAGCCGGATCTTAGTTGCGCTAGAATACATCTAATGCTGCGGAGCAGTTGGTTTTCTTCTGCAACGACTTGTGGTGATCTTTCATTGAGTACTCGATTATGTTTGTAGTTGTTTATAGTTTCTTCAACAACTTTGGCGTGAAGCCTTTTTGTGGCACTTCTATAGGTGATCTCATCGATGTTCTTGGCGTCTGAATCCTATCTAACTGCAGTTTGGAAAAGCTTAGCGGTTTTCTGTATGGCTCTAGGTGGTGAGGCCATTAATAGGATGTCATTGCATGGATGTTGTTCTTTGTGGCAGGCCCATATGTATTGTTTGGACAGCATTTCATTGTCTTCACGGACCGGTAAGATATTACATTCTTCATGTAGGTGGTCTCTATGAGCCATAAAGTGACATCTAGTAGCAGTTCTCAGAGCTGTGTTTTGTGTAGTTTCCATCTTCTTCCAGTGCGTGTCAGAAACTTAAGGTGACCATACGGGTGCTGCATAATTTAGAATGGGTCTACCGATAGCTTTGTATGTTGTGATAATTGTGTTTTTGTCCTTGCCCATGAACTTCCAGGTAGCGCTTTTAGTGAATTTTTTCTACTTTTCATCCTTGAGTTCACCTGTTGTTCATGAGCATTGAATTTGAGCAGTGGATCGAATGTTACTCTCAGCAATGTCAGATTTTTGACAGTAGGCAGGAGCACGTTGTTAATGCGGATGTTTAATTTTGAATTCACTTCCTTCGTCCAAGTGGTGAAAAGTGTAGTAGTTGACTTTTCAGATGATAGTATCAGTTTTCTGTTACTAAACCATTCATGCAGGGAGTTAAGGTCATTCAGTTCATTGGTGAGTTGTTCAAGATTGTTTCCTGTGGCAAGGACTGTGCAATCATCTGCATATGATATGATTGTTATACCTTTTGGTGGTGTAGGTAGACTGCTTAGGTAAAGGTTGAAAGGTGATGTGAGAGAACTCCTCCTTGTGGTACACCTTTCCTTAGTGTTCTCATTTTAGATTTGCAGTTTCTGAATTCTACATATGATTGACGGCCTCTCAAATAGTTACACAACCAGCGCTTATTATACCTGGCAAGTTTGTATTTAGTATGTCGTTCAATAGTGTTGCGTGCGACACTGTGTCAACGCTTTTGATAAATCAAGAGCGACTAAGATTGTTCTTGCACATGACTGTTTTTGATTCAGACCATCGCTGATTTAATTTTGAATTTTGTGTAGTGCGGTAGTTGTGCTGTGTGCTTTCCGCAAGCCAAGTTCTTGTGGAGCTAGAATGCAGAAGCTTGATGTATTGGGTAGCAGGAGCGCTTCAATCAATTTTTCGATAGATGATAGCGGCCTATATGACTCCTTGTTCTTCAGGTTTTCCGAGTTTGAGAATAGGGCTAATTTTGGCGGTTTGCTAAACATTCGGTATCTGGGGAGTATTTAGTGATGTATTTAGTATTGTTGTGAGGTAATTCACTTCCTAGGGTCCAATGTGTTTAAGCATGACAGCCGATATGCCGTCGGGTCCAATTGCTTTTGAGGGTTTAATTGTTCTAATTGCCTTTTCAACTTCAATATTTGTAAAATTGATATTTTCAGTGCTGTCGTCATTGAGTTTTCGGAAGTACCTGAGAACGGATCTTGACTCCTCCTCATGTTTACTTAGCTTTTCTGTAAATTGTGAATTAAATTTGGAGGTGCACTTCCTAGAATTTTCTATAGGAATATCATTGGAGGAAATCATACAATTTCTTTCTGGTTTTCGAGGATGGGTATGCCCCTTTCTATCTTTCCATATGTTTTTACTGGATTCAAAGTTTGGATTACTCACTAGCTCTCTCCATTTGTTCCTCTTGTGCTCTATGACTAGTTTGTTTATTTGTTGATTTGTTGATTTAGGTTTTCCCTCAATGGTCTAAAATTGCATCTATTGGTAATATTATTGAGAAATCAACTAAAGATAGATGGATAGATCTTCAAACAAACTTAGATTTCGTGAATACGGAAAGAATTGCCGATCCAACTGTTAAAGTTCCTGGTTTCAGTGAATCTCGTCGTCGTTGGGTTAAAATTAATCGCATACGAAGTAACCATGGTGTAACTAACGCTGAACTTAATAAATAAGATCCCAACATCTCTCCAAGATGTGACTGTGAATATCCTATACAATCCATTACACACATCCATAGTGAATGCATCCTTAGAAGGTTCAATGGTGATCTAATCGAATTACATCAGTTAACACAAAAAATGCCATTTCTTGGATTGATAGTTTGGATCTAAATATTTAATTGTCTCTTTTGTTTTCAAATGTACTTGCTCTTCTTTTAATTTGTAAATAAATAGATACGATCAATAATAATAATAATTTATTTCTAGCTTAATGTTTCTCATTTTCATATAAAATTTTCTATTTTTCTTGTCAGGCTATTGCTGAGGAATTTTGTGATTCCAGTAGCAGCTCATCATCATCTGAAACAACCTCTATCTCATCAACGAGTAGCAGTAGTAGTAGCAGTCAAAACTCTACAACTCATACCAAAGTGTCGAATTTTATGCAAACTATATCTGAATATATTGATGCAGATTTTAGAGCACATTTTAGCTTATCCAGAACTACTGCAAATATTATTATTGGTAAAAATAAATTTAGATTTAAATATATGCCTTGATAATAAATAATTTCAATATTTTAGAAATGTATTCATCATCTTCGGTTTGTCCCAGCTACAAAAGTGGACGAGAAAATATAGGTGCTCAGACTGAAATCCATGTTTTCTTGTGGTACGTTGCCAATACAATAACGTATCGTCAACTAGGCAACCTTTTTGGAATTTGCAAAAGCACAGCTTGGGCAATCATAAACCGAGTTTCAGCGTGGAGGTCACAGTAGGAGATCGATTTATAAAATGGCCAAGATCTGCCGAAAAAGTTTCAGAAATAACTTCTGGATTTCAGAATATGAAGGAAATTCCTGACGTTATTGGTGCTATAGATGGTACCCATATAAGAATAACGGCACCAGCAGATAAAATATATTTGTACAGCAACCGGAAGAAATATTGTAGCATTATAATGCAAGCAGTGGTTGACCACAAGAAAAAATTTACCGATATTAATTATGGCAAACCTGGTTCTTTCCATAACAGTCGGGTTCTACGACGGTCACCGCTGTATCAAAAAGCCATGAATGAATACATATCGTCATTTCCTAATCAAACTTTTGTGATTGGTGATAGTGCGTATGCATCTAAACGTTGGTTAGTTCCCCCTTTCAGGAACACGGGAAACTTAACCGTATAACAGCGTCGATTTAACTACCTGCTTTCAGCCACAAGAATGGTAGTTGAGAATGCTTTCGAATTATTAAAAGCTCGCTTTAGACGGCTTCTTCATTTTAACGAACACTCCAATATTAATACTGTTATTAACATTACGATAGCTTGTTGTGTTCTACATAACATAAGCGTAGATGAAAATGATTCATGGACAGAGATGGATGATGAAGAAGATAACATTGAATCAACTGAAGGATCTAATTCAAATAATGATCAAAACGAAGAACAAGATCGTCGTTTGATGTTATTTAATCAACTTACAGCACTAGGATTGTTATAAAATAAATCATAAATTGTGTAAATTATTAAAAAATATAACACAAATAGGTTAAATATAATAAAATTTCGGTTCGTGTATTTTATTCATTCATTCATTTATAAATTTTTAAAAATAAAAAATATCATTATTATTACATTTCATTATTTGGTTTATTCTTTCTTTGTCACTTCTTGTTTTAATTTTTACGAAATTCTTACGGAATTGTACAAAGAAAATTTGTGCATTTTTTCTCATCGTACTTCGATTATTTTCTATTATTACAAGTTAAACAAATAAAAAATATACAAAACACCATTAACCGAGCAAACCTAATTTTTCGAATCCAAGTAAGCAATGAAATGATTGTAAGAGCCACTTAACTCGCCTATGAGCGAGTAAAAAAAAATTTTACCCTGATGGTAAAAAAATGAAATGCGAGAAACGATTTCTGGAGGCACGAATGTAAAGAAATACAGCATTGCTATGAATCATCCAGACCGCATGAAGTATAACCTACTACTACCACCATTACAAATTATCACCTATGATAAGCCGCATACAGAAAGAGTTTCAGTGTGGTCCGAAGAACTAAAACATTCTAACAAGAGGGATCTAGACCCGAGAACCTCCCTAGTGCGAGCGCCTGCCAATGGTCGAACGGTCAGAGGACTCCCAGTACTGCAAAATCTCTAAAGCTGCAAGACAAGCCCTTTTCAAGCTGAACTAGAATACATGCATTTGTTTTACGACAACTGAATGGATTAGAACCTGAGTCAGTCAGCCAATCATAGTTCAAATCAAAAGTCCACAAGAAATCTTGGGAGCTGCCCAAATCCCTAAACCTTTTAACTCTGCAGGACAGGATGACATCGTCCTCACAAGCATTAGCTACAGTAATAAATGTGTTTTTCATAATTTGCGCACAGGTTAACTTGACTGAAATAGATTATGATGGAAAAATGGAACCAATAGAAAGGTCCGAAATTGATTGGATAATTTCATCGCAAAATTATCAATCATATCGTGGTTTAGAGTTAATTTACCATAAGGATTGTCAGAATATAACACTTAACTAAAAGATTTTAATTGTAATTCAACATTTATTATATAATAACAAAACAAAATTCAACAATAATATAATTCAAAAAATTCAATAAACACTAATTCTAATAAACATTCTAATGCTCTAAATGTAATAAACTCTAATTATTGGACATGACATTTGCACAAATTTTAACTATTTGTTGCCTAAATTCTTGTTTTTCATCATGCATTTTTTGTTTTTGTTTTAATCTTTCATTTTTTTGTTTATTGTTTTCTTCTTGTTTTTTTTCTTTTTTTTTGTTGCCAGCATCAATTTAAAATCCATTTTTTTTTTGCAACAAGCGTTCTTTTTCTGACACTCGGCATCTTTTCCTGCTTGGACCAGGATCTTGGGAAGGTGCAGAAACCATCCCCTCGTCACTAGACCCTGCAATTGGAACAATTTCCTACACTGCTGGTGTTGCTTTAACTATGCCTAAGGAACGAGCATATGTGTGATCCGACTGTTCTTTAGGTCATTCCACGTCAAGGAATTCATCCATAAGCTCCATATATGGAGCTATTGATGGAGCGGCTCCACTTCGGTTATTGCTGTCAATAACTGTTTTATATGCACTTTTTAATGTTTTAAGTTTATTTTTAACGACGTATAAGGTTTTTCCTGCAAGAAATAAATTTGAAGTAAGTAACCATATGAAATAATATCACTTTTTGATCTTACAGAGACTCCTGAGGAGGTTTTCTTTTTTTTAATATGCCGAAACCCCATTTTCCTGCTACATGCGAATTGTAACAGTTTTTGGGTTTCCAAATTAGACAATAATCTTCTTGAAGAACTGAAATTATTAAAAATATTGTTAAAATGTGTAAACACTTGTAATTCATGTTTTTATAATTTCTGTATTTTATTACTTACTACGGCCGTTTTAGTGTCATTAAAGACTCTTCCATTTTAAATTTAGCGGTTTCACTTAATGATACTTTCACAAATAATTTTTTTTAATTTAAGTTTTTCACTAATATGCGATTTAACCATTAACCACCAATACGTTTTAAAAAAAAACTTATCATTTTGTTGACATTTACAATTTATATTTTCTGTACAAATTCTACCAACCTCCAGAAAACAATACGTGTACAAATCCAATTCTTTGGTTCGTTTTATTTGAAATCTGTTTTTTGACAGTTCAATACGAATTCCGGTTGGGCAAATAAAACACAGCTAAAAAATATTTCCAGAGTTGCAAACAGTGGTGTTTTCACCTCGATATTCCAGGTTTCTTACTTGATCTTCTTTCTCCAGGTTTTGAAAAAAAATTTCCAGTTTTTAAATAGAATTTATCATTTTAAAAGAAAATAGAAATAAAATCGGTTCCAATTCAGAAATCACACTGACACTATTCACCAGTAGATGTCACTTTACTTTGTATTTAATTTTCTGGTGGGTTTTTGTATTTTTTGTTTGCTGGGATTATTTAACAGCTGTACTTTTTTGACGTTTGCACTTGTACTAAATGTTATGAGTTAAATGTGTCGATTTTAGATACTTAAATCTAAAATCGACACATCCAACTCATATAACATTTAGTACGAGACTGAATAAGTGAATAAAATATATAATAACATTAACAAATGAATGACAGTTGACACACACAATACACATAATCGAATTGTATCGCATACTTGCCGAACATAATATTCGTTTGCTTTTTTTACTTCATAGTTCTTTGAATTTCGTCTTTATTTTTTATTTCATTGTTGTTTAAATTTCTACTTTTCTTTTTTTTTATTGTGTGCATGTATGTTTAAAATTCAAAATCAGACTGTAGTATGGTAGAGATGAATATATGTGGTTACATATCTGTTCAAATGGTTACTTCCGTGCAAAATTCTCATAACGCGCCTAAAGAAGTTTTATTTCAAAATTTTTTTATTAAACTTTTAAATTAATTAGTCTTTTATTATCCTTTAAGGACGGTATACTGTTGAAAATAAATTATTTCACCCATACAAAATCTATGTAAAAAAAAAACAAAATAAACGAACCAAGTAAACGAAAAAATTTTCGGTTTGCATTCGTAAGTAGTATGCAGTTGAAAATAATAAAAAGTGAAAAACGGACCTGTCAATAGATGTCATGACTAGCCGTGGAGACTTCTTATTTTCAAATTACGAAGCGAAATAAATGTAGTTCCATTTATTTCGTACGGAAAATGAAAATAAATTGAATGTTTGACAATTTGACAGTGTTATATTTGTTGATAGCGTTGTTTTTTTTAAGTGTATATACAAATTTTCTCCATTTACGTAGATTTTTTGTAAATTTATGTAGATTTTTTTCCCATTTTGTAGATTAAAAATTTCGTTCCGAAATAAATACACCTTTTCGAAAATAAAATTTATTTTCAAGTGCATACGCGTCTTAATTTGAAAATAAGAAGTCTCCACGGGTAGTCATGACATCTATTGACAGGTCCGTTTTTCACTTTTTCTTATTTTCAACTGCATCCCTTCAAGCAAAAGAAACGGCTCGCTAAAACTGAAACATTTATGAGCTCTTTTTTCCTGTGATAAAATATGCATCGCAAAAGTAGTACATAAACGTTACGCGTACGATACACAAAAACGTATTACAAAAACGAAACATTTTCGTTACATTAAAGTTCTTCGTTTATATTACGCTTACGTAACACTGTATTTGAAGGTTATGTCAATTCGTTTATATTACGTTTATATTACGCTTACGTACCACTTTATTTGAAGGTTATGTCAATTCCTTACTGTCAAATATATATCACATTAGAATACTTTCGCGCGAGTCACGTATAAGCAAAACAACGAAACAAATAACAAATATGATTCACATAAAGTTATTTTGTTTTAAGTAAATATTAAGTTTCATAAAAAGTATTAGATTTCATAAATTTGTTTATTTTAAAATCGATCGAATTGTTTTGACTTAACGTGATCAAACTTGATATTTTTGAACACTTGCAAACGATTAATAATAAGTAGTTTTCCAAGAATGAAAAATAATTAAAATAATATAAACACTTCGCAATTCAATGTAAACAAAAGAAATAATTAAGAATGCGAAGTGTTGAGTTAAGTAAAGTAGAAATATATTATTAGATTTAATCCAACTATTAAATAGTGAAGTTTAGAATAATTTTAACTTTTTTAATCAAATAATAATATTTGACTTTTCGAAAAAAAGTTTTAATTTAAATACTAAACAAAATTAAATTTCACTCTTTATTTTAAAATAAAGTTTTATAAAATTTAAATTGTTGTTTTTTTTATTAAAAACCGCAATTTATAAACATTTTTCGCGTGAACAATAATAAACTCAAAATAATTATTTTATTACTAATTTTTGTTTATAATTACTATAAAATTAATTAAAAAAGTAAAAAGCTTAGCTTAAACTATAGTAAACGGAATAGGAAAAGGTAATATTTTTGTTAATTTTATTATACACTATAAACATATGTTTTAGTAGTCATACAACACCAGACGGGTTACGTCACTAACACACTACACACTTGTGTAATTTTAGATGTTGATAGATTGGAAATGTGTTTGTGTGGTGTGTGCATGGAGAGATGGAATGAGCCGTCCGATAAGTGTTATCGGATTTCAGACGGGTGCGGGGGGCCCGCGGTGCAGTGGAAGTGAAAATTTGATAAACAATAACATTTTGTATTTTAAGTAGAGATTTTTATTTTTAATAAACTGAAGATATTAGTAAGATTAGTAAGAAACTAGAATTTATATTTTTCATGGTGGTATTTTTGTTTTGTATGGTATGTAAAATATGAGTGAATAAAATGAAATATGAAGTGAAGGTATTAAGATTTACAAATTATTGTTGTATTTGTACTTACAGATTACTGTGGTATTTGACTGATCGAAACAAAAATTAATCAAACTATAGAAAAATGGAGATGGAGCCAAATCTACTTGTTATTTCACTTATCTTATTGTTTTGTCTGTGATAGAATACAACAAGAATATGATTTTATTTTGTTTTGTGGATGGTATAAAATATAAATAATAAAAAAAACTAAAACTATATAAATAGATGTTAGGATGGACCTGATCAGTATTACAAAATTCATTGTGGCCATGTCTAATTGCAAAGGTTTAGAATGTTTTCGCCACGAGTCATTTATCCAACGGAACAAGACAAAAGAAGACATGCCAATCATTGAATCGATTGATTTCAATAAAGAAGCGGACCGCCTTGAATCGTTTGCACAGTGGCGAAAACCTTACGTAAGAAAAGAAGAATTATCACAAAATGGATTTTTTTTAATAAGGATGATACGGTGAAATGTAATTTTTGTCAAGTTGAAATCATGAACTGGAGGCTAGGTGATAATATTGCCCGCGAGCACCTACAACGATCACGAAAATGTGTTTTATTGAACAATCAAACAACCAAAAATCATCCAATTGTTCCAACAAACTTTGATCGTTCCACTATTTCACCGTTTTCTTCTTCATCAACTAATGACTTCGATAATTGTAAGAATACAAACCATAATCAAAACTCAACTGAAAATCAATTTACTGTTAATTATTCTTCTTTTGCGAATTTTTCAAAACGTTTGAAGATTGGCCTACCTCGCTTTTGCAGAAACCTCTAGAATTTAGCGACGCAGGATTTTATTATTTAGGAAGAGGTGATTTAGTCAAATGTTTTTCCTGTGGTTGTGTTTTGAAGAATTGGAAAGAAAATGATCAACCATTTAACGAACACATATCTTGGTCGATTGAATGTCCATTTTTAAACAGTTGTAAATCTCACGAATATCTCAAACAGAAGAAACAACAAATGGACCAAGCAAAAAATTTTCTACAAAAAATAAAACGAATAAAAAACTATTGAATAATTATTGTTTTTATTTAATAAAAAATGTTTCATAATGCATTATAAGATAAAAGTTTTTATTATTATTAGTGAAATTATTAAAAAAGATTGTTAATTTAATTATAAAAGATTATTATTATTAATACTATGGTGAATCATTGCTATGGTGAATCGATCCAAATTTGTGCATCCTCCAGAAACGAGGACCTTGTAACGTCCGCTATATTCGCCTAAACAACAATAAAACCAATTCATCTTCTTTTTCTAATTCAATAAAAATATATTTCAATAGTTTCAGTTCACTTTTACATTAATAATAATTTTAAAATTTGCTAATACTTAACGGCTAGTTAAATTTCGAATATACTATAAAAAACAAACGAACGTACTCAATTTTATTTCCAATTCTAACGAACAGATGTCGTTGCTAATTTTTGTTGAATCTTTGGTATTACACGATTTGATTTTTTCATTGGAAGATGTCAAACAAAAAATCACGTTTTTTAAATTCATTCCATATTTGTCTATCGAACAAAAAAGTAAAATTTTATTGAAAGAAGGAATTAACCTTCAAAGAATTAATTAAAACTGGTATAAATTAAGTTAGCAAAAATAAATGATTGTACGCTTTATGTTGGATAATTATAATTTTATCATTCATGAAAAAACACATAAAAGGAATAAAAACCATAGTTATTATTTGTGAAAGTGAAGATTAAGTTTGGGTTTTTTTTATCCTGTATGTCTGAACGGCATTTGGAGAATTCTAAGTTTGGTGAAAACGAGCTGCATAGGGAACTGGCTTTGATCGTGGAAACTTGGTACGTTTTAACGTACCAAGTAAAGGGTACGTTTCTTTTACAAATACATATTTGTTTATCAATGTTTGAGATCAACATAACGGAAAAGATCCATTTTCCTTTTTTTTCATACGGTAACTTGCACATATCCCTGCATATTTGGATTATTATCAAGTAAAAGTGAACGAAGAAGCAAGGAAGATAATTGCATCAACAATTCAACCTTGAAATTAAACGGAAGGTGTTTTCATTCTGTTGAGAAGTGATATTTTGTTTCGGAGAACTGGATACAAATTGGATATTTTTTTGTCTGGAAGAGGACCACCTTCTTCTACGCATCATTAAGTTAAGTTTTTTTATTTTTATATTATTTTATATAAATATATATAGGTGTATATTATTGTCAGAACATTTTCTCTTACCCAAATTTTGAATGTTAGGCTAGGCACATTGTGCAAATAAGAGACTCCCAGAAGAGGTTCGTCTGGAAGGCGAATCGATTAATTTTTTTTTCTTTCGTGTATTGATATAGAGTATTGCAAACGTGTGGTAGAAAGTCCAAAGTAATTCACGAAGTGAATTAGTTATAAAGTGGCGCCGAAACAGGGACCCTGGGCTGGTTTTAGAATTTTAATAACGAAAAATTGTTTTTGGTATAGATACTGTAATCGCACGAAAGGTGATTTTTTTTGTTAGGCGCAAATTGAGTTTGCCAAAAGGAAAAAACCGGTCTGATTAGTTGAAATTTTGGAAATTGGGAATTTGGTAACGGTATAGTTGAATCCTGTTAATTTGTGATTTTTTTTTGATAAAACCGGTTCAATAAAGTATTAAAATTCATCTTTTTGGTGTGGTAACCGGGTTTGGTTTTGCTACAGATTGTATAGTCTGTATATATATATATATATATATATATATATATATATATATATATATATATATATATATATATATATATATATATATATATATATATATATATATATATATATATATATATATTTATATATATATATATATATATATATATATATATATATATATTATCGCGCTTATATACTTTATATATATTTTATATATATATTGTTTTTTTTAAAAATCGTTGTTGGAACCATCTGTTGTTGATTTTGGTTTTTATTGTCGGAACAATTTTTTTTTGTTTAAATTTAGGAATATCTTATTTTATACATATAATGTATTGTAAGAAACAGCAGGGGCAGAGGAGCTTCAATGGTGAAGACGTGGTAGCGGTTCGGCCCCTCTTCAACGGGGTCCAGATTATACGAAGGGGAAATAGGGAGAAGGAGGTAGGACGGGTCTACAGACCTGTTCTACAGAGAACGAGACCTGGGGATCGAGGAGAGCCAGATCCACATTCGGAACAGATAGTTGGAGACCTCCTGGAATAGCTGATCCAGGATCTCCCTCTGTCAGAGCCGAATGTGGGCTGGCGTGAAAGGAGGAGGATCTCCAGGAATAGGAAATCGACCCTGAAGAAGAGGGAAAGGAATAAGAAGAGGAAGGAAGAGAGTCGCTTGGTCGTGGAGATGGGGTCTTCCTCGACCAAGGATACTCAAGTGGTTGAGGTGGTCGAGGAGGTCTCCATCTCGCCGACCACGCGACAGGTAGAGGAGTGGATTGGACCACAGGAGGCTCCTGTCCCTGGGTGTTGGATAAGCTAAGCTTATGCATTTTTTTTTGCTTGTTTGAAAAAAAAACCGTTTTGGGACAGCAATTTTTTTTGGAGATTGTATTTTTTGTGCTGTCATTCGAATTGTTTTTGTACATATTGTACATATTTGTAAATATTTTTTGTAAATAATTTTTTTGTATATAGTTCCAATGTAATTTTCATTGTACATATTTTTTTTGGAATAATATTGTACATATTTTCATTGTACATATTTTTTTTTGGAATAATATTGTACATATTTTCATTGTACATATTTTTGTTTATAAATAGTTTTTGGAATTTTTTTTTCGTGTAATAGGGTTAATAAATCTTCTTTCTTCAGCGGTAGGCCTAAAAAGCCATCCATAGAGCTTCACTCTTAAACATTGATGTCGTTCTTAGATCGCCTATGGCCACCGGGGTTATGCGATCGAAGAACATTGGTTTCTTCTCTTCATGGCGAGGAAGTCCTCAGGGACGAGGAGTGGTGTTGCTGTGTTTGTACTTAGGTGCAAACCAGTAGTACCATTCTTTGCTCAGAGGCTTCTTCGGTGTAATGAAGAGAAGAACCAATTATACTTTGCTTTCAGGATCAGAGGCTTCACCTCATACAAATTCAAAAAACTTTTCCATTTTTTACATTTAGTTTTACAATAGACAGTTTTTCATGGAGTTTAGGTTTTGAAGTCTGGTGCTCGGGAGCGTTCTTCAACTTTCGCATTAGGTTTAGGTGTAATTTATTTGTAGTTAAACAAGCACAACTGGGTCAGTAGAAATGGACCTAAGGTCTAATCGTGACAGTTGTGATTGTTTTATTAGGTTGGGGAGAAACTGTTCTGTAGAATCTGGTCGTTAGGGGCTTTTCTAGTCAGTTCTCACATGCATTGTTGGAGTGGGCTCGCGAACGCGATATTTCAAATTTAAACAAAATGGATATTGTACCATACTTACTTTTTAAATTGTCTCCAGACGAATCTTGATTTTGGGAATCTCTTATCTTATTAAATAAAAATAAAATAAATCAAACAAATTTTTCAAAAAATTAAATAAATAATTTTTATTAAATAAAATAATTTTCTGTAGAATTAAATAATTTTAGGTAGCTAAATAAATAAAATTTTCTTAACTAAGCAAATTACATCAAGATATAAATAAATATTCTTTGTTTTTTTAAAAAAAATAAATAAATATTTCGAAGTTTATTTATCGGTGCATCCGATAAATAAACATTCTTTTGAATATTTTTTATTTTTCATTTTTTTTTTTAAATAAATAAATATTTTTAGGGGTGCTATCGTCAATAAATAATTTTAGGTATATAATTAATTCTGAAATTTCAGCATATCTGAAATTAAATAAATAAATTATATTTTTATATACAATATTTTAGGAATTTTTGTGAAAGGTAAAGCAAAGATTAGGTACGACGGTGGTCGTTTTGTTCTTTTACGGAATTTGGTTTTTACAATTTTTTGCGTTTTCGAATTGAGCGTTCGTTGTTTTTTTTTTTCCGTTTTTGCATTTTTCATTATTTTTACATTTACAGCGTACTAACTACTTTTTTTGTTGTTGGGAATTGGTTTACATTGTTGTCATCTGCGAGTTAATAATTTTACGGGTTTTACCATCAAAATGTCAAACCAAATAGACGTTGGCCATCCGTTCTATGGTCTGGAACCCAGCGAACTACTGGTCGATCGTTTGGTTCGGGGTGTGAACTTCGGGGGGGCCGATTGGGCAGAGGAACTGCGAAACCATGTAGATCATGGGTCAGTTCCAATAACAGTGTCTCATACGAGAGAGTTGATAGAGGAATCTCAAATGGTGGTGCAGGCAGCACAACTTATTTTAAATCAAGTACGACGACTTCAGTCACCGATTGATCAGACCTTCTTAGATGGTTTGGCGAATCGAGTGTTACATTACACGGGTAGGATGAATAGGTTGGGTCCTCGCAATGACTTGCAAGAGGCCCGCACCTACGCTATCTCACAATTGTCACGCGCTTGGAGTATAATAGGATCGTTGTCAACACGTCCAATTATGCAGAGTAAACCAGGAGTATCATCTGCTCCATCTGCTTCACCTGCTTTTCAGCCAGATGAGAGATCCACACCGATCCCAGTACGGCCAATATCGGAAACAATACATAGTCTGAATCGTCCAAACCAGCAACAACGGAGACGGTCAGATCAAGCACCACCGGCTTATTTCCAGCAATCGGGCTTGAGAGCTGAGGACTTTGCAATACCACAATTGGGTCCAACAGTCCAAGCTGAACACTTACACAACAATCCAGCATTGGTACAACAACAATTATTAAATCGTTCATCAGTACCACAGGTACAACCACCACCAATATATCCACCAGCTCCACTTACAGCACCACCACCATACAACCAACCTCCTCAGGTATGGCGTGACGCGGCTCCAGCGTTAGCACCAGTGGAGTACCGAGGGGTTTGTGGGAACAATTTGAGTCGTTATGACTCAAATTGGGTTCCAACCTTCACAGGAGATGGTCACTCTCCTGATGTTCATGAGTTTGTTCAGAGTTGAGGCGGCTGCCAGGAGGGACCGTGTGAATTGGGACGACCTTAGGTCTATCGGACCACGGTATCTCAAGGGGGCTGCCGACAGATACTATTTGAACTTAACTCATGAATATGAGGTGGTGACCTATCCAGTGCTAAGGGAGGGACTCCTACAAACCTTCGGTACGCTCACTGATGATAAGGCGATCTTGCGAGTTCTTCTGAACCGCAAACAAAAGTCAAAGGAGAGCGTGTACGAGTATCTGGTGGAGATTGGTTCGTTAAACCGTCGCTTAGCACGTCCATTTGCTGATCGTGAAATGCTAGAGATTGCTCGGGAGGGACTGAGTGTGGAGCTCAAAAATGCTACACTTGCAGCAACAATACATTCAATTGATGAACTTCGGACTTTATGTCAGAAGTTTGAACGTTTGTGGTCCACACCAGTTCCAACCAGAACATCAAATTTAAGAATTAGCAAGCTACAGCAGATGGATGATTATGAGGTGGATGCTGAACCAGAACAACATGGATATATTGAAGCGGTGGATTCAACACAGAGACGGATATTGCAGCGACATGGCATAGCATCGGATAACATTCAACCTGGTCCATCAATATCCAGACAACCAATAGTATGTTTCAGATGTGGAGTAAATGGTCATCGAGCTCCTGAGTGCTCTAAGAATAGAATTAAACTATATTGTTGGAAATGTAACAAGCCGGATGTGGTTTATGCAAATTGTTCATATTGTCACCTGTCGGTAAACTACCGTCCGAGAGTACATGCTTCGGGGATGGTACCCTCGGTTCAACATCCAATGAGCCCGAAGAAATCGACGAGAGATGTAGGAACGCAGGACGATCTTCCACTACTCAAGAAACCCGAATAAAATCATCAAATACATTTAATTTCCCATCATTACATCGAACGTATTTTAGACGTCTTGAACGTAACATCAGATATTGGAGGATGAGGAAATTATTTCGCAAAGCATGTATTTCATCTATCCTTTCAGAAACAAAGGATCCTCGGCCGCGATTAACAATTAAGATTTTGGACAAACACATTTCAGGATTATTGGATAGTGGAGCGTCAATCACAATACTTGGAAGAAATTCCTTGGAATTATTGGAATCAGCAGGTACAACTTACCGTAAGTACACTTCGTGTATTCGTACGGCGGATGGCACTGCAAATAAAATTTTGGGTTACATAGAGGTTCCAATAACCGTGAATGGCTCCACTAAACCAATGCGGTTCCATATTGTCCCTGGATTACGAGAAGAGCTCTACCTGGGCATAGATTTCTGGGAGAAATTTGGTATTGTTCCTTCATTTGTTAGTGAACTGACTCGTACAGAGCCAATAATTTTAAATACACATAACCTCACCACTGATCAGCAACATGAACTGGATATGATCAAGGATTCTTTCCCGTCATTTGAAGTGTCTGGACTCGGAAAGACTTCTTTAGTTGAACATGTCATCGATGTTGGTGATAGTGCACCTGTTAAACAGAGGCACTATCCCACATCGCCGGCTGTTCAACTAAAGGTTTATGCCGAACTCAACCGAATGCTTCAAATGGGCGTGATCGAAGAGTCTAACAGTTCATGGTGCTCGCCAGTGGTTTTGGTACAAAAAGAATCTGGTAAAAACAGATTATGTATTGATAGCCGTCGTGTCAATTCACTAACGAAAAAGGACGCTTACCCACTTCCCTTGATTGATGGCTTACTAGGTCGTCTAAATAGCACAAAGTACATTTCCAGTATTGATCTCAAAGACGCTTTCTGGCAGATTCCTCTGGCAGAAGCATCTAGAGACAAGACAGCCTTCACAGTGCCTGGTCGTCCATTGTATCAATTCCGGGTTATGCCCTTTGGATTGTGCAATGCTCCCCAGACAATGTGTCGGCTAATGCACAAAGTGATACCACATCAATATCACGAAAATGTCTTTGTTTATTTAGATGATCTATTGGTAGTCTCTTCCACGTTCCAGGAACTTATGGAATTGCTGTCCAAAGTCTCTTCATTGTTAAGAGCGGCTGGGTTAACAATAAACCTCAAGAAAAGTAAATTTGTTCTGAGAGAGGTGAAATACTTGGGATTTTTGGTTGGTGAAGATGGTCTTCGAACAGACCCTGACAAGGTAAGAGCTGTAGCAGAGTACCCAGCTCCATCTACAGTAAAACAAATACGTAGACTATTAGGAATGGCTGGTTGGTACCAACGTTTCATACCAAACTATGCAAGCGTGGTATCACCAATTACGGATTTATTAAAGAAAAGTTCTGGGAAATTGAAATGGACATTGGAAGCGCAAGCTGCTTTCGAAAATTTAAAACGATTACTGACTACAGCACCAGTTCCAATAAACCCTGACTATAATAAAGAGTTCTTTATTAGATGCGATGCGAGTCTGACAGGGATAGGTAGTGTGTTGTATCAGGTTGATACTGACGGACAAGAGTGTCCGATAGCCTTCATGTCGAAGAAATTAAATAAAGCTCAGAGAAATTATTCGGTTTCTGAGCTTGAATGTCTTGCGGCAATTCTGAGTGTGAAGAAATTCAGGGGCTATGTTGAAGGTCACCGATTCACAATTGTGACTGATCACTCAAGTCTGAAGTGGCTTATGTCACAGAAAGACTTGAGTGGTCGTCTGGCTAGGTGGAGCCTAAAACTCCAACATATGGATTTTACCATTGTCCACCAAAAAGGTACCCAAAATATAGTCCCTGATGCTCTATCTCGTCTTTATGACGATACACACGAAGAATTGACGGAAGCATTAGTACATCACATTAATGAAATTAAAATCGACAATGAAGGTTATCGGCACAACGAATATACGGATATGATAGCTAAAGTTCAATCATCACCCAAGGACTTTCCTTCAGTTAAAGTCGTGGATGATAAGCTATACATACGTATTGAGCCAAGACCTGATGCAATACCCAACGATGTTCCTGTGTGGAAACTCTGGGTACCAAAACCGATGACTTCCAACATGATTCAGAAACATCATGATGATAGTACTGCTGCTCATGGAGGTGTTAAAAAGACTTTAGAATTACTTCGACGTCTTTATTATTGGCCGGGCATGGCGTCGCAGGTACACAACTATGTTGTGTCCTGCGACACATGTAAACAAACAAAAGCCACAAATCAGATATTGCGTCCTCCGATGCAATATCAATTCGAAACAGCACGTCCATGGCAGAGAGTCTATATAGATTTTTTGGGACCGTACCCTCGTTCTACACTTGGGAATACGGTGTTATTGATAGTTCTGGATCATGCTACGAAGTTTGTACTACTGAAACCACTTAGAAACGCAACTTCGCCGAAGGTGAATGCTTTTCTAAGGAATGAAGTGTTTCTTACATATGGGGTACCAGAGTTTCTACACAGTGACAATGGCAAACAGTTCACTAGTAGGAACTTTCAAAGTCTTTTGTCAGATTTCGGCATTAAACACATTAGGACCGGTGTTTATAGTCCTCAAAGCAACGCGTCAGAGCGGGTCAATAGGTCAGTTCTAGCAGCAATTCGAGCGTTCATTAAGGGTCAACATACCAAGTGGGATTCACAAATTGGTGAAATCGCATATGCACTGCGGGCTGCAGTGCATTCTGCTACCAAGTACTCACCGTACTATCTATTATTTGGTCAACATCCAGTCTCGGATGGAAATACTTACCAATTGTTGAGATCACTGCACAAGCTTGGTGAAGATGCTGGTGAGGAAGTAGAACGCTCTGATCATTTGACTTTGCTCAGGAACCGGGTTCAGGAAAATTTAAAAGCAGCTTTCAAGAAATCGCAACATCAGTATAACCTGCGATCTAAACTACGGACTTTTCAACCACAACAACGTGTGTTTGTACGGCAACATCATTTGAGTGACGCTACAAAAAAATTCTCGGCAAAATTGGCTCCAAAGTTCTTACCTGCAATGATTAAGACTAAGATTGGAAATGTACTCTACGAGTGCACAGATATGAGCGGTAAGAATCTTGGAGTCCATCACGCGAAAGACATCAGGGATTGATGTCTTACGTTCGGTAGGGTTGTTCCTCTGGCTGATTGTCGTCGCTGTGGTTCACATCTTCAGTGTCATACTTACTGGTTGTATCGGGGTGTCCATGGTGCTGACGTTCGGATGGATGGTCGGTCTCAATACTCAGTGAAGTTCCTAGGGACCTCATGAGTGTTGGAACCGGTCATCGGTCTTGACGCCAGTGACTGTGGGTAACTCGATCCCAGATACAGATTAGTTGTGGGAAGTAGTTCGATGGTTTCTGGTGTAGAGGGGGTGACGACGTTTTTGTGATTTCAAGAGTAAATACTTTGGTTTTTACCTTGAATTCATGATGTAACGTCCGCTATATTCGCCTAAACAACAATAAAACCAATTCATCTTCTTTTTCTAATTCAATAAAAATATATTTCAATAGTTTCAGTTCACTTTTACATTAATAATAATTTTAAAATTTGCTAATACTTAACGGGTAGTTAAATTTCGAATATACTATAAAAAACAAACGAACGTACTCAATTTTATTTCCAATTCTAACGAACAGATGTCGTTGCTAATTTTTGTTGAATCTTTGGTATTACACGATTTGATTTTTTCATTGGAAGATGTCAAACAAAAAATCACGTTTTTTAAATTCATTCCATATTTGTCTATCGAACAAAAAAGTAAAATTTTATTGAAAGAAGGAATTAACCTTCAAAGAATTAATTAAAACTGGTATAAATTAAGTTAGCAAAAATAAATGATTGTACACTTTATGTTGGATAATTATAATTTTATCATTCATGAAAAAACACATAAAAGGAATAAAAACCATAGTTATTATTTGTGAAAGGAAGATTAAGTTTGGGTTTCTTTGGTATTTTTTGTATTAAAGTTTGGGTTTTTTTTATCCTGTATGTCTGAACGGCATTTGGAGAATTCTAAGTTTGGTGAACACGAGCTGCATAGGGAACAGGCTTTGATCGTGGAAACTTGGTACGTTTTAACGTACCAAGTAAAAGGTACGTTTCTTTTACAAATACATATTTGTTTATCAATGTTTGAGATCAACATAACGGAAAAGATCCATTTTCCTTTTTTTTCATACGGTAACTTGCACATATCCCTGCATATTTGGATTATTATCAAGTAAAAGTGAACGAAGAAGCAAGGAAGATAATTGCATCAACAATTCAACCTTGAAATTAAACGGAAGGTGTTTTCATTCTGTTGAGAAGTGATATTTTGTTTCGGAGAACTGGATACAAATTGGATATTTTTTTGTCTGGAAGAGGACCACCTTCTTCTACGCATCATTAAGTTAAGTTTTTTTATTTTTATATTATTTTATATAAATATATATAGGTGTATATTATTGTCAGAACATTTTCTCTTACCCAAATTTTGAATGTTAGGCTAGGCACATTGTGCAAATAAGAGACTCCCAGAAGAGGTTCGTCTGGAAGGCGAATCGATTAGTTTTTTTTTCTTTCGTGTATTGATATAGAGTATTGCAAACGTGTGGTAGAAAGTCCAAAGTAATTCACGAAGTGAATTAGTTATAACCTCAATTGGAACTCGTACAAGGGCCCGTCCATTTTCTCCTCGTCTCAACCGATAAGTTTTATAAGTAACCCAGCTGGTTGATCTACCTGTTCTGTGGTGAATAGTTTACTGATGCGCTCCGGCATCCACAATTCACCTTTGTCTTCAATGTTGAACAGTAATCGTTCTCCGTATTTCGTTGTAACGCGTCGTCAAGCGATGATTAAATTTTCTTTATTTTTCCTCAGATCCTCTGGCGAAATAGTTTTCGTAAATATTGCTTTTCCGGCTCTGTTTAAGGAGTTCACAAATTTTTGTGAACTGGCCTGAAAAAAATAATTCGAAAGGAAAAAAATATTTGTTTATATTTTCTTTTATCAATATTTTATTTAATTTGGATGAAAAATTTACTTACCATTTTTATCTTTTTTTTATACTTGTTTATCAACAAATGTTAACTGAATTATAATACTGTTTCGATGAAATCGCGCAGGTTTATATACAAATTAATACCCAGGGGCCCTATTCCCGAACACGTATTTGTAAATTGACAATATTGTCAATTTCACCAAAATGCTTAACAACATTGTTTAAAAATGGTATTCTGTAACTCATATTTGTGTCAAACAAATTATAACAAATTTTTACAAAATTATAACAGATTTTTAGTACTAGATTCGTACTTTTGACAGCTAACTTCTTTAATCTTAAAAGATGCAAAATAAAATTAAAATATATTTAATAAATAAATATGTTTTAATGATATTTATTTAAAAATATGATTATTTAATATTATTAAAGACTTAGTTTTGTGTTATAAATTAATTTTTCCGCCAATCGATGAAATTTGTATAAAAAAGTCAACACTCAAAACATAAAGCAAAATTGTGATTTTGACAGTAACTATATTGTTCTTGATCCACAATATTGTGTTGAATTTTCCCCAAATTGGTGTTACATAATACGAAATTCAGAATATTGTGTGAATTTACAATATTGTGATGACATTTATGTGTTCGGGAATAGGACCCCCGTTTTCAAAATATAAAAAACATTACATTACTTATTTATTAATATTGCTTAAACTAAGCTGTTTTACTTTAAAATGTATTTTAAAAGGTAATGTAATGTAGTTAATGTAATTACAAAGTAATGTAATTACAAGTTGTTAACTTAATGTTCCCACATATTTTTATAAATTAATCGTGAAAACTATGTATAAATAGTTAAGTAAAATTTTAATTCAATATGTAGTCGCTTTATTCCATTACGCTGCCAACACAGAATTTATTTCTGTGAATATAAAAATAAACCATAATTTAAAACTAATTTAAATGGACCATTCATTGAACTTAAACTTGAAACAAATTTCAATTAAGGAATTGATTGAAATTTGTAAAATAACATCAAATAAGGAAGTAAAAGAAAATTTATTGGAGTCAATCGCGCGCAAGGTTTGCAACCAGAAATGAAGCTTTGAAAACATCAACCGTTTAAAGGATGATTTAAAAGCGGTGTGCAGTCAAATTTACAATCAGCATTTTACTACATTAATGGGCTGGCTTTACCAAGAAGCCTATGATGTTAATGGAATCGATGATAAAACCAGTCCAACAAGTAGTGGGCTTCAGTCACAAGCGCCTCAGGTACGACATCAACAAGTACAAAAACAGCAAACAGAACAAGTAATACACCAAAAACAGTTGGCAATGGAATCTTCCATAACGTTAGATTTAACGACACAATCTTTGCAACAGCTACACCAACCAATATCACCAAAACAACAAATACACAGTGCACATTAACAGTTAACAATGGATTCGCATAGATCTTTGGATCTACCGCATCCAATTCAATATTCAACAGAGGCGATAGATTTAACAAAGCAATTTTTGCAACAATTAAAGCAACAGCTAATAACATCAAGTCAACAAACACAAAATCGTAAGCAGTTAACAATGGCTTCATGTACACCTTTGGATCTAACGAAAACAACTCAACATTCAACGAATCCAGAACAACATGTATCAATGCGACAACAACCAAAAATTCAAACCGGATCTGGTGTCGACCAACAGCAATATTTAAAGGATATATCATCCAGGTATAAATATATTAATATTATTAGTCAAATAACGACATTAAATACCAAGTTTAAAATAAGTAGCACAGTAACAAATTTTGGATTTAAAAATATAACTAAAAATGGGGTAGGTCTTTTTATTTATGTTAAGGGGGCGTTTGAGGAATTAACCTCTTTTATCATCAGCCAAACTCCACCGCATTACAAAATCGGAATAAAAATCTCGTTACCCAACCTCGATACAGCCAAACCAATCGGTTTAAGTTTTATGGAGGTTTCAAAATTAAAAGGTGAAACCATTGCGGCAGTCCTTGAATCGGTATCTCAATCAAATTCGAGCTTTCTCTTAACGGATGTTTTGCAGGTGACTACCGTTTTGTTACACATTCCATCTGGAAAGGGGCGTATGAGAAACATCGTAAATATTCCATCAAAAGATTTAATCAAATCTAAATCCAAATCCCTTGTTAATATTCAATTCGATCTAACTCGTATTGTCTGCCAATTGCTATTTTAGTTGGTAAATGTTTAGCTGATAATGATTTGGTTAAACTAAATTTGTTCAAGAAGAATTCACGAGAACTTATGAAAGAGGTTCATAATATAATGAAACGTGGACAAATAGAAATCGAACCACATTTTGGTTCGTCCTTTCTCCAAATTCATTCCTATCAGAAAGTTCTGAATAAATATAAAATAAATGTTTATAACGACAAAAAAAATCCGAAAGAAAAATTATTTACTTCAGGAATTCGGACATCACTTTTGGTAATTAATTTATTTTATTTTGATGATATTCAGCATTTTGTAGCCATAAACAACGTAAAGGGTTTCTTTGGGTGGGGTTATCAATGTAATCATTGCTTAGAACTTTACAATAATAAACATTTTCATAAATGCTCTGAAAAATGTAGTAGTTGCACGGCATCTCCACCGTGTAATCGACCAGTAAAAAAATTACTTGCAATGATTGTAATCGATTTTTTTATGATGTAATATGCTACGATAAACATCAATCATCTTCCTCTGTGTCCTCCTCTGTTTGTGAAACACTTAAAAATTGTAAACAATGTGCAAAATTTATAGATTATCGTAAACGAGAACAACCACACGACTGTGAGGAAAAACAATGTTTTATATGTAAGCTGATTGTTGATCAATCATATCAGTGTTACGTGCAAAAATATAAACAAAAAACAACAGTCAAATTTTCGATCATTTTCTTTGACCTGGAATGTACGCAGTCAAAAAAGGTTGTTGACGATATGTTTTTGCATGAGCCAAATATATGCGTTGCACAAATAGTTTGTAATAAATGCTATATGTGTTAGTGTTCCGAGACTTTAAAGTGAATAGATGTGCTTTATAAAAGTTAAATAAGTGCAAATTAAAGATGGAGACATCAAATTAATTTAACTAGCATTAATAAATCTACAGTAATTCACCTTTGAATCATCCATCCAAATATAATTTACTTGTATTTGACAATAGTAAATCTATTTAAGGTATTCACGAATGTATTGTTAAAGTATCTAGTAAACATAATTATCTTTCAATGCCATGCAAATCAAAATGGAGATATCTAAAACAAATTCATATCTGCATTATTATTCCATAATTATTTACCGGAAAAATAACCATCTAAGCTTATAATACACATTTCCTGATAGTTATAAAACTATTTAAGGTATTTGAATACATATTGTTTAAGAATTCACTAAAAATAATACATAATAAACAATACATAATATCTCATCAAACATGAGTTCACCATAACTCTTCGCCATCATAAGGGTGAACATTTTTTAAGATACATGCGGATTTATAACAAAACATTCATGTATATGAACAATACATTAAACCTACATGCTGAAAATCATAAATTACAATTATTTAATGAACAATGGATTCAATTTTATTAATAATGGTCATCAATAACACAACCTAGTTCAAAATATCAGAACAACATTTCAAAATCTACCAAATATAACCTAAAATTTAAGGTGAAATTAAAATACATAAATAAATTAAAATTACACATTAAAATCATCACGTCTTAAATTATAAATTGTTACAACTTTTGAACAAGCAGTGGAACCAATTTTATTTGATAATTTTCAACTATAACACAACTTAATTTGATAATATTAGTTCATCATTTCATCACCTATTATCTTTTGTCTATTGGAAGGGATAACTGAATGCAAGAAAACATAATTGATTCATCTAATTGAATGTCAGTGTTGCAGCATAAACCATCGTAACCAAGTTAATGAACAAACCTTTTTTTATATATAGTTTTTTATATCTTGTTTTCTTGGTGTCGTCATTTCCGTCTTCTTCATTTTTCTTGCTTCAATATAACATGTTAAAAAGTAAGTTACGTTTATAAAATAAAGAAAATAATAAAATATACACAGTTTCATCTTTTAATATATTAAATAAAGTGAAAAATATTGAGTGACACAAAATATACAATTAGATCTTCAAAATACAGTCCATTAACACTATAATAAAGATCGTAAAATCCTACATTTTGGTCCGGACGAGTCGGATATATGTATTTGCAAATGGCGATTCTTCAAAAATAATTAATTAGAAAATAAATCTTCGATACAAAATTAATGCTTCGTTAAACAAAAAATAAATCTTCGATAATATATTATACAAAAATAATATATTTATTTAAATTTATGATCGTCGATATACATACACATATATATGTATATATAAAAAACAATATTTCTTCAAACATTAAGAAAAAATCTTCGATGGAAAATACTACTAAAGAAATAAATATTTGAATCAAGGAGTTCGTTTAATGTTTTGCTGAAATTTAAATCATAAGAAATCGTCGATATACATACACACATATACACGTATATAAAACAATATTTCTTCAAATAACAAGAAAATCTTCGATGGAAAATACTGCCAAAGAAATAAATATTTGAATCAAGGAGTGTGTTGACGCTGGACAAGGCTAATCTATAAAGATAAAAACACAAAGGTTTGTTATTCACAAAGGTTTATACTTACCAGTAATTGCCTTTTCCATCGTCAATATATCTTCTATGATATACAAAACGTTGATAGTCATTTTTTAAAAAGTAACTAAAAAGAAAAAAAACGAATTATAGTCAATCATTGTAAAATATTTGACATTCATGATACTTACACTTAATTAAAGTTGATTTAATGTTTTTAAGTGAAGTGTCACATAATTTTAAGCAGCCGCAATATTTTCTAAAAGGAAAAGCAGTATTTTTGTTATATAAAAATTTAGATGTTTATACATATATAAATAATGTCAACTTACTTGATTTGTTTACGATTTTCAATTTGACATTTCATTTTATTAATTATCAGACTAGTCAACATCATAATAATAAAAAATACCCAGTATATTTTCATCAAAAATATAATAAAAAAGTCGGACAAGTGTGAATAAAATTCGCTCGCCAAGGGTTCCGTGAATGTAAAAGAACACATTATCAAAAATAAATGACATAAAGTTATGTTGTAAAGTCTTTATATCGCCAGACTATGGACGCATAACAGAATAAATGTTTAATCGTAAACGTCAATAGTAAATGTCAATCACATCTACATTGATCAAAAATGTTACTTGAGGTTAAATCTTATCCATAGCTGTTTATGTTAGCTAAAGTATTTTAATAGTCTAAATTGGGAATATTTGTTCTATAAATCAGCGTCGAAATATAGGGTGGTATACATACACTTAAAATAGCACTTTTTCATCAATAACTAAAAAACTGTGCATCGCAGAATTCTAAAAAATATTGCAATGTTTCTTAAATTAAGTGTTCTTTCAAAAGAAACCCCACTCGTTTGGTTCCAAAAAAGTTTTTTTTTACCCCCCTTACACCCATCCCCTAAACACACAGAAATATAATTATTTGAGAGTTCGCTATAATTTTCGTTCAAAGTATAGCAAACTTCCTGTCTCTATGAATTTTTTCAATTTTTTCTGTCAATCAGTGTCGAAACGTAGGGGGGGGGGGGGGTAACGGTCTGGAATTTGCACATTTTTTAGAATAACTCAAAAAAGGTGTACCGGAAAATTCTAAAAAAAATTGCAATGTTTTGGAAATTCGGTGCTCTTTCAAATGCTACCCCACTCGCTTGGGTCAAAAAAAGTTTTTTTTTACCCCCTTTACACCCATCCCCTAAACACACCGAAATATAATTATTTGAGAGTTCGCTATAATTTTCGTTCAAAATATAGCAAATTTCCTGTCTCTATGAATTTTTTCAATTTTTTCTGTCAATCAGTGTCGAAACGTAGGGGAGGGGAACGGTCTGGAATTTGCACATTTTTTAGAATAACTCAAAAACGGTGTACTGCAAAATTCTAAAAAAAATTGCAATGTTTTGGAAATTGTGCTCTTTCAAATGATACCCCACTCGCTTGGGTCAAAAAAAGTTTTTTTTACCCCCCTTACACCCATCCCCTAAACACACAGAAATATAATTATTTGAGAGTTCGCTATAATTTTCGTTCAAAATATAGCAAATTTCCTGTCTCTGTGAATTTATTCAATTTTTTCTGTCAATCAGTGTCGAACCGTAGGGGGGGGGGGGGGGGGGGGAACGGTCTGGAATTTGCACATTTTTTAGAATAACTCAAAAACTGTGTACCACAAAATTCTAAAAAAAATTGCCAAGTTTCTAAAATTCGGAGCTCTTTCAAATGACACCCCACTCGCTAGGGTCAAAAAAGTTTTTTTCACCCTTCCCCACCCCAATCCCTTAAAAGCACAAAAATATAATTATTTGTGAGTTCGCTATATTTTTCGTTCAGAGTTTATCAAACTTCCTGTCTCTGTGAATTTTTTCAAATTTTTCTGTTAATTAGGCTCGAAATGCAAGGGGGAGGACCAACTTTTTATGTCACTTTATTGATAATAATTCAAAAACTATGCATTGCAAAATTCTAAAAAAAATGGCAATATTTCTAAAATCAAGTGCTCTTTCAAATGACACCACACATGACCTGGTTTTAAATGATGTTTTTATCCCTTAGCATTCCCACCCCTTTAATAAATATAGTTATGAGTGTCTGCCACTTTTCTATATTTTTCATTAAAAACCTACTCAATTTTCTATCATTCCAAATATATTTCAAGATTTTCGATGAAGTAGGGTCGGAGTTAATCGGGGCAATAAAACATCCCGAAAACGTCATTTTTCAAAATTATACAAAAAATGGTGAGGTGAAAAATTCCAAAATATATTTTTAAATAATGCTGAAATGAAGCCCTTTCATATGATACCCTACTAGTCTCGCTAAAAACATGTATGTTTTCAAAGGCTTTACATCGTACCTCCTTAAAACAAACGAACACAACCTTATTTATTTTTTAACCCGCCATCTTGTGTGGATAGGTTAGTTTTATAAGCACCTCAAATTTTAAGTTCATCGGATTAATGGTTCACGAGATAATCGAAATAATGTGAAAAACACGTTGTACTCTCACCAATAGTGTTCCGTATAAAAAACGGAACCTAAAAACCCAGTATTAATGTCATCGGAATTGTACTCAACCGAAAGTTTGTAGTTCGGGTTTAAAATTTCTGTCTCTGCTGACGTTTTAGAGAATATTCTATAGACATATATATGTCATAGTTTTAAGTTAATGAATTCTATTCTATTTCTATTCTGTACATTACATTTTGTGGCATCGTCTGGTGCAGTTGTTTGTTCATGTATTTTTTTAAACTTTTTCAAAAAATGTATTCAAATTAAAATTAATAAAGTGTTTAATTGGTGTTTAACTAATTGTTATTTTTTTGTGTGAATGTTTTGTGTCCAATGATAATGGAACTATAAATAATTTTTAAACATATTTCTTTTAATAGTTCTGCCATTGTAGCTGCCGGCATCAATCATTTTCATCAACGTGACAACTTTTTCAAGAGCATGCTAGAATCCGCCATTGTTCACAAAACTATTATTTTACATGTATTTATTTATTTCATCGGGTGCTTTGTGAGACAAAATTTTGTGAATTAAAATAGTATTCAACGGTTCAACTGATGCCTTATGTAAGGCAGAATTATAAACTATTTTTCATCGAGAATATTATTTAATGTTGTGAGGCACCATAAATTTATGCATTTTGTCATCGATATTGTCAGCCTCATAGTTTTCGTCATCATTTATAAACTATTTTCATCGAGAATATTATTTAATGTTGTGAGGCAACATAAATTTATGCATTTTGTCATCGATATTGTCAGCCTCCTAGTTTTCGTCATCATTTATAAACTATTTTCATCGAGAATATTATTTAATGTTGTGAGGCAACATAAATTTATGCATTTTGTCATCGATATTGTCAGCCTCATAGTTTCGTCATCATTTATAAACTATTTTCATCGAGAATATTATTTAATGTTGTGAGGCAACATAAATTTATGCATTTTGTCATCGATATTGTCAGCCTCATAGTTTCGTCATCATTTATAAACTATTTTTCATCGAGAATATTATTTAATGTTGTGAGGCAACATAAATTTATGCAGTTTGTCATCGATAACGTCAGCCTCATAGTTTCGTCAGCATCAATTACAAATTATTATCATCGAAAATATTATTTAAGTTTGTGAGGCAATATATTTTATGCAGATTTTGTCATCGATTACGTCACCCTAATCGTTTCGTCATTACAAGTTACAACTATTATCATCGAACATATCATTTAATTTTGAGGCAACATAATTTATGCAGTTTGTCATCAATAACGTCAGTCTCATCATTTCGTCATTATTATTTACAAAATATCACCATCAAGAATATCATTATTTTGCGAGGCAACATAAATCTAAGCAGTTTTGTCATCAATAGCGTTAGCCTCATAGTATCATCAGCATCAATTACAACAACTATTTATCTTCTAGAATATTAGTTACCTGTTCAAGCGTTGTAATTTTGTGAGGCAACATCATTTTATGCAGCTGTATCATCGATAACGTCAGTCAGCCTCACCTTTGTCATCACTATCATCTACAATAATTATTATCATCAAGAACCTTGTTTAAATAAGTCAGCCAATGTAATTTTATGAGGATATATAATTGTGTAGTTTGTTTTATCATCAATAAAAGCAGTCATTTTCAACACTTGTCTACAAGTGTCTACAAATTTACTATTAATCAAAAATTCAGTCACCAACTTGTCAAATCCTTCGATTTATCTCCATCAACTTCAAGAAACCCAAAATACAGTCCACTGCCAATTGGAGGACGCGACAGAGTGCATACGTTCGTTTAGTGTTTTGGTGAAATTTATTGCAATGTATCGTGATGTCTTATTCCTGATAGTTTTATCACATATATCAAATTAATTATATACATATTAATACATATTAATTAATAATTTATATATATTTTCTAAATAATAATTTTCATTTATAAATATAAATATTTAGTAAAATGACACCTATGGAACAAATAAGCAAATTAAAGAAGAGACGCAGTGGACATAAAGGCCAGGTAACCTTTTTTGCTAATATTTTGAATAATAATGAAGCCACTACATTAGGTGAGTTTCAATCCTTATTACATAGAGTGCGGACGACTTATTCCAGGTTTGACGAAGTTCAATCAGAAATTGAAGAACTAGATGAGGATGACAAAGAAATAGATGAGAGAATAAAATTCGAATCAGTTTATGGTAGAATTGAATCGCATATTTTAAATAATATTGATAAGCTAAATAAAAATCATATAGTTGAAGATAAAATAAAAGAAATAAAGCCGTTGGTAAGTATTAAATTGCCTGACATTAAACTGCCAATTTTTGACGGGTTAGAATTGACTTGGTTAAGTTTTCGCGATGTTTTTGTAAATTTAATTCATAATAACAATTCGTTAGAAAATTCAAATAAATTTCATTATCTCATTTCGTGTATAAAAAATGGTAAGGCATACCATTTGATAGAATCAATTCCAATAACAAACGAAAATTATGAATTGGCGTGGAAGAGCATTGTTGATCACTATGATAATGAAACTGTCATACAGAAGGCTCATATGAAAGGTCTATATGATATTAAACGACCCCAAGAAAATTCAGGTAGTTCGCTTCAAAATTTCGTAGATATTGCGTTAAAACATTATAACACTCTACAAGCATTAAAAGTAAAAATGGAATTTTGGGATTTATTCTTATATCACCATTTATGCGAAAAATTAGATAATTCCTCACGCATGGAAATCATTCGAAAAACGCCCGTGAATAAAATCTTAACATTTACCGAATTTCTTGATATTTTAAAGTTGAGAATTAGGGTGTTGGATTCTTTGAAATCATCTTCAACTCCATCCTTTTCGAATAATAACACTCATAATCAACAATTTAATAACAAAGCAAAATTTTTAAGCAATATTTCCTGTTGTGTTTTATGTCCGTATTGCAAGAATAATCACATATTAAAAGATTGTCCTAAATTTTGTGATGCCTTTGTAACTCCCGAAAAACGGTTCGAATTTTTGAAACGATTGGGGTTATGTACTAATTGCCTAATAGAGTCACATAAAATTGCAGTCTGTCCTAAGGGACCGTGTGGATTATGTTCGTCAAAACATAATATTTTATTGCATTTCGGTAAAAGATCATTATATAATATATATTTTCAAAATCCTTCGATGGCATCATCTCAACCTAAAACTTCTAATAGTTTAAATAATAATAATAATCATATACCTCAATCCAAGGTTAATCAATCTTCAGGAACAAATTCTGATTCAAATGAGACTAATCAGTTTGCAAGTGTGTCTAGTATGTCAGCTTCAAAAGAAACACTGTCGACAAATACTGTACTTTTAGCAACAGCTGTAGTATATATAACAAGCAACACTGGAGCAAAGGTATCTTGACGTGCGCTCATTGATAATGGTTCTCAAATAAATCTTGTACCGAAAATATTTGCCAACTAATTAAACCTAAAAGAGAATCGGTTTCATGGCCGATTGCTGGAATTGGCCAGAATATTATTAAAGCTCACCATATTGTTAATCTAACTGTTGAATCTAGAGTAACCAATTATAGAACTAATCTTCATTTTTTGATTTTGCTTAAAATTAAGGGTTTTTTACCAACAACTCCAATTAACATCAAATCGCAAAATGTCTATTCTAACATTGAATTAGCAGACCCTTGTTTTCACACTCCTAATAAAATTGATATATTATTAGGAGCTGAAGTTTACAATGAAATTTTCATGAATGAAAAAATACAGCTTACCAAGGAACTGCCCCCATTTATTCAAACAGTATTCGGGTACGTTGTACTTGGTCGTGTTAAAAATAATTCCAATATTTGTATTCCCGAAAATATCTCATCGTCCCTTTTTTGTACATTAGATGATTTAAATACTGCTGTTCAAAATTTCTTCAGATTAGAACAAATTAATCCAGTCAATAGTAATTATACTATTGAAGAAAGGTTATGCGAGGAAGATTTTCAAAAAAATCATACTCACGATGAATCTGGAAGATATTCAGTTTCATTACCCGTAAAAGATAATTTTTGTAACTTAGGCGATTCTAAGGACCAGGCATTACGAATATATAACTCTTTGGAATCAAAATTCAATAAAAACCCTGATTTTTGTGTAAAATATTCACAAGTTATTTCAGAATATCTCACTCTTGGTCACATGGAAGAGGTCTTAGATATAGAAAAATGTGACAATGACACGAAAAATGTTTGCTATTTGCCTCACCATGGGGTAGTAAAGGAAAGTAGTTTATCCACGGAACTACGTGTTGTATATAATGTGTCCTTTCCGACTTCGACTTGAGTATCATTAAACGATTGTTTAATGGTAGGCCCAAAAATACAAAATCATTTATTCTCAATTTTTGTAAGATTCCGAAAATATAAAATAGATATCACCGGTGATTTGACAAAAATGTACCGTCAGATACAAATTCATAAAAATCAACGGGATCTCCACAGAATATGGTGGAGAGATCCATCAGACAACTTGATAAAATGTTTCAGGCTGACTACAGTAACATTTGGCACTTCATGTGCTCCGTTCTTAGCTATTAGAAAATTAAAACAACTTGCGTTGGATGAGGAATTTAATTTTCCAAACGCATCTAAAATAGTCATAAATGACTTCTATGTTGATGACGTTTTGACAGGTGCTGATTCTTATGAAGAAGCATCTAAAATTAAATCAAATCTTATTAAATTATTACAGAAGGGTGGTTTCGAATTACAACGAATATCTTCGAATGATGAACGTATCGTAGATTCATGGAAAAATTCTTGTACTAAAAGAACTACTCTCTCTGTGATAGCCCAGTTGTTTGACCCCTTAGGTTTATGCGCTCCAGCTATTTTCAAAGCCAAACTGTTTTTACAATCATTATGGGCTAATCAAAGTTTAGAATGGGATTCAGAATTATCCTCAGAACTTCGAAGTCAATGGGATGACTTCAAATCACAAATTTCGAACATTGCATCGATAAAGCTACCTAGTTGTATAATACCGAATAAATCCAAATCAATTGAACTCCATGGATTTGCAGATGCTTCATCTGTAGGGTTTGGTTGTGTATTGTATATTCGCTCAATAGATTTTGATAATAATATTAGTGCTTTTATGTGCAAAGTCAAGAGTAGCTCCGATGACTCCACAAACCATTCCACGTCTTGAACTTTGTGGAGCTCTACTACTGGCACAAATGACTGACAAAATTCTAAATGCATTGAAGATTAATTTCAATGCAGTTTATTTATGGTGCGATTCGGAAATAACCCTATTACGAATAAAATCTGCTCCATCAAAATATGTCACATTCGTGACTAATCGAATAGGACTATTGCAGGAATTAACGTCACCAGAATTATGGTTTTATGTTCCCACAGAAACAAACCCAGCAGATCTCGTCTCAAGAGGCCTCTTGCCTCAGAAACTGTTAGACGCGGATATGTGGTGGAAAGGTCCTTCATTTTTGTATTTAAATAAAGATGAATGGCCTAAATCAACTAACAAATATATCATTCCTGAGCTTCTGGAATTAAAACCGATAAAAACAGTTCTCGTTTCATGTGAGATTACTTCAAAGGATCCAGTACAAATTATAATAGAAAAATATTCAAATTTTCATAAACTAATTCGAGCAGTTGCCTTTTATATTAGATTTTATAAAAATTGTAGATTGAAAAGGAATTTTCGAAATTATAAACCTTTGTCAATTTGTGAACTTGATGAAGCGCTTAAGGCTGTTGTTAAATATATACAGAGTCTGTACTTTTTCGATGATATTAAACAGCTAAAAATGGATCGTAATCTAGTATTAAAAAGTCGAATTAAATCTCTATGCCCTTTTATAGACGAAGATGGTATTTTTCGAGTCGGTGGACGACTCAACCATGCAAACATTCCTTATGAAAATCAACATCAAATGCTATTACCAGGCGCTCATTATTTTAGTAAGTTGTTAACCAGACACGAACATGAAAAACAAGGCAAAGTCCTATTATGTTGACAAAGTATAATAAAAAATTTAATTTAAAAATTATTAAGTCAAAGCTTAATGATAGGATGATGCTTCGGAGTATCTTCAGTGAAGAAACAATTAAGAACTAATAGCCCCTTGTTTACTTGTCAAGTAAGGCGTATTAGATTCCTAATTGGCCACAGAATTATATTCCGAAGCACTCATCCTATAGATTAAGGATTAATTAAATAACACTGTGTAATTTGGTAATATTGGCGAAAGCTTCAACCATACAAAAATAAAATTAAAAAAAAAAAAAAAATGCTATATGTCGCCGGACTTTGATGCATGTCGTTCTTTTTGTGTTCGGAGACAACATGTTTTCGAAAACGATGCGACAGAAAATTGTGTAAAAAAATTCATTGACTTTTGTGAAAACTTTCGGAAAAGTTCAACTCAAGTCTTTTGTATTGCACACAATTTCAAAGCGTATGATGGTCAATTCATTATTAGAGAGCTGTCCAAAAGAGATAAACCTATTAAACCAATTTTAGGAGGAATGAAAATTTTCAAAATAATCTACGATATTCGGATAACATGTATCGATAATCGGATAACATCTAGTAGGCTACAGTGCTTTTAAGTTCGAAAACTTTATGCAAAAAATGAAGAAAATGGTAAAAAAGGCGGCAGCGCACCCTTACAGCAAATAGTAAATAGATTAGATGAAAGAGATCAATTTCATGAAAAAACGGTTGAAACTCTATTTACTAATTTTTATTTATCTTCATCACCACCTAATAACTACTGCATTCTTGAAAATAAGATTTTTAAAACAGAAACCATAAACAATAATTCGGTTCGGTTACTGGTTATTTTTTGATAAATTTAAGAAATCTTTTTGAATATCCCATATTATCGTCCTATTTAGACATATATAGTAGCTCCAATAATGAACAATATTCTCCGGAGCTATTGAATTTTAAGTTAATGGAAATTAGATCCAAAGTCATTAAAATGAAAGTGAAATCCACTATTGTCTACTGTTCATTACAACCATTTTAATATCAATATTGTTTGCTTTACAGTCATATATCTTAGAAAAAATGTCCGACGCTGAAATTGAGACCGAAGTACTAACTCAAAACATGTTTGGTAAGATTTGATACTCATTAACAATAAATATATTTTTTATTTATTTTCTTTTATATTTTATCATATAAGACCACACTTACCAATCTAAAATCAAAACTAATCCCTCAACATCCCTCCCTTGCACACAAAAAAAATTTACTTATCGTTTGCCGAAACCCAAAATACATAAGACTACAAGTCATGGAACAAACAACAATCAATCCCAACAGAATGATGTTTTAACAATTATAGCCAAAACAAAAAATCAAACAGAGGATTTAAACTATATGAAAACAATGTTTTGCTAAAAACCGCCCTTAGGGAAATAAAGCTACTTCGAAGAGAAGTAAAAGAACTAAAACAAAAAATCACACAACCCTCAGGACTGCAGAATATACACAGTCCATCATTACCTAAGTCATCAGTAGAAGACTTCAAAAGCTTCGAAGCTGAAGCCAAACAAGACAAAAGTTTGGAAGAAGCAATGGTACCATTTATTCCACTTTTATGACTAAATATTATAATAATTTTTTATGTTATAGATAAAACATTTTGAAAATTTGTATGACAATAAACCCGACAAATATATACGAGGATGCTTAAAAAGTTTACTGACAGACGAAGTAGCATGTAATTTTTCTTGGCATGGCAGACACGGCAATATTGCAGTGGAAAATTATTCACTCATTAAAATAATTATAGTTGAAATCTATACAAAATTTCATTTCATTTTTCACATTTTTTTTATTTTTTTTTAGAAAGTGGACTAAAAAAATTCCCGCACCTATCGAGGAACAAAGACATTGTAGAGTAGATGTTATCAAAAAATGGTTTCAATATACCAAAGACCGGACTCGCAAAAATTCAACAATTCAACAATACAGATGAATAAATTATATTTAAATAAATTAATATTGAATTGATATAGTTTAACTTATATGTTTATTGTTTAACATTTGTGATATTTTATTTAGTCTTATATTTGTGAAATATGAAATGATTTAATTGAATTGATTAAACGAAATATATGAAAAACCAAAATACGTTTTTATTGGTTATAAAAAGAAATTATTACGTATTGGTTACGTATAAACGCAACATAACCATTGATTAAAAATGAATCAGACCGGCTTCAGATATATATTTCAGATATATATATATATATATATATATATATATATATATATATATATATATATATATATATATATATATATAATATATATATATATATATATATATATATATATATATATATATATATATATATATATATATATATATATATATATATATATATATATATATATATATATATATATATATATATATATATATATATATATATATATATATATATATATAAATATATATATATATATATATATATATATATATATATATATATATATATATATATATATATATATACCGATATATATATATATATATATATATATATATATATATATATATATATATATATATATATATATATATATATATATATATATATATATATATATATATATCTTACCTCCGTAAAAATACCTCACAATTATTCTCTTGTGTCTTTTGACGCCGTTTCACTATTTACTAATGTACCTATCGACACAGCGTTACTTGCCATCAAGTCACGTTGGGATACCATTAAAACAATGACAAACATCCCGTTCACATTATTCATGGACATTATCACCTTCTGCATCAAAGAAGCGTCATATTTCTCCTTCGAAGGCAAACTCTTCAAACAGACGCAAGGTTTAGCTATGGGCAACCCTCTGTCTCCTACACTCTCTGATTTTGTTTTGGAAGACCTGTTGATCTTGGCACTTGATGGATTGCCTTATAAACCCATCTTTTTAAAGAAATACGTGGATGATATAATTTGTTGTATCCCCACAGATCTGATTGATGACACATTGCAGCATCTTAACACGTTGTCCCCCACCATCAAATTCACCCACGAAGTTGAAATAGATAATAGTATCAGCTTCCTCGATATGAGGATTCTAAAGTTGCCTTCAGGTGACCTGCAGACAGACTGGTACTACAAACCATCGGCTTCAAACAGAATTCTAAATTTTTATTCTCAACATTCAACCGAAACCAAATTGAACATTGCTTCATCTTGTTTCCATAGAGCGCTCTCCATTAGCGATGACATTTTTCACAACAAAAACATCAACCTTATTACGGGTTTTCTCAGAAACAACAATTATCCGAATGAGGTAATCCAGAAGGTTTTAGAACGCCACTTATATAAAAAGACCGTCCCGCCTTCCACTTCTACCAACACCGACAAGATGTACTTTTCCTTTCCACATATCCAGTTTGTCAACAATTTTTTCAAGACCTTTTTCCATTCAAAATTTCCCGACGTCCAGTTTGTCAATAACTATGCTGGTGCTTTAAATACCACCATCTTCACCAATGCCAAAGATAAAATACCTCTCCTGAACAAAAGTGAATGTGTCTATAAAATTGATTGCCTTTACCCCCAATGTTCAGCCATGTACATTGGTCAGACAGGCAAGAAGCTCTCTACAAGGATGTATCAACACAATTTGGCGGTGAGGAATCATAAAAAAGAGGTGGAGGAACATCCCAATGAAAACCATAACACTAATTACAGGACAGCTGTGTTGAAACATGTTTCGGAAAACCCTGACCACTCTTTCGATTTTGAAAAACCAACAATAATTTCAACTCAACCAGATTATCACAAAAGACTTTTCATTGAAAATTGTTACATCACGCTCAATCGTTCCACCGCAATCAATTTAACCATAGACACATTAGAATCGACGTTCGACCCAAACACGGTTTCTGTGCTTGATTTCCTGTCGGAGCGCAGCAGTAACATAAGCTCGTAAGTCGGGAAAAAACATTATATTCTCATCCACGCAACTTCACAAACTAGGAGGGTTCGTTACAGCATTGCTTTGAACCAAATATGATAATCACATAAATACAAATAAATAAATTATCAATACAACCATTCATCAGTCAGTACAGTACAATTTTTTTTTTTTTTTTTTGGTTGTTTGACATCGCATGGATATAATGTTGCAATTTTGGTTTGCAGGCATACTCATTTCTTCAGTCCAAATATTGCACATCATTAACTTTTCTTTAGTTTCGTTAAGCTAAACTCAGCCATATATGTTGCTAATGTCAGTTTGTTCAAGGAAGATTCAGCAAAAATGGCTGCACAAATATCTCTTTTTTTGTTTGAAAAACGAAAAAATTTTCCCCTTCTTGTCACTTCAATTACATCCGCCGCTAATCGTACAACTAAAAATAAAAAATAACAAATAACATAAAAATTTTGCTAAGAATAATTCAACTTTTTTCAATCCTTTAAAATCAACAAGTTTTCAATTGTTTCGTAACCACATGGGTAAATATAAATATAAGTATAAATATAAATACATTCCTAATAAATTACATCATTGTTTCATATACGCATATGCTTCATACCAAAAATTTCTTTTCTTTTCAAATCTTCTAACTAACCTTTTTTAGAAACCTACTACATCTACATCGCCATTTTGTGTGTGTATTGTCGTTTTCTACGATGTGAAAGGGAATACCAACAAAACTCATAGACCAGCAGCCTGTTTATCTTTGGTACGTATTTACTTACTTCTGCTCCGTTGGAGGGTTTCACCTTTCACTGTTCCTGGTTGCAACATATCTTGTGATAATTGTGATACATTTTGATAGTTCTAATGACACTTTCTAATGGAAAAGATTTTTGTTTTAGTTTTGAATTTTTTAACTTTTTAGTTTTTTAGTTTTTAGTTTTTTTAGTTTTTTAGTTTTTTTATTTTTATAGTTTTTTAGTTAGTTGTTTGTTGCAGATTGCTATAGTTCTCAGTTCTTAATTAATTATAACGGTTTTTAATTAATCAATTGTAATTTCAATTTCACATTTCATAGTTTTTTTTTTTTTTTTTTTTTTTTTTTTTTTTTTTGTCAAATTTGTGAAGTTGTCAAATTTGTAAAATTGTTTAAAATTGTTTTTTAAATTTTTTAAGTTGTTTTTAGTTGACAAATTGTTTATGTTTATGTATAACAGTTTGTTTTCTTCTAGCTTCAACATACAAACAAATTTTCTGTACATCTTGATAATGACAACGAACGTTGTCGAAACGTCGATTTATACTAAATCTACTAAATAAATAAAATAAACCAACTAAATTAATTATTATAAATGAACACAGACAAAATAGTTTTCTTTGTCTTCAGCATTTAATAATTTAAGGATTTCTTCTTCTTCTTGTTTGGCACCTTCGACAATACATTAAATCAACAACAACATATACAAGGGTGAATCAAAACTACAAAAATTCAACATATATATATATATATATATATATATATATATATATATATGTATATCAGTGGCGTTTTCTCTGGGTGTTCTAGTCGTTCGCCGAACGACTTGAGAAATCCATAAAATATTCAAAATGGCTAACTAAAATAAATTCAGCTTTTAATATTAAAAAAGAAAGAAATACTTTTCTTGCAATAAATGAAACAAATGTTCATATTTTAATAAGCAAATAGAAAAAAAATACAATTGTTTGTGTAAGCCATAACATATTTAATCTACACTGCATAATACACAACAAAGAATAATTTCCCCTCAAATTCATGTTCATTAGATTTATGAACAGAAAAGCAACCGAACCCAATTCCTTGTCTCGCATATATAATTCATATACGCAGCTTAAATGAAGCAAAAAGGAGAATAACTTTTTTATATAGAATAAATGCATTCAAAATGTTCGTAATTTTTACAGAACCCAATAATATTCAATGTATACATGTTTTTATATTTTATATTTAACACTACATACGCATTAAATATTCACTTACAATACACAATAGCAAGAAAACAAATGGAATGAAGTAAATACTAAAGATGTATTTGTTTTAAAATAATCGTTTTATGTTCGTTTAAAAATCAGAACATGGTACGTAATACGTTTTACATTGATTTTAACTGTGTTCGATTTGACTGAAGCAATTGATACAACTGAAAAATTGAATGCAATTGTTGTTGGCTATTCAGTTGTTTCAGTCAAATAAAGGCAGAAGAAAAATAAATGGATATTTGTGTACTTTAGGTTCAAAAACGATCTATTCCACTTTACGAGTTTTCAAGATAAATGAAAAAAACTTTTTATTTTGAAATAATTTACAAACTCGGTGATTTTATTGTTTAATTGGTTTCTTTAGGGATTTTCCATTAATTTGTTTGAAGTTTAAAATAAAGTAGGTAGTCAAGTTAAGCTGGTATATTAGAAAACATTTTGGAATAGAGACGTTTTGAAACTTACACAATGGAATAAGTTCGTTTATAACTTATTACTATTGGAAAATGTATTTTTTCAAACTTACATTTTGAAATACTATCGTATTGATTGATAATTTGGTTTTCTGCCAAACCGCCGACTTTTCTAATTTCGAAACCAAGAATATTTTACAACGTTGGTTGATTTTAGATAATGCAATAAAACAAAATATTGATTTTTGATATATCTGTATTATAGATGTTATATCTTTTTTAAAATAAATAATAATGAAAAACTATATATGACTATATATGATAAACGAAAGGCATTTAGCGGCACTCTCATGGTGGCATTTTTGGACCTTGTTTGACCCAAAAATATTTTCTGGAAATGTTGTGGCAAGCAATCTCTTGGATAACTTCGACAACTGGCTATAAACGGGTATCGGTTAAGAGGCTAGAGCCTTAACACTGTTCAAATCAAAGTGTTATAACGGCTGTTTAGGACGTAAATTTCTATCATTTTTCAAAAAACCAGATAACTGAAATAAAAAGCTTTTTAGCTATCTGCAATCAACAATGTACAGGTACAACGAAATTTTGCGGTACTTTCACTGTCGTATTTTTTAACCTACACCAAAAACATTTTCTGGAAATATTGGGGCAAATAATCTCTTACTGGCCGTACAACTGACCAAATCCGGTTACCAGTTAAGGGGCTCGAGCTTTAAAGCTGTATAAATCAAAGCATTATAACGCCTGTTTGGGACAAAATTTTGAAACAAAATTGCTGGATATTAAATATTTGAGTATACTTCTATTCTTGTTTGAAAATGCTAAACATCTGCAGTGAAGGGCTCCAAAGTAATCGGTTCCAACAAAAACCAACACCACCAAAAGTTTTCATCAGTTTTTCTTCACGTAAGAACTTGGAAATGGTCGAAAAATCTCAAATGACGGTAAAAATGAAAAATTTTTAATTATTGCAAATGAATGAACACAAAAATTGGTTTTTTCCTGAAACAATGAATAATATGATATGTCTTTGTTGATTTTAAGAAGCTGACGTTCTGAAAGAAGCTGAAAGAAGAAAACGTTTCTAAGTTGCATAGTTGTACGTTTCCTCATAATTAATTTTATTTGTAAAGTTTGTTTGATAATTCTGTTTGTAATTAGTGTGTTTACGTAAACTAATCTGATTAATCCGATTCTACAAAAATCTGTCTGACAACGAAATCTACCTATTTCTTGCGGATATCCCACCGCTTGAACTTTGCCAGATTGAATTCAATCGGATTCAATCACACACCGCGGCTGTTCGCTGACAAACTGATTAGCATTTACTTACTGGATAATGGATATAAAAACTGATGCAAGCTGCAATAAAAAATCTACCACTTTAAAACAAATATCACGATCGACTGATATTTGAATACGAATATTTTGAAATAAAGGATTTCGGTGCCAAACGCATATTTTGGAATAGGCATGTTATGTTTTTTAAAGACATGATTCTTATTGGAATAGATTGTTTTTGATTGCAAAACAATTGAAATGGAATAGCTTTGTTTTGTTTCAAAAGCTATGACGTAATAGATTGCTTTTGAATCGTAACTGGAATTTGTCACCCAATTTTCTCAGAAATAGATAAACATTTTTAAATTTTTATTTTACTGATATGTTCAGTTTAATGGAAAGAAACGAAATCAATTAATACATAACTCAAAAATTTTAAAAAGTGGAATTGATCGTTTTTGAACCTAAAGGACACATTTAAAATTTTTTTTTAACCGACTTCAAAAGAGAAGGAGGTTTATGTTTAATTTTGAGTTTTTTTTATGTATGTTCACCGATTTCTCAAAAACGGTTTGTTCGATTTGAATGATTTAAATTTTATTCTATTGAGGTAAGTTTCGAGGTGGTCCCATATTTTTTTCTATATCGTGAAAAATACTGTTTTTCAGAAAATCGAGAAAAACTGTATATTTTTATGTATATTCCCCGATTTCTCGAAAACGGCTCATTGTGTTCTATTAAGGTACATTCAGAGGTTGTCCCATATTTTTTTCCATGATGTGGAAAAAACTATATTTTTTATGTATTTTTGCCGATTCCTTCGAAAAAGCTTATTTTATTTGGTTGGTTTGACCTGCGTTATATTGCTATAGATGCCAAGGTAGTCCTAAATAATTTTTCTTGATAGAAAATATTCCGTTTTTTTATAAAAATCGGAAAACCATGATTACTAGATTTTCATCGATGAATACTTTCCGGGATTTTAAGTTATTGCATCAAAAACGCTTTCTGACATGCTTGCTAACAGACATTTGCTTTTATACACTAAAAATTAAAATATAAAAAATCTTTTAAAAAAAAAAATAGAACCGATTTCAGAAAAAAAAAAACACAAGAGAGTGAAAAATAACTCAATTGTGGCTTAGAGATAAAAATTTTGTTATATCTAACTACAGCCAAAAAAATTAAGCTTTTAAACAAAATTATTATATTATAGAAGTTATTTGTTATAATAATTTTTACAATAACTTTTTTAATATAATAACAACTATAATAATTGTAATAATTATAATAACAAATAACTTCTATAATATAATAATTTTGTTTAAACTTTAAAGGCTTAATTTTTTCCCTGTTGTTAGATTATAGATATAACTAAATTTTTGTCTCTAAGCCACAATTGAGTTATTTTTCACTTTCTTGTGTTTTTTTTTTCTGATGTCGGTTCTATTTTTTTTTTAAAGACTTTTTATTTTATTTTGAAAACGATCAACGTAATATAATTTTTCAACAATGCGAAACTATTACCTCAGAACAGTAATAAATTGTGTTGTTTAGCCAAATATCAATAATTTAAATTGCATGGTGGTAATTTTCTTAAATTTGTAAGAGGATTTAAAAATTATTTTAATACAAAGACATGGAAGAGACGTTTTGCATCATTAACGATTTGAAGGCAATATCTTTTGCTGGGCGAACTATAGATGAAAAGAAATGTATATTACGAAATGGAAAGCCTGTACCGGAATTACCAAATATGGAAACCAAATGCACTTCAAAGCGACAAACATTCACTCGGCGTTTAATAATTTCCAGTTATAAGTCACCTGAATGGTTGACAGGCAGCTTACTTTTGAATAAACTGTTTTACTGGCCTTATGTATTGTTTTACAAAACAGTTAGAAAAGTCTGTTTGGAATTTTGACGGGTTTTCGAATTTCATTTAAGCATTGGGATACAAAAGCATGGAAAAAGTAGAACTTAGATTACGAATATGTAGGCATTTAAAACATTGTGGACTATAAGATTAGATTTAATTTTAGATGAGCAAAGTCATATATCAAGACAAAATTACAATGAACTGATCAGACGCAACAGAAATTTGTTAAAGATCTTAATAAATATTGTTTGTTCATTGTGTAAACTCGCATTTAGAGGCCATGACGAAGACACGAAACATTATAACTATATACAATACACATACTATAAATACATACATATTATAACTACATAACTACATTCAACAAAAACGAACACCTTAAAGAAATATTCAGGAAACGCCACTGATATATATATATATATATATATATATATATATATATATACATATATATATATATATATATAATATATATATATATATATATATATATATATATATATATATATATATATATATATATATATATATATATATATATATATATATATATATATATATATATATATATATATATATATATATATATATATATATATATATATATATATATATATATATATATATATATATATATATATATATATGGTATATATATGGTATATATATATATATATATATATATATATATATATATATATATATATATATATATATATATATATATATATATATATATATATATATATATATACTAGCGGGACCTGGCGTGCTTTGCTACGCCTATAAATAAAGTTTGTGTGTATACATTTTGTTGACGTAGTAGCAATAATTTCAAAGAGTTGTAATGAGAAATGATCTATTTTTTTTTTAAATATGAATG
>OY856186.1:314921302-315058143 GCA_963693315.1 Diogma glabrata
TTCAAAATTGAAATTCACACTTACGATTATTATATATAAAAAAAAATGCTAAAACACCAAACACCATGACATACACATTATACATTAATTAGTCTTTTCCAAAATATTGCCGTTTTCACAGATTTAACTTGGTTAAATTTAATAATTTTTTTTTTACTTTAAAAGTTATTAACTTATATGCACTTTTTAATATTTTAGAATGTTTTGTAAACTTAATATAAAAGTATAAACTCACGTTTTATTGTTGAAGGTAATAAATAGATGTCTAACAGCAATATTCCTATTCTATGATGAGGTGATCAGGTGACAATCCAACTCGCAATTTGATTTCACTCGCAGATACTCAACTATCCCACGTTGTATGAATAAATTTGTTGATAGTATATAATATATTGTTGGATAAACTTCTTCGCCGATTCGCTTTATTCCTTGATGCCGTTTGTTGATGTTCGCAATAATGTTAATCTGACTCGAAGGACCATGATGAATTTCGCAATTAAAAAGAAGCATTATTTCTTTTGACAAAAATATAAAATGTGTTTTATTTCAATCAGATATTAAGGTTTTTATACAGTTTTTTATTCAGCAGAATTACAATTTATTTATTAAGACTGATTGATGGAAATATATTTTTTTTTATCCTTTGAGGTTGGTAGCCTATATATATATATATATATATATATATATATATATATATATATATATATATATATATATATATATATATATATATATATATATATATATATATATATATATATATATATATATATATATATATATATATATATATATATATATATATATATATATATATATATATATACATATATATATATATATATATATATATATATATATATATATATATATATATATATATATATATATATATATATACATATATATATATATATATATATATATATATATATATATATATATATATATATATATATATATATATATATATACATATATATATATATATATATATATATATATATATATATATATATATATATATATATATATATATATTTATATAAATATATATATATATATATATATATATATATATATATATATATATATATATATATATATATATATATATATATATATATATATACATATATATATATATATATATATATATATATATATATATATATATATATATATATATATATATATATCACACATGGCCAAACCGCGGCTCGCGAGCCGCATGCGGCTCTTTGAAAGAATGAATGCGGCTCTCGAAAAGAAATAAAAAAATTAAATAATTCATAAAAACTGTAACAAAATTAGAAGTAATACACATAATTTATAATGCTGTTTAATATAATATGATTTAATACAATCATATTATTATATTTAGGTCCGTCCTGTCGAAGTTACTACTATTGGAGTTTTTGCGGCTTTGTTTTAGTTTGATACTACTTTACTTCGTATTTGTCTCAAATTTATGCACAAAAACCTTTCTCAAAATCAAAAGTCTTTCCTTTTGGATTTGTTTGTTTTTCTATGATTGATCCTTTAAAATGCTGGATCCTTTAAATATTAAATTGCACAGATTAATTAGCAATGTTCCAGTATCACGTCATACCACTGAGCGACGTATTACAGAAATAAGTAAAGATATTAAACAGCGGTTACAAGTATATGTAAAAAATAGTGTAGCTTTCAGCTTAGCCCTTGACAAATCAATCGATACACAAGACACCCCACAGTTAGCTGTATTTATCCGATACGTTGCCGAATCTTTAATCGTAAAGGAAGAACTATTGAATTTGGTAGCACTTAAAAATGCTACTCCTGGTATTGATATTAAGAGTGCCCTTGATAATATATTGTCAGATACAGGTATTCCACTGAATAATTTGGTAAATGTAGCAACTGACGGAGCACCTGCAATGTTAGAAAAAAATGTAGGCCTTATTGGTCTGTTAAAAATGATCCAAGAATACCCGAATTTTTTCCACTTCATTGCATTGTTCATCGTGAACATTTAGTTGCAAAATATTTTTAAATACGAAAACGTAATGAAAACTGTGCTACAAATTGTGAACTATAGTCGGACGAATTCAAAAACCCATCGCCAATTCAAGAACTTTATCGAATCACTGGACCTTGAAGATCATCCTTAAGATATAACATTTTACTGCCTTGTGCGGTGGTTATAATGTTCTAAGCCGATTTGTTGATTTAATGGAACCTATCAGAAATTTCATCAAAGAAAAAGAAAACACTATCTGGAATTAAAGGATGATGAATGGATTAATGACTGTATGTTTTTGACTGATATAATGGAGCATCTGCAATTTCTCAACCTAGCATTACAAGGAAAAGATAAAGTTATTACTGATCTTATTCAAACGATTCTGAGTTTTATTAAAAAAAATCAACCTTTTCAACGAGATTTAACAACAAAAGTATTCAACCACTTTCCTCGTCTGAAGAACAGACTCTCTAAAAGTTATGATAACAAACTGAGTGAATACGACAGTAAATTAGCAGAATTATTAAAAGTCTTTCACTTGCGATTTAATGACCTGAATAATTTAAATATTTCTCTTAATTTACTTGTAAATCTATTAGAGATTGACATTATTAAACGAGGGCTTATCGATTCCTTGTTATATTTTGAATTTGACAATGCCTCAGGAGAAATGGAATTACTAGAGCTACGGCAAGATCAATGATCAGATGAGTTTTCAAGCAGAAATCAAATGAGTTTTGGAAACTAGTGTCTCAATCAAAGTACCTCAATTTGAAAAAAGCTGCTGCCAGATTACTGTCCATATTCGGTACAACATATTGTTGTGAATCACTTTTTTCAACAATGAAGTTTATAAAATCAAACCACCGTTCACAACTTACAAAATACTTACAGTACTGCGCTAACAAACTATGAACCAGATTTCAGAAAATTCACGGCCAAGTTACAAATAAACATGCCATCTACCAGCAAGCATGTCATGTAACAAAATTTAAATATGTATTTGTATGTATTTATAACCATAAGTACATATTTGTTTTATCAATAAAATAAATATTTCCAAACAACTGATACTTTTGAAATTTTCTATTTTTTATGTTGGCTCTCGTAACGAGAGATTATTGTACTGCGGCTCCACGTGTAGTGAAGCTTGGCCACCTCTGATATATATATATATATATATATATATATATATATATATATATATATATATATATATATATATATATATATATATATATATATATATGTATATATATATATATATATATATATATATATATATATATATATATATATATATATATATATATATATATATATATATACATATATATATATATATATATATATATATATATATATATATATATATATATATATATATATATATATATATATATATAAATCATTTGATTCAACGGGATTTGTTTCGAAGGTTTTGATATTTGAATTTTACATATAATATTCAAATCGGCAGATTGATTTTGAACTTGAGATAAGTTGGTTCGGTGTTAATAAAAATGAAATTTTAAATTCAATGTTCTTATGGAGGAAAATTAAATTAAAATATTTTGTGTTTATTTCTATTTTGTTTTTTGCTATAAGTTATAAATATTAATATTAAGAAATAAACCAACAAACATTAGTATATTATATAGTGATTAGTGATACAAATGTTTATTGATAAACTTAGAACAAAGAAGAAAGTGTTGCTAAAATTTCCTTCCTTACACACCAAATTTCTTTAATACCAGTGTTGTTAGAAGCCTTGTTATAAAATTGTTGATTCATTTAATGCCATAAAAACTAAAATAGTTATGAAAAAAGGCAGTGTTCTGATTTATATAATTTTAGTAAAATAATTGCCACAACAATAGGCCGTTAATTAATTACCGTTTACCGTATTATTTTTTTGATGAAGATAAAATTAACCTTGAAAAATACAAATTATGGTTTGATGATAATGGAACTTTGTTAAGATCGTAAAGCCTAAATAATCTTAAATAATTTAAAAAAGTGATATTAATTTATAAAACAATCTCCAAGCCTAAAAGTTAGCACATTTATATAATTTGAATGTGACGATACTAAATACAAGTCTTATAAAAGGGGTGCATTTATATACATTCATAATTTACTTGGAATTATTGGGTATAGCTTGAAAATATTGGTAAACGTTTTGCTACATTTTGAATTTCTTGAATTCATTTCACGATCCAAGAGGGTTATTCTTTAAATCATGGATAATTTCGGCGATTTTGTGAAATAGTAGTTTTGGTGGTAGCTCATATTTTATTCAACGTTTTAATCAACATTTTAATCATCATTCAACATGAAATTCGTCCTTCAACATTTAAAAAAAAACAAATATCTTTAAAAAAATATAGCTTTATAAATAAATAAACTATAAACTCTAATTGTTTAAGCAAACAAAAAAAAATAGATAAATGTTGTGTCGTCCATAATTTTAGGTCCTGTATACTATGGTGGCGGGTAAGTTAAAGTTAAGTTTTTTTCTTTAAATAAAAATTTCAAAATTATATTCCATTATTAAAATTTCGTGTTTTGTTTGTATATTATTACTATTATTTTTTTTTGTGATTCATTGATCTTAAAAATGATGTAAGTGCTTAAACTAGGACGCGGGCGGATGGTTTGATGACACATATAGGGTAAGTAGGTGTTTTGAAAAAGGGATTTCCCTTCCTTTATTTTCCTTTTTCCTTTTATTCTAGTTGTCTATAGTTGTCTAGTTATCTCTGCATAGTGTATACCTCTAAATAATAGCGGTTTATTCAAGAATTGTATTCCTTTTTCCAAAATTCCACGACCAGCCGTGAGCTTTAGCCGGAGCTACATTGACCGCGGAAAACGGGAATACAGATAATTAAAATTCTGCAAGCGCGGTATCTAAACCGGCTACCGGCCGCTACACGATGGACAGATTTGCCTAAAATAAAACACAATAATATTATTGTCATACTCACAATTAATTGGCTCTGTCCTTCGTCAAAGTAGTCTCGACAATGTTTTTTACAGCCAACATTGTTGCGGCTGCTAGTTTTGCTCTGAAAAAATGGTGAAAACAAAATCATAAATTAATATTTATCAATTTATGTAAATACTAAAACTTAAATTAGCGTCATACGTCCCAAAAATCACTAGGAAAATCATTCACCACAATCTGAAAGGAAATCATTGTCAATTTTATTCAAACAAATAATTAAAATTCAAATTTAATTTAACTAACCTTAAGTTTGTTTTTGTTTTGTTTAAGAATGTCATTTTGACATTTAAACATAACAAACATTTGTCAATATAGCAGTCAACATCGAATAATTTTCAGTCATCGATAATGCAGTCTTCTTCGAATTAATACTAATAGAAGATGTTGGCGCTGCTGGCGGGAAAAGGTGAAATTGATTTGATTATTTAATTGGTGGTTTTTGGGACGGAGCGCTCTCTTCGCTTGTAGTCTCCTTGTCAAGTTGATCTTGATGAGTTGACAAAAATAATGTGCATTTAAATTCTTGAGTTCTATTTTTAAGCCTAATTTTGTAAAATAATAAAGAAAATTGAATAATAGATCTGTTGATCAAGTGATTACAAAAAGTTTTGTGTGTTTCTTTTCCGTCTGCGGGAGCATTGATGGGAGAAATAAATGGGAGTGACGCCGTTTTGCCGCCGCCATTGATGAACTAACATTGAGATTTTTCAGGATACGTGCTAAATATATATATATATTTGTAGTTTTATGGTGCTGAGATGCGCCTGGTTTTGCAAAGTGTTACCAAATTACATGTCTGTGACAAAACTAATAAATTTTTCTTTCTTTGCCTTTTTAGGCAGAAATCATTGAAGGTGCTTGTGAGGCACAGTTATTAAAGTAAATAATTATTTCATCGAATGTGCTTGTGAGGCACAATTAATTACATATTCAATATTTTATCGAATGTGCTTGTGAGGCACAATTAATTACATATTCGATATTTCATCGAATGTGCTTGTGAGGCACAATTCATTACATATTCAACATTTCATCGAATGTGCTTGTGAGGCACAATTCATTACATATTCAACAGTGCATCGAAGGCGCTTGTGAGGCATAGTTATTAAATCATTAATCATCATTTTTTTGAATGGTATCCTGCTTGATAGGCCTCTGGCTCTTCTTCTAACATATATCATCGAAAGTACTACAGTCCACTCGCCAAGCCATAGGCGCTATCAATTACAATTAATATTGACGTATCTGGTGGCTTAGCTAACGGTTGTGTTGGCAAATTGGTATATGCAGAACGCAACGAAAACAATGATCTCATCCGTCTATGGCTTGAATTTCCTAGTAAAAAATTTTCAAATCATACCGAACAGCCTTAAATTCAAATTTAACAACAAATAAATAGAAGAACTCAATGTCTATTTTTTGGTTTAACGAACAGATTTTGTGCTCAAGTTACTTAATTTTGTTTTGCTGAATAAAAAATGTCAATAGCGAATTTTTTCCTTTTTTTTATTATAAATTCCATGTTGGATGAAAATTAAATTTAATTCGTATTTGAGTGTTCAATCAAAAAGATTAAAAGAAAGGAATTAATGGGAAAAAGTTTTAAATATAACAAAATTAAGATTGTTTTTGTTAAGTTTGATCTAACATTAATGAACAAGTTAGTAATAGTTAATGCTAGATGTTTTAATCTTAAATCGATAATTTTCATACTTTTTACTTAAAAAAAAATGGAGAAAAGAAAAGACAAAATAAAAATAGCATTGTAATTGAAAGGCAGGAGTGGTGTATTATTGTTTTGGAAAGATTTATGCACAATTGTTTTGGAAAGGCAGCATTAAATGGTATTGTAATTGAAAGGCAGCAGTGGTGTATTATTGTTTTGGAAAGATTTATGCACAATTATTTTGGAAAAGCAGCATTATTCGTAACTGAAGGGACGAATCTGTGTATTATTGTTTTGGAAAGCATAATTGTAATTATGGAAGCAGTACTAGTTCCAATTGGATTCGGACAGAAGATATCAGTGGACATCAATCAACCCATTCAAGGATTTCAAGTAAATTTTTTTTTTCTTCTTTTTTTTAATTATTACTTTAGTAAATTTTTCCCTTGTATGGGATTTTTCTTTTGACACAAGATGATGGGTTAAATTTCAGTAAATAAGAGATTCCCCAATGACAGGTTTGTCTGGAATGAAAATTTGTTTCCCGTGCTATAAAAACTAGTATATAGTAATATTTTTACTGTTAATAAAGGTCCAAGAAACCCACAGTGGAAATAATAACATCTGGCTCCGAATTAGGGCCATTAGAACAGGACAGCAGTGCCGATTTTACGGAGATCGTCATCTATACCAATGAATAGAAATAAAACTATATTTGCGAAAAGGAATCGTTTGCCACTTGTATCTGCCTGTGAATTGACAATACATAAGTCACAAGGCGGCACTTTCGACAAAATATATTAAAAGTCATAATCAACAGCTTTTATATGTAGCATTAACACGTGTTACTAATATAAATGGACTGTTTATAGTTACTAAAACCAATAACAAAAAATTTTATCATGGAAGAAAACAACCAGTGGGAGTAATAGAATTTCAAAGACTTGAAAGCTCTCCGCTGATAGCCGTTCAGGATGAACTATGCAATCTTGCAAATATGAGTGATGTTACACTATCCACATTCAATTGCCAAAGTTTAAAAGCTCATTTTTCTGATCTTGATGATAAAGTACTGAAGAGCTCCACAGTTTTGTTACTTTCCGAAGCTTGGATGAAAAATGAAGAGCAAATGAATATTCAAAATTTACTCAATACAAGCCACCAAACTCCAGAGCCGGTGGTGTGGCTGTATATCATTCATCTGGAGACACACTTCATAATATAACTATTAGCAAAATATTTCATCAAATATAATCATGCACGATGCAACTGTTGTATAAACATAGACGTTGTTGTAGTTATGCTACCAACTACACTGCAATAAAATAGATTCGAGAGAATCGATCAAACGAGAGAGGGAGAAAAGAAGAGAGATAAAAACGTGGAAATAAATAAGCAGAGATATAATCAATTTCTTTTTGGATTGATACGTTGGAGGACAAGGAGCTCATCCACGTTTATATTTTGAAATAAAAAAAGTATAATTATATTAATTCATATTTTGTAAATAAATCATGAAACAAAAAGTTTTTTATTCTGATTTTTCTTCAACACTATCAATTTCCTAACATCTGGTGACAGCGGTTTAAACAAACGAAACAAAAATAAAAAATAAAATAATAATATGTTTTTACTTAATCTCCAATCTCCATATTGGAAATACCAACACGTTTTATAAAAAAAAAATTATCAAACCTAATTTAAATCTTATGACAAAAAACTGAAAAGTAAAACATAAAAACATTTGTATATAGGTATATAAATCTATATAATCTAAAAAAACTAAATGAAAAACCTATGTTCTTTAAGATCGGTTTAAAAAAAAACAAGTGAAACAAATAAAATTGGAAACATTAAATGAAAAACCTGTGTTCTTTAAAATGTGTTTTAAAATCATGTGAAACAAAACAGTAACAGACAGTAAACAAATAAAAAAAGCACTTTTTACAAAAATCTGTGTTAGCCTAAGTCCTAAGAGGCTAATAATTAAATAAATTTTCAATCGTGGAAAATTTATGTTTGGAACAATTAACTGTAATATTAATCAAATTAACAAATATAAAAATTCAACATAAATCATCTAAATTTAAACTCTCATATAATAGATAAATAAAAGAGAGAACGAAATAAAAATGAGATCGAATTAATAGATTGCAGCATTTAAGGAAATTAACTATCGACATTAGAATTAATTTTAAGGAAATGGATAAAGCAGAATCACACTTTACAGCAATTGGTAAAGATGGTAAATTTCGCTCATGGATTTGGAATTGAGTGAGTATAATTCTCTTTTTCTATTTTTTATTACGAATGGAGAGTAAATAATTGTTTTTATAATCTTATTTTGGTTGAGATATAAACGCGATAATTGTGATAATTGATACCTTTTCCATTCAATAACATACAATATAATAACGATTATATGTGAAAATGAATTTACTTCATTAAACTAATGTCAAAACAAACATCGGTTAGCGAATATTTTCAATTTAGAACAGGGTCAAAACGAAAACCTAACCAAAATTTTAATGTCCCAGCAATTAAGGTTTTCGAACCAGGTGAAAACTCAACAGCAGATCTTTATCTTGATAGTTGTGTAGACTGTAGAGAATACTTGACAAAAACTGATTTGAATGTTTCACAAGCCCTAAAAATCATACCTCAGTTTGATGGTACTCCTTCTGAGGTGCATCAATTTTTGGAATGCTGCGAAATAATTTATACGGAATTAAAGGAATCTGAATATGAAAAATTTATAGGTTTAATGCGAAAAATATTAATTGGAAAGCGTATAACGAAACAGTCAAACATAGGAACTATAAAAAACGGGACGATCTAAAAAATGATTTAAAACTGCGTTATTACGAAATTCGATCCAAACTGCAAATTTCACATGAACTTACGACGATTTCCCAAAGAAATAATGAGAGTGTAAGAGATTTTGGTAGTAGAGTTCAGAATCTTTTATGTCAACTGAACGATATCTGCATTACTGAAGCTGGAAAAGGTTCAGAAAAAATAGTAAAATCCATAAATTCTCATACTGCTCTTACTGTTTTTCAAGAAGGTCTGAATAACAAGATTAGATTAGTAGTTAAAGCAGCAAATTGTAAAACTCTAAACGATTCTATAGCCAAAGCAGGAAAAGAAGAAATTCTAAGCAAACGTTATGACATAAGGAAATATTAGGACATTTGGAAATAGTGTTAAATGCCAACTATGTGGGAAAAATAATCATACGGCAAATACACCTATTTTCAAGCGAACTGCGAAAGTACTGTTGGTTTTTTGTAAATAAAATGGTACTGAGTGATCCGATTTTAAATCGGTTTTCAATTTTAAATAGCTCAATATTAGTGGAGCATTTTGGTATATAATTTGTTTTTTTATCCCAACTAAATCATTAAAAAAATTAATTTAAAGTTTGATAAAAGTTTTTCAATATAAAAAAATCAGAAAATAATAGAATTTTTAATTTTATTTCATAAATAATTGACTAACTTGTTTAACAATATTTGATTAATTCATTAAATTTAATTAATATTAATATAATATAAAGTTAATATCTTATGTGACCGCCTTGTGCTGCAATCATTTCGCGCATTCTATTAGACATTGAATTTAACAAATTGATGAAATATTGGCGCCAATCAACGCCTCTCATCATGTTGTGCGCTCTCACAATGGCATCCCAGACCTCATCATTACTGTGAAACACTTGGTGTTCACTCCTAACTTTGCCTTTGATCTCTGACCCGACATTCTCAACAGGATTTATCTCTGGAGAGAGACTGAAAATACAAATTTCTACATTAATTAAATATTTAAAATTACAAGATAAAATTAATTCACCTCGGGTGATCAAACACAAAATCCCGTGTATCGCCTATATTTTCATTAATCCATTGTTTGACTGTTGAGAATGTCGGGTCGGAGATCAAAGGCAAAGTTAGGAGTGAACACCAAGTGTTTCACAGTAATGATGAGGTCTGGGATGCCATTGTGAGAGCGCACAACATGATGAGAGGCGTTGACTGGCGCCAATATTTCATCAATTTGTTAAATTCAATGTCTAATAGAATGCGGAAATGATTGCAGCACAAGGCGGTCACATAAGATATTAACTTTATATTATATTAATATTAATTAAATTTAATGAATTAATCAAATATTGTTAAACAATTTAGTCAATTATTTATGAAATAAAATTAAAAATTCTATTATTTTCTGATTTTTTTATATTGAAAAACTTTTATCAAACTTTAAATTAATTTTTTGAATGATTTAGTTGGGATAAAAAAACAAATTATATACCAAAATACTTCACCAATATTGAGCTATTTAAAATAGAAAACCGATTTAAAATCGGATCACTCAGTACCATTTTATTTACAAAAAACCAACAGTACTTTCGCTTGAAAATAGGTGTATATTCTATAACTTGAAAAATAAATCAAATTCATATTCAAATAGTAGAGTCCAATCAAATATTCCATCGAACGGCGATTCCAAAATTGGAAATACTCGTTCACAGTATTCAAGTACAGTTTGTGCTTATTACAAAAAACGAGGACCTCGTACTGAAGATTGTTTTATAAAAAAAATCGGATGATAATAAAATAAAACAGTCAGCAAATACTTCAGAACAACAAGGCAATCAGTTTTCCAAAAAATTAAATGTTCGCAATTTTAATAATGATCAACCGGGAAACTCCCAACGGCTCGAGCATACAAGGCTTTCAAACAGGGCTGTTCGAGCCAAAGATTTTATAATAATTTGAACTTTTCTAAGAAATTATATTTATAATTCATGCCGGATAGCTAAAAAAAAACTATATGAAACCTGAAAACACGGATTTTACACACAAACAAAGCAAAATTCCACTTGGAAATCTCTTACTATATCACAGAATAAATATCACTAATATTTTGCTAACATAAAAAATAATTTATCAAAAAACTAATCAAAAATTATATAATTTAAAATTTAAGCTTATACATTATTTATATTACTTCATTGTTGTCTTCATCGTGATTTTTTTTTGTGCCATTCCTTGTCAATCTTCTGAGATAACTGTACGAGGGCAATTTGATTAGTCCGTGATATTGTCAACAGAAGGCGTTCGGATCGGCGAGGTGAATATGGTTTTGACATCTGTCATCATATTTAGCGAGCCAAAAAAAATTTGAATGGAATCTATCAATAAACAAATTTTCTACAGCCTTCGAAAGAGAAAAAGATTCGAAATTTTCGCCACAATGGAAAAAAGTAAATTCCGTGTTCTTATTAAACATACTTTTTGCGGGGAAAAACCATCAAACAAACTGAAGAAAAGTTGCAGAAGTATTAAAGTGACTATGCTCCATCGTATGGAATGGTGCAAAAGTGGTTCAACGACTTTGATGTGACCGTACAAACACAAATGATGCAACATGTTCGGGACGTCCAAAAGAGGTTGTAGTTCCACATTTCATCGATAAAATCCATGATATCGTGTTGGCCGACCGCCGCTTAAAGATTGACGAGATAGCTGAGATGGTGAACGTTTCAACCGAACGCGTGCATTCAATTTTACACGAAGTATTGGGAATGAGAAAGCTATCGGCGAGATGTTTGCCGCGCTTGCTAAGTCCAGAGCAAAAGCGAGTTCGTGAAACCACTTCGGAACAGTGTTTGAAGATGTATAAGCGCAATCCACCTGAGTTTCTTCGCCGTTTTGTGACCGTTGATGAAACGTGGATCCATCACTACACACCTGAGTTGAAAGAACTGTCGAAACAGTGGACTTCTCCAGACGAACGTGCTCCGAAGAAGGCAAAAACCGTCATTTCGGCCGGTAAGGTTATGGCCACCGTTTTCTGGGATGCGCAAGGGATATTGCTGATTGACTATTTAGAAAAGGTAAGAACAATAACAGGGCAATATTATTGTGCTCTGCTTGATAAATTCGATACTGCATTGAAGGTGAAATGTCCCCGTTTGAAAACGAAGAAAATCCTGTTCCACCATGTCAATGCACCAGCTCATTCGTGTCTTCTTACAACCAAAAAATTACTCGAATTGCGTTACGAATTGCTGCCTCACCCGCTGTATTCTCCAGATCTGGCTCCCTGCGACTTCTTTCTATTTCCCAACTTGAAGAAATGGCTCGGAGGAAAAAGATTCACAATAAATGAGGAGGTCATCGCCGAAACAAATGCCTATTTTGAAGAGTTCCCGAAATCATATTTTTTGACCGGCTTGCAAAAGTTGCAAGCCGGTTGCAAAGAAAAACGTTGGGCTCGGTGTATCGAGCTAAAAGGTGACTGCGTTGAAAAATAAAATAACAGTTATCCCAAAAACCGATTATTTCATTTCAATATCACGGAATTTTCAGATTGCCCTCGTATAAACTTCATTGTAATAAAGGCGACAACATTGCCTTAATTTTGAATCGCAAAAAAAAAGAAAACAAATGAAAAAACGAATTACGAAAAAATTATATAAGTTAGAGTCACGATATAGAAATTATAAGATATGCTCAGGCGCAGGTCTGTTGTTAACTCTTTCTAGCAATTGACGTCGTCGTGTGACAAAGCTCAATTTTTAACCGTTGGAAGAATACTTTCATTCTAATTACATATGGTGTATTCCATGATATAGAAATAATACGAAATAGAAATAATAAGATATGCTCAATAGATAAACCAAAATAAATTCGTTCTGTGCATGACGTCATGTGTGACAAAAATTTGATTGTTTGAATTTATGTATGTTGGTTAATTGTTTGTTATCTATGAGTTAATTATATTTCTAGTTAATTATTTTGATAAAACTTCAACAAATCACTGTTGTTTGAAATAGTTCAAAGGCTAGACGACATTGGATTTAATGTTGTGGCAATAACAAATGATTTGGGAGGTGGAAACAGAGGTCTCTGGAAATCCCTTGGGATAACCGAAGAAACTCTATATTTTGTACATCCTACTAAAACAAATGAAAAGTAAGAGCATTGTGCATAAAAATAAACTTAAAACAACTATAATTTCACTTTTTAGGATTTTCGCATTTGCAGATGTACCACATTTAATCAAATTAATTCGAAATCGCTTTTTAGACTCGGAATTTTTCCTTGATGGTAAAATTGTAACTAAAAAGCCTGTTATTGAACTACTTGAAAGCACTGGTAACGATGATTTAAATATAGCTCATAAATTAACAAATCATCATTTAAATGTTAAAAATGCAGGAAGGCAAAAAGTAAAATTTGCAACACAGCTGTTTTCGCATACAAATTCAAGAGCCATATTGCGTATGGGCTCGTTAGGAATGATGAAAAGCGAAAATTGGCTAGAATGTACAAATTTATTAAAAAGTGTAAGTGATTTAAAATATACAAACAATTACAAAATTATTATTATTAGTTATTTTAGTTTAATGACTGGTTTGATATTTTTAAAAACAGATTTGCAGAGAAAGATTCAAGAGGAGATTAAAGGCATACGGCCTTGCTAAAAATATACAAGATAAAATAATAAATGAAATGAAAAAGGTTATTTCAGATCTTAGAATAGGGAAATCTAAATCTATTCTTCCTTTTCAAAGGGGAATTCTAATAACATCCAACGCTTTGCCAATGTTATTTAATGATCTTGTAGAAAAATATCAAATAAAGTATCTATTAACCAATAGATTCAATTGCAAGAATGCGTATCCATTCTTATCCTACATCTTAATATGTTGCATGAGTGTTGCATTGGTGTTGCACACATGTTGCATCTTTATGCATTCGTTGATGCATCCTTTTTATCCATCGCGTAGCTCTTGACTGTGATATTTTAGTAATATTTTTTTCTAGCAACCGGTCCATAATAAAAATTGTGGTGGGAAAAGTTTTTTCGTTTGGAAGTTGATGGACAGATATAGGCAATCGATTTTTGGATTTCAAAAAGAAAACATATTGTGCTCGTTAAGATGACGCGAAATTTTTGCAATTAGCTGCTAGTAAATCTTTTTAAAGTGTTCATGATAGTTTTAATCATCATTTAATATATAAATTTCTAATTAAATTTTTTTGATAATCGTTTAATATATAAAAGTTCGCTTAAATAAATTTTTATTGAATTGAATTTGGTTATACTGTTTAATATAATTAGATCTTATCAATTTTCAAGATAATTTCAAAAATTAATTTCATTTTTGTGTTGTTGAAAACGGTATATGAAAACGAAAAATAACCATAATAAAAAAAATAATCTTGATCTACCAAAATTGGTATTTTTTTTTTGTTTTGTATCTTGAACCAAATTTTGTTAGTTATTTTTTTTTTAAATTTATATTTCATTGACAAACTAAATAAAACGTATTGAAAAGCAATTATATTTAAAATAAAAAAAAATAAACAAAAAAAAAAAATAATTATAACATAACAAATTAAAAGAAACGTTAAAATTGTGTTCTGACTAAACCAAAAACATTTAATTGAATTGTGAAACCTTTTTGGATACACAAATACGATGTTAAAACCGTAAGTTCCAGTTTAAGAAATATAATTTTTATTTAATCGGTATCGTATGTGCAAGTAAAAATTACTATCAATAATACAGTGATTAGTGCAAAAAAAACAATCTAATGAAATTAGAATTAAAAATCTTATAAAAAAAAATAATAATAATTTTATAAAAATTTATACACTGTTAATCAATTATTTGGTGGAAAACAAATTAAAATTAACTAATTTTGGTAAAAACCATTCAACATTCAACATCCAACATTCTACAATCAACTCATCAGCTGATAATGAAAATGACAAGTACCCAATTTTAATTACATATTATCATATTTTTTAGTTTTAGTATTATCATTTTTTTTTTCATTACATATTATTTTAGATAGTTAAGTTATCTTAGAGCTAAGGGGTTTATTTGTTTTATTATGATATTTTTTGTTTCTCTCGCTTAATTAATTTCTTGCAACTGAATTAATTTTTGATGTTCTAATTAAACAATGAATTGTTATCACCTGAATTTTTTTGTTTTGCTCTTATTTTAAAAAGATCTAGAATGAGTTGCTAAGTTGGTGATAACGTCATCAGGGTGGGTATGTCGGCAAAGGTAGGTACAGGACACATCGTCTCCTCAAGAATTCCTCTTGTTTCAAATTAAATTTAACTTTTTAATTCTCATCAGATAATGACGGTCTACCCCTTGTAAAAACCCACCATACAGCTCCTGAGCATTAGTCGCGCTATGATACGACCGTGCAAGGTGGTGACCCTTTAATTTAGAATATCCAGAAATAAATTTTCTGGTGACAGTAGGAGTAGCCTGACTCTACAGAGAAATAAAATGGCTGCTCTTATCTGCCACACAATCAAGGATTTTTCGGGATCATACGAGCAACCGGTGGACTTCATGACCATCCGACGGCACTACAATTCAAATACAGGCTAAGAAATTATTTGCTTGGCCGGAATGAAACAATTATGTCGCAGTCAATGAATGTAGTGCGAGATTCTGCTGACAATAATGTTTTCAAAGATTTACCAATTAGTTTCGAAGCTATAGGACAATTCGAATCTGATGCCGATTCTACGACACTAACAAGTAGTGTGTTGGGAGATATGACTGAAGAAATCGATCCTGTAGAATCCAATGAAAACTTTGAAAATACATTTTCGGAATTACAGTACGATGTCATTGAAAATATTGCCGGGTTTATTGCGTACAAACTAAGAAACAAAGAAAATCTTGGAAGGCCGACCAATGAACAATCAAGTTGTAGTTATTCCTGGACTAATCTTCTATCATAAGGGGGCCTCTATAAACCAAATGATGAATTTCTTAAATTAATTTATCATCTAGAATTTATTTTCAACGAGTATAACGGTTTATATGAACTAAATTATGGACCGAATTGTATTAAAAATTTAATTCAGAATGCAAAGCATATAAATTGTAGTTTGGAGGTAAAAATGTTATACTTTCGATGCAAAATGTATTTTAGAATACGAGTATTAAACAGAAAAATGGTTGATTTATCAAATTCTAAGAAAAGAAAAATAAACAAAATTGTTAATTGAAATGACCAACCTATTCCATCATGACTTTTAAACCTTTAAAATTTTTAATAATAAAACCAATTTATGAAAAAAATTATAACATAAAGAATTTTCTTTTATTTATCATTAAAAAAAATTATAACTTTATTCGTAAGAAACATCAAATTAATTGGAAATATAATTCACTCATAGATAACAAAAAATTAACCAACATACATAAATTCAAACAATCAAATTTTTGTCACACATGACGTCATGCGCAGAACGAATCTATTTTGGTTTATCTATTGAGCATATCTTATTATTTCTATATCGTGAGTTGGAGTCAGTCGTCTTCTATCCGTTGTTAGCATTACAACATTTTGTGAAATAAAGGAAAATAAATAAAAAATAAATAAAAATTACAAAAGGTGTTTTAATGAAAAACTAGAAACTATAAAGTTCACTAAAATAAAGAAGAAAAACAATAAAATCAGCGAGATCCATAACATTGGTCCTTCTACCGGATATTTTTTGTAGAAAAGTTTTCAGTTTATAAATTAAGTGAAATAAAATGCCATAATATAAAACATACTAACTCAAATGAATAATAATTTGAAACGCAGTTTTATTTAAATGCCGATGTTGCCGAATATAAAATTTAATCAAAATTGAATAACGAATCGAAAAATTGCATATTCATTTTAAATACCGATGTTGCCGAATATTTCCGAATGTAAAATGTAATGAAAATTGAATGTGAAGAAAAATTATTCAAGGCTACGAACAGTAACGAAAAGTTAGAAGTATATTAAAAAATATTTTAAATTAAATATTAACCGAAGAGTAAGTTACAAGAATGTTTTGTTTTATTTATTTTGAATTATTCGTAAATTAGTTGTTTAATTAAATATATTGTCTTAGAACTTCTTTGTTATATTATATAATTTATATTTTAATCAAAAAGAAACACAATGGTTAACAAATTCAAATCGCAATTGATGCGTTTAAAAACGGTGTCAAATTTATTTATTTATTTATTTACAAAAGAAATCCATAAATATGATTTCACATAATATACAACAAAAAAACAGAAATGATTACAAATTAATGACCCTAATTATAAAACTATACAAATAATAATAATAATTATTAAATTATAAAAAAAGAAAGAATTAATAAATAACATTAATAAAATTAATAAATAGTTGTACCTAAGCTTTGCTTAGCCGTCTAAGATTGTTGTAAACCTTTTAAAACTAATCTAAATTTATTGAACTTAAAGTGATATTTCAAAATTTAATTTGGTTTAAAAAATTGTCTGTGATTTCACAATGTAAAAATTTAATACAAGGCAAATTGCATAGTTTCATTTTTTATTATATTTAAAAAATAAATATAATAAAAAGTGTTAGTTTCTTGACTTGTGAATTTTTATATTGGGAAATCCTCTAAATTAAGTCAATTATGTTTAATTGTTTTATTAATTTTTAATTGGTTGTTTTTTTATTATAACGGGAAATAAACGGTTTACAACATTCCCCTCCAAATAATAATTGATTTTAAAGATTTATTAATTATATTAAAAATGAGTAGTAAATTGGCAGTGAACTGAATAAGTCAATAGTCAGGGTAACAGATTGAAAGTACACTGAAGTGGTCAGATCTACGAAAGATTATTTTTCTGTTTAAGTGTGTTTAACCCAGGGTTGTTCCTTTACGCGTAATCTAAAATAGATTACATTACATGTAATCTATGTAATGTAATCTATGTCATCTATGTAAATTTGGTGTAATCTATTAATTTTGATTTAAGAAGAAATATGTGGAAATATTGTATTATCCCTACTGAAATTTTTTTTCGATTTTTTCGCAAAAGACATGATCAATAATATTGTCAAAAACAAGATCTTGTGATCTTGAAAAAAGTTAATTTAATTGCTAAAAAAGTTTAGAATGCACATATCAATTAAATAGATTACATAATAGTTTACATTATAGATTACACGAAAATATCTCGCGTAATTTACACGTAATCTATGCGTAATCTATACATGTAAAGTAATCTATTTTGTCTACGGCACAACCCTGGTTTAACCTTTAATAAAGATTTTAATTTATAAAGATAAAAGTTTGAGTGAATGTGAATAAAAATAAAGGTGTAAAATATTAAATTAAAAAAAGGAACTGTTGAGTTTATTTTTAAAGGTGTTTTATAATTTCTTTTCCCTGAGAGGGTTATACGAGGAGTTAACAAGAATTATTATTGTTAACACAATTATTACTATTGAAATTAAAAGGAATTGAAAAGATTAAAATAACAGTGTTGGTGTTGCAAAATATTAATCTTAGACAAAAGGGTCATAACAGTTGTGAGATATTTATATCCTAGCTGAAAAGGATATAACAAGGTCAAAAATAAAATAAAATACATTTCATATGTATAAATTTTAAAATAAAAATACAAAGTTATAAAATTAATATAAAAATAATTATAAATTACTTATAAATTTGACTTAAAATATAATCTAAAGAGGTATTCAGAACGAAATTGTCAAGGTTTGTTTAATTCCAGGTAGTGTTTTTTAATAATGTTTTTTTAAATTTGATTTATTTATATCGAAGTCAAACAGATCGGAAATTTCATTAAAAGTGGATGCCATGGCATTATTTGGTTCATGCATACCATACTTAGTTCTGTGAAATTGAATATTTAAGAAATCATACTTACGTAAGGTTTTAGCCGGAACATTGAATGATATATTCTCAAGAATGTAAGGAGAACTCATATTTCCGTTTATGATGTTTGCTAAAAAGCTTCTATTATCCTAGAAGTTTTCTTCTACTATTGAGATTAGGGATGTTGAACGTATGGTATCTTTCCAAATAGGATGGAAGTGGTGCGAGGTTTTCATGATATAGGATACTGGGATCATATCTTCCTCCATTCTTGTAGTGAAGAAAGACTAGAAACTTTTTTTGAACTTTTTCTAATCTTTTTATATGCACTTCATAAGTAAGGATTCCACACTTGAATTGCGAACGAACATAAGCAAAATACAATGTTATTATGCAATCAATATCTGTTAATGCATCGCATATTTTCCTAAAAAATTAGTAAATAAGGATTAGAAATAGTAAATCAGAATTTAAGACTTAAATATTATGATACAAAACTTAACTTATTGTTGTTGTTCTTTGTGAAATGTCACAATGTATTACTTCATCAATTTCATCCAGTTTGTTGATGGTTCACAATTTCCTAAAAAATAACAAAATAAGAATTAGTGTTTGGAAATATTATTTACTATTCTAGATAAGGAAAAATAATAAAATAAGAATTAATATTTAAAAACTATTACAATACAAAAAATACTTAACTTCATTGTTGATGTTATTGTTTTTAGAAATGTCACAATTTGACAATACGATGAGCTCTCCACTCAAAATTGGAGAATTAATTTTGAATGCGTTCAGCAGTTTTTTGAATCATATGATAATTTTTAATGTGGAACTTATCTGTTGTTTTGTTGTCGGCACTGACTCAGATTAGTATATAAGGAAGACATTTTGATGTTTTCGACCTCTCTCTTGTTTTTGTACAATTAGTTCGTGCATTGTTTTTTATGTAAAAATCATACATATGGTTTTTATTGTTAAGTTTGTTAAAACTAAAATTAAATCAAAAAAATGTTAAATAAAAAATAATAAAAAAAATGTTGTGAAGCTTTTTTATTTTCCTTTGTTTATTAAATTCCGCCATTGACGCTATTGGCATCAGGGCGAAATATATATTAATATTTTCATATCATCAACTGTATTATACAGCAATAGTATTGTGAGGCGATTAATGGTGAATCGATGTCCAGTATTATTTCATCATTTTCACCAGTTTGGCCTTGTGAGGCATATATGTACCAGCATCGTCATTAGCCTTATAAGCAATAGTATTGTGAGGTGATTAATGGTGAATCGATGTCCAGTATTATTTCATCATTTTCACCAGTTTATTTTTATAAGGCATGTATTAATATTTTTAAATCATCAACTGTATCATATCGTCATTGGCCTTGTGAGGCATGTATTAATCGATTATTTTCATCTATGTGTTATGCATTGTAAGGCGATTATTAAAGTTACATCGAACAGTTAAGCCTTTACTATTAAAGTTACATCGAACATTTGAGGCTATTACTATTAAAGTTACATCGATTATATTAATATTTTCATATCATCAACTGTATTATACAGCAATAGTATTGTGAGGCGATTAATGGTGAATTGATGTCCAGTATTATTTCATCATTTTCACCAGTTTGGCCTTGTGAGGCATATATGTACCAGCATCGTCATTAGCCTTATAAGGCATGTATTAATATTTCATGCATGTATTGATATTTCATATCATCAACTGTATTATACAGCAATAGTATTGTGAGGCGATTAATGGTGAATCGATGTCCAGTATTATTTCATCATTTTCACCAGTTTATTTTTATAAGGCATGTATTAATATTTTTATATCATCAACTGTATCATATCGTCATTGGCCTTGTGAGGCATGTATTAATCGATTATTTTCAACTATGTGTTATGCATTGTAAGGCGATTATTAAAGTAACATCGAACAGTTAAGCCTTTACTATTAAAGTTACATCGAACATTTGAGGCTATTACTATTAAAGTTACATCGAACATTTAAAGCGATTATTGTTAAAGTTACTTCGACCACTTGAGGCTGTTACTATTAAAGTTACCTCGAATATTAAAGGCGATTATTACTCAAGTTACATCGAACATTTGAGGCTGTTACTATTAAAGTTACATCGAACATTTAAAGCGATTATTGTTAAAGTTACTTCGAGCACTTGAGGCTGTTACTATTAAAGTTACATCGAACATTAAAGGCGATTATTACTCAGTTACATCGATCATTTGAGGCTGTTATTATTAAAGTTCTTTGTGAAACAAAAACTGGAATAAGTTGATCTTTGTTACATCCTCTGGTTTTTATCATCGTTAAATCAACAATTATACAGTCCACTGCCAAGCCAGAGGCGGTAACAATATCTTTTCTGTCTTTGGTTCAACGTTTAAGAAATCCTAGCATTTGATTAGCTTTGACTATGGTGATGTCCATGTGCTTATTGAAAGTGTAACGTCGACTATATTCTCAAAAACAATATTAAAGCCAATTTCTATTCTTTTTTCGATTCAATCAAAATATATTTCCATCATTCAATCATAACATTTTAAAAAAAAATTCAAATTACAACGAACAGTCCAAATTCGAATATCACAGCAAATAGATAAAAGAACACATCATTTAGGCCCGAATTTATAGTCCTTGCTACTACTACAGTTAGTGCTATAGCAACACTTTTCGTATTTATAAACCTCACTATAAGTATTGATTTAGTATGTAACATTAGTTGCAGTGATCAAAATCTATCACTATATATCTAATGCTACAGAATATCGAAAAATAATTTTGTTTTTTTCGAAACTATCGAAATTTTGACATATTGCGTTTGTGTCATTGTGTAAAATATTCTTAAATATTCTCAATACGTATTATAAAAAAATGATAAAATAAATAATAAAATATAGAATAATAATAATAAAAGAATAATTAAATTTTTATAATAAATATGGATAGTTCATTTGAATCGTTTTATTCATCATCCAGTTCAGATGATTCGTCTGTTGATGAAAATGTTAGGAAGAAAAAATGTTATCAAACAAGAATTGATGAAAATTATTACGATGATGCAGAATTCGAGAGACGGTTTAGGTTAACTAAACTTACTTTTAACTATTTATCATCTTTAATAGAAAGTGAAAGCAACCATGGCGATAATCGTGGGTTACCATTGTCTGTAAAGCAGAAATTAATGCTCACGTTAAGATATTTTGCTACAGGTAATTATCAACTAGTTACCGGTGATCTAATTGGCGTCTGTCAATCAACCGCCTGTATTGCAATAAATGAAATATCTAGAGCAATCGCAAAATTATCAAAACGATTCATCAAAATGCCATCAAGTAGTGTTGAACGAACAAAAATCATAACTGATTTCCATGCTTTAAAACGTATTCCTAAATGCATTGGTTGTATTGACGGTTGTCATATCCCAATTCGATCGCCCGGAGGAGACAACGCTGAAATATCTAGAAATCGTAAAAATTACTTTTCCATAAATGTGCAAGCAATTTGTGATGCAGACTGCAAGTTCCAAGATATTGTAGTAAGGTAAATGTGTATAATATAATTATGTAGATATTAAAGGAATAAATTATTGATAATTGAAAATTATTACAGATGGCACGGAAGCGCTCACGATCAAACAATTTTTAATTTTTCATCCATTAAAAGACGTATTGACGATGGTGAATTTGTTGACAGTATTCTTATCAGGGATGGCGGATATGGTTGCAAACGATAATTAATTACTCCGTATAGAAATCCTACAACTCAACAGCAAACGTCGTTTAACAAAGCTTTGTGTTCGACTCGTGTTTGTATCGAAATGACATTCGGGATGTGGAAACGGAGGTTTCCGGTTCTCACGAAAGGTTTCCATTTGAAAATTTATATGTAAGATTTTATTAATAAATAATAAAATTACTTTTAGCTTCACAAATGAAACTTAGCAATTATTTAACAGTCATAGTGGCAACTGCAGTTGTTTATAATATCGCTAAGATGTACAACGAAACTAATGACTTTGACACAGATGAAAGTATTGATGGTCTCAACAACTTTGAACCAGTTCCTTGTACGGTAACAAGTAGTTCCGAGTATGTTGTCAATACTATAGTAAGGGACCAAATTTGCAGTCGGTTTTAAATTAAAACACAAGTTTTTAATTTATTTTTAATTCAACTACATTGATTTCAATAAAATAATTTTAACAAAAATATAAATAATCACCTATTTTAATTCATAAATATAAAAACAATCACTTATTTTTTTTACGTGTGGGGGGTGCAGTTCTGTAGTGGTTGTTGCGAAATTTTTAATTCGTAATAATTTTTAATAACATTATACGCATTTTCTTTCGCTTTATATGCATTTATTTTTGAGACCATGAGTTTTTGTTGATAATCCTTTTTGGTTTTCCCATTTGTTGTGGACTTTCGCCGTTGCCGTATTAAATTTTCTTGCGGTTCATTTCTGTTTCGGCTATCATACTCAGAATCGCAGAGATGCTCCGACAAATTAATGCTATTTTCCTCTTCTTCCTCTGACATGTCAAGATAATCTTCGAACATCTCAAACTCATTATTATTATTCTCGAACATTGATTCATTTTCCTAAAATGACAGAATTATTATTAGTAATTATATTTTGTTTCGGTATACATATTCCATTTCACCTTTTCATTGTTGAAAATCCCGTCACAATCAAAAATATTTGTTTGAGGTTTGATACTCGGTAATATGAGGTCGTACAGCTCCCCGACACCATTATTCTCGTCTAATTCCCCAACTGTTGATCCTCCCCCAGTTCGTTGACAATCCTGTCTTTTCGCTGCGATTTCCTTGCGTAACTTACCTTTCCAATTTACATAACATGATTTTATTTGCTTTTTTGATTTAGTTGGCCCAAAGCATTGAGCATTGTATTCACTTTTGATGGTTTTCCAGCAATCGTCTTTGTTTTTGTTTGAAATTAAATCTGTTTTTTTATTTTCGATTATATTTTTATATTTTTTTATTATTTCAATTAATATTCTTTTGTTACCATCTTCTATTCTTGACGATGAGGACATATTTTTTATTTATTTGACTTACTTTCGGTCGAGAACACACAAAAATTTATGGCCGTTTCTTTTCAAAGCGGATTTGACAAGTCAATATTTTAGGGATTTTATTTTATTTTTGTTGGTAGCTTATTTCGAATTCTAACATTACAGTCTCATTTTTAAATAGCAAAATTTAACGCTTGCTATAGCAATGGTTGTAGTATCGACTATAAATTACAAAAAAAAGATTTTCCAAAACAGTTGATTTTCGAAAATGCTTGCTATAGTAATAACAATAATTACGACTATAAATTCGGGCCTTATATGTTTTACGAACAGATTTTGTTCTCAAATTGCTTCATTTTTTTTTTGCTAAAAAATAAGAAATGTCAGAAATCACATTTTTGATTTTTTTTTAAATTCCATATTTGATTTTCAAATAATCAGTCCACGTTGAGATTTTTATTAAAAAGAAAAACCAAAATTAGTATACTAATAATATACTTTAACCTTAATTAAATAAAAATTAAACTTAAATTTAATAAGTGGATTTAAATAATTAAAAAGGTTTTTGTGAAAATAGAATATGAATGATTGTGTTCATAGATTTGCAAATAAATGTCGATCAAAGAATCAATATGTTTTTGATACTTTAAAGACAACCTTGATGATTATTGCTTCGTCACGACAGCTAGGTAGTATTCAATCCGAAGTATAATAAGAAATTGAATATTGGAGCTGCCGGAGGATTGATTTGGAAGGAATTGTATAAAAGCTGGAATTTTGTTTGATAATTTTTTTTTGCTGTCAGAAATTTTATTTTTCATTCATACAAACTATGATATTTAAACAGTAGGCTTTGTTTTTACTGTCGGCAATTCTTCTTGTCGTCGATAATTTTGCTTTGTCGTTATGAAAATTCTTTGTTGTCATTTTTTCTTCTAACAAAATGAAATATAATTTTATCTTAGTAGGCGCATAAATGCTATAAATTTGTAATTTATTTTTTACAAATAAACATAAACATGCAATCATTTATGAATGAAAATGGACATTTTTATTATTTGCAATTTTACATAATTTTTTATAAGCTGAATAATTTGTAGAAAAAACTTTACATAGAAACTAATAATTATTATCTTTTAAACATAATTATAATTTAAAAAAAATTATCTCATTAAATACCACTCTTCATTGAAATTTTTGTCTAAAATTTTTCAATTTTACTCCTTAAATTATTTTTAAGCAACACTGCTCAATCAAACCACTACTTAAACCACTCGTCCTTCGGACTCGTGGTTTATTGTGCGCTTTGATTCGCAGTGTTGCTAAATAATTTAATTCGTAAAATCAAAAAATTTTCGAAAAAATTTCAATGACTCGTGGTATTACAACCGAGAATTGATTTAGAAAGGTCGTAGAAAGTTTGAGTTTTGTTAAAGAATTGATAAGAAGGAGTTGTATAGGAATTTGGAATTGTCGAGGAATTGATTGGGAAGGAGCTGAATAGGGATGTGAAATTGAGTGAAGAATAATTTTTGAAGGAAAATTTGGAACGTTAATACAAGTTACTAGACCGGAAGACCTCTACAATCAACAAAATTCAAGTAAAAATTATTTATTATTTAATATTCTTTTTATTTCATATTATATTTAGATATCTGGTCTATTTAAAATGTTAAGCTGATTTAGAGTATAATAAGGGATTCCCAGGTCGAGATTCGTTGGGGAATGAGTTGTGTCCCGTGCGCTATTTCTATTTTTGAATTTTTTTTTTGTGTGTTGAAAAAGGTCCAATATATCTGGCTTCAGCAAACTAGAAAATAACAAAAGTTAGGTTTTGAGTTAAGGTTATACCCAGATCTCTAACTTCACAAATTTGGACTAGTTGGATATTATTGATATCGTAGCTGAAAATAATAGGATTACACTTTCTATAATGACTTATGACTTTGCATTTATCAATATTCAGATCCAACTTCATTTTGTTACACCAGTCACTAGTCAGTCAGACTAATATCTTCTTGAAGCAGAATACAGTCTTTAATCGTGTTAATAACTTTAAACATTTTCATATCATCAGCGTAAATAAGTACCTGAGAGTTACCTATTATTTTGGCTATTCTGTCAATTTAACAAATAAAAAACCAAGGTCCAAGATGAGAACCTTGAGGAACCCCAGATGTTACCTTGATGTTATCCGAGTATTTGGCATTAATACATACGTACTGGCTCCGATTGGATAGGTATGATTTTATCCACAGCACAAAGTGTTTCGAAAATCCGAATTCATATAGAGCGTCTAATGTTTTTAGGTGACTACAAGAGTCAAAGGCTTTTTTAAAATCCGTTTGAATTGTATCTACTATCTACGACGGGAAGCAGGGAAGTTAGATTATGAAATAAAATAGAGGTTTAAAATTAATTGGCCATTTTAAAAGAAAATAATTAAGAGAACGGATTAGTGATTATTATAATTTATCATCGGGGGTAAAAACAAATTATCGTTGGATACGAAATATAACAGTTCCATGACGTGTTAAGAAAATATTTTGGTTTCAATCAATTCGGATTAATTTTATGTGGACACAGTAAAAGGCGGAACATTTGGGCGAGCTATATCATTAACGGGACCTTCATCGCCATAGTGGTTTCAATCGTCCTTCATCGCCATAGTGCTTATGCTGCTCAATTGCTTTTACAGTAAAATTTGTAAACTCTACCAAATTAGTTGTCGTTGATCTGCCAGGTAGAAAACCGTGCTGATTTATGGAAATGGAACTTGTTATTCTTTCTTTGAATGTATTACACATAATTACTTCGAACAATTTAGGTATTATCGATGTAGAAGAGACCCAAACACTTTATATCATTTCTGCAACCCGATTTGAAAATAGGGGTGGTTTTAGAAATTTTCCATTTTTCCGGAAAAGAATGAGAAATGAGTGACTTATTAAATAATAGCGATAATGGCAACGCTAGTTCGTTCTTAAAACGTTTTAGAAGATAGGATGGTATTTCGTCAGGTATTTTAAGGTGGTATTTTAAGGTTATTAAAAGATTCAATAATTGTTTCCTCAGTTATAGTGGGTGTATCGATAAATATATTGTTTTGGTCCAAGACATTTTCAGAAAAATTGTGCTGGTTAATATCTTCTCCTTTATAAACGGATTGAAAAAAGCCTGCAAACATATTAGAAATTGTTTGATCATCCGAAGAATGAGTATCATCTAAAGTCATAGTTTTAGGAAGTATACGCGATTCTCTTTTAGATCGAAAATAATTCCAAAAGTGTTTCGGATTCGATTTAATTTTTGTTTGTAAATTCTCAATATACTTATCGAACTTGGAATTATAGTAACTTTTAAATTCACTAGAATGTTCATTGAAGATCTTAAGTTCTCTTTTGTTCTTTTGCTAAGCATGTTGCGGTATGCTTTGTTTTTTTATTTTTGAGATCTGAAAAGGTAATGTTTATTTGACATATTACAGTGAAAATTAATGCCCACATAAAAATGTCCACAAAATATTGGTCTACTGTCATTTCATTACTTTTTATTTTAATTACTAATACAATTAAGAAAAATTTTGTGTTTGTACACAATATTTTTTAAAAGCACCGTGCTTTCAACGGATATCCCATTCCGTAATTGGGGTCCAGATTTGTTGAATGACAACCTGGCATTTCGTAATTAGTTTTTTTTAAATTAGAATTTCGGATAAAGGTCCAAAATAGAACAAGTGTATTGGTATATCTCATCGAGTCTCATATGGTGTTGAATATTTTTATCGAACAAAAAGCTAATCCAATTGCAACTAATTAAATTGCTGTTAATCAAATGAAATATATTTTATTATTGAATCATCAAATATCACATCTGTTATTTCTTCATTGTAATATTTTGTTAAAACCATCTATTGCCGATCAATGGTATATACGTCATACGGGAATCTCAAAACAGCGTCATCAACGTCATCATACAGTCCACTAAATACTAACACCGTAATCCATATTAATGTTTTGGGACCAGGGTTTCTAGTATCGAAAATCTGTGGTGAATTTTTTATCAACAAACGTCAAAAAATTTTATATCCAATTCGTTTACAGTCAATATTAACACCAACATTCAAATTTTCTTTCTATTCATTTCAATACAGCGGTGAGTGTTGAGGTGAACATCTTTCAATCAGAGTAACAATAAATGTTACATTTCAGTTTTCGAAAAGTAGCCAAGATCAATGTATGCAGTTTATCTGGATCCTCATCTTTGGGCCCTACCTCATCTATAAATGAACAATCTTTAGTTTTAAATACTTCAACTGATAATTCAGAATCTCAACAGCCTACGCAAACTGAGAAAGAAAATGGTACTTCACATGAAAGTCAATTGCTCGATGACCATATGGAAATTGATGAAATTGTCACGTTTAGCTATTAAAAAAAAGACAGGGAGTAAGTTTCAAAGCATCTTATTTTTTCTCAAGTCATTGGTTTATATTTATATAAACTATTTTAGGCCGAATAAGCGCAAATGCAATTCTACAGCCGACCGAAAGTTTTACACAAATTGGCTTACAAATTTTGCATGGTTAACTGAAAAGAGAGCACGGGCATATTGCAAATTCTGTAATCAATCATTACCTAAAAAATTTTCCCTACTAAAACGACACAACGATTGTTAATCTCATTTATCTGTAATGAAGTCTTTGACAGAACAAACACGTATAGATGAACCGGATGATATCTGGAATACTAGAACAAAGTACAAAATGGCAGATCTAAAAATATTGATGTTCCTCATTCAAAATAATCTACCACTTACATTAATTGATCCCATTGTAGATTTAATAAAATCTATTGATCCCGATTTCAAAATTTGTCAAAAAGTATCGTTGTAGATGCTGTGCGTTTATTCCCACGGGGATGTGTAGATATCATATAAAATATGTAGATGTTATAAATAAATTTAAATCCTTTTAATTTTAATTTTATATTTTGTACACGTTTGCTTGATTTGAAATCACAAATATAATTGAATTTATATAATAAAAAATCTAAGTTTCAAAGTTAATAAAAAAATGATTATTCATTTTCGAATTTTCGATTGTAGATGAATTCCTGTATGTTATAACAAGCTACGAAGAATGCAATACTTTTTAGTACAAAATAAACATCATACAAGAATTCACCTACCATGAATATTACTGTTATGATTTTTAATAAAAATAAACAATAAATAATATTGACAAGATAGAAGTACAAATATTTTTAAAGTGTTAATTAATTTAATTTAAGTTATTTTATTTTATTATAGTTGCTTATGAACATACCGCCGGCTTTGAACAGCTGGGTTCAACAGGAAGTCGTGCAAGTTTTGAAAGTGGTCTCTTTAACTCTCCGTTTTTAGTTTTTAATGTGACTACTCTGGTGAAACCATCGGATCCAGGATGCAATTTGATTATTTTACCCAGCAGCCATTTACACACAGGAATGTTATCTTCTTTGATCACTACAATGTCATTAATATTTATGGACGAATTTTGTTTTAGCCATTTTACTTTTTGTTGTAGGGATGTGATGTATTCCAGGTTCCATCGCTTCCAGAAATGTTGTTGCATATATTGTAGCATCTGCCAACGGGATAGATGTGATGGTTTAAGATGACTGACGTCACATTCAGGTATCTTTGTAGTTGCTTGTCCAATAAGGAAGTGTGACGGTGTAAGAGCATCAATTTCTTCAGATGACAACACACACAATGGGCGGGAATTTAGAATGCTTTCAATTTCTGTAAGGAGAGTGATCATTTCTTCCATGGTTAAAATAGTATCGCCAATAACACGTCGCAGATGGAACTTAGTAGACTTGATAGCAGATTCCCAAATACCACCAAAATGAGGTGCATTAGGTGGTATAAAATGCCAATTAATAGCGTTTCTGGAACAAAAATGAGAAATTTCATTAGATAGTTTAATACAATTGCTAAAAGAGTATTGAAGTTGGTTGTTTGCGCCAATAAAATTGGAGCCGTTATCGCTGTAGATCTCCTGGCAACATCCACGACGAGCAACAAAGCGTTTTAGAGCAGCAAGAAATGCATCACTGCTGAGATCAGTCACCAATTCAATGTGTATTGCTTTTGTACTAAGGCAGATGAATAAACATATATATGCTTTGTAGTTTTTCTGACCCCTTCCTTTAGTCAAATGAATTTGCAATGGCCCCGCATAGTCTACTCCCACTTTAATAAATGGACGAATCAGCTCATGCCTATAACTGGGTAAGTTACCCATCAACTGTGTCTCATTTGTTGCCTTCTGCCTTACGCATTTAACACAATTGTGAATTACTTGACGTATCAAATTTTTGGCTCCAGGTATCCAGTATTGCTGTCTTGATAAAGCAAGTAACAACGATGGTCCAGCGTGTTTATTGTTTCGATGCATCTCTTCAATAATTAGTTTAGATACAGGGGACTTGGATGATAAAATAATTGGGTGCCTTGTAGAAAATGACGAGTTGTAATTTTCCAATCTGCCTCCAACTCTTAAAACTCCAGAATCATCAATAAATGGACTGAGTGATTTTAAATTACTGCTGGGCTTGACCATTTGAGATACTTTGACGTCAGTTAGCTCTGGTAAGAAATACTTTCGCTGGTCATATCGGCATATGATGAATAATAATTCGTAGAGTTTTTCTCGACTTACAAATAATTGGTTGCTTCCAGCTAGTCGTTGCTTTTTTAAAGCTGCGATAAATCTTAATACATATGCCATTATTCTTTGAATTTTGTGGAAAGATGAATGCTTAGAAATTAGGTTGTCGAGGACGTCATATTCTATAGTGGTGGTACAGCTTATATTTTCATTTGCTTGAAAATGTGCATAATTTATTTTTTGTGGTGGCCAACTTTCATTTGGCTGGGTTAACCAATCAGGTCCGTTCCACCAAAGTGCATTGCATTTTAGTTCGTGAGGAAAAAGCCCTCTCGAAGCTATGTCAGCTGGGTTTTGAGGTGAAGGCACGTGATACCAATGTGTTCTACCAAACAATGATAGCACCTGCGACGTGCGATTGGCAACAAAGGTGGGCCAGCGACGAGGATGAGATGAAAGCCAATCTAGCACGATTGTGGAGTCTGTCTACAAGTAAATATCCTGAACATTCACATTACTCTCACGTTTGACGAGATTGACTAAGTTGCTAATTGATTCTATCAACAAAGATCTGGAGCGTATAATGGAATGGGGTGATCGTAATCTTGTTTCATTTAATCCAACCAAAACCAAATTATGCCGTCTTTCACGAATAGAGCGACATAAGAATTTTCCTATTAAAATAAACCATGAGGAATTGCGTGAGGTTGAATCAGTTAGACTTCTTGGAGTGGATATTCAAAATAACCTGAAATGGAATAAACATGTGTTCAACTTCGCTAAATCTGCAATGCAAAAATTAGGATTCTTGAGTCGGTGTAAAAAATATTTCAATCCCGAGCAAATTTTGCTAATCTTCAAGTCCTTTATTCGTCCATGTATGGAGTACTGCTGTCATGTTTGGGGAGGTGCTTGTCAGACAACAATAAATTGTCTAGACTCTGTTCAGAGAAAAGCAATACGGTTGATTGGTAATACCGAACTAACGGACCAGCTTGATTCACTCCAGCACAGAAGAAATGTGGCTGAATTGTCAATCTACTATAAATATAACTTTAGCGAATTCTCCTCTAAGGAAATTCAAAATATCCTTTAATCGTGTGCGCAGTATAATCGACAAACAAGAGCTGCCGAGTTATCCCATCCATTTGTTGTACAAATACCTCGTTGTAGAACTGTGTCCTTCCAAAACGACTATTTTAATAGAGTGGCCAAATTATGGAACTCATTGCCTTCCTCTGTATTTCCCGATGAATTTTCCCCTCAGGCATTTAAAGAAAATGTCCATCATCATTTAAAAAAATTAGTATAGTTATCCCTATATCCCCATTCCTTCCATTTTCCTCATCTCCTTCCTTTATAGTTGACATGGTATCTTCGGATATTCAAAGAGTCTAAATAATGAATATTTCGTATTTAGTGTGCTAAACATGTCTAACTAATTAATAAAAAAAAAAAAAAAAAAAAAAAAGTTGGTCAATAACACTGCACCGCATAGTTCTAAACGTGGAAGACTTTGTTGCTTTATAGGTGCAACTTTGGGTTTTGAGGTTATCAAGTGACAAAATGTTTCTCCCTTTTTGGTAATAATCTTGAAATAGACTACAGCGGCATATGCAAGCTGGCTGGCATCACAGAAGCCATGGAGCTCAATCTTGGATTCTTGAGATGTTTGAACATATCGTGGGATGGAAACTTCTTGAATTTTGGGAAGTGTTGATCGAATTAGTTCCCACTCTTTGGTTTCTGGTTCTGGTAACGGATCATCCCAATTCAGATTTAGGTACCATAGTCGTTGAATAAATATTTTTATTTTTACATTTACCGGAGCAATCCAACCCATAGGATCAAAAAATCGTCCCTGCTTCTGATAATATTTTTCGTTTGGATAGCGGTATCGTACTCGCAGCTAAATCTACGTGAAAACTAAATTGATCTTTTGTTGGATCATATTGCAAGCCTAACACCTTTACAGACTGATTAATAGTTGTGTCCTCAAAAGTTTTAATCTGGAATTCTTTGTCTTCATCTGGAATATCTTTTAATACTTCAGGAGAATTAGATATCCATTTCCGTAGATTGAACCCGTACTTTAATAGTGTAGTTTTAGTGCTTGTTTTCAGATTGATCACTTGATCTAGAGTGTCTCCACCAGTCATGAGATCATCTACATATATATTTTGCTGTATAACTTTCGCTGTATCAGGTTCGGAATTCATAATATCACAGGCGACTTGATTAATTGCTTTCGTAGCTAAATATGATGCAGATGCCAATCCATAGGTTACAGTACACAACTTAAAGTATCGGATGGGTTGCGATGAATCTTCTCGCCAAACAATTTTCTGGAAATTAGTGTCATCGTCATGAATACGAATTTGGCGGTACATTTTTTCTATATCCGCACAAAAAACTATTCGATGCTCTCGGAAACGCAAAATTATGGCGTATAAAGTAGATTGAACTGTGGGTCCAACTGCTAGACAATCGTTGAGGGACACTCCAGAACTAGATTTTGCAGACCCATCAAAAACAACTCGAAGTTTAGTTGTCGAACTATCATTTTTTAACACTCCATGGTGTAGCAAGAAGAATCCATCGTCTTTGACTACAGTTGGCGGCACTTCGATCATGTGACCGAGAGACAAGTATTCATCTATGAATTTTTTATAACTAACATGGAAATCCTTGTCTCGAATAGACCGTCGCTCCAATCCCTTTAATCTTTGGATTGCCCTACTTAGTGATCCACCTAGTTCAGTGTGAGGTTTTTTGAAGGGCAATCGAACTTGAAGACGACCATCTGGCATTCTTTGTAGATTTTCCTTAAAGCTGTCCTCGCATAGCTTTTCCTCTGGAGATAAAATAGAAACAACTGTTGGAATTGATTCAAGCTCCCAAAACCGTTTAAGCGTTTCGTCTATATTGAGTTCAAGCTCAGTATTCGTATTGAATCCAAGAAGCGCATCTTCTGCATGTGAGTATTTGTGGTTAGTACAACCTGCCACAAGCCATCCAAAAATTGTGTTCTGCAGAATTGGATCGTTTGAGTTCCCTTTAATTTGTCCATCTTTCAGTATGTTGAAGAAATGATCGATACCAATTAATATGTCGACATCATTAGCCTTATAAAACTCAGGATCAGCCAACGGCAAGCCTTTCCAAATATCACAATAAGTTGAATTTATATTGATATGTGGAAGCTTTGAAATGCGTTTTAAAACAAATGCTTTTACCGTTAATTCGGGACCTTTTCGAGGTTGAATATGAACTGAGGCCATCCCTTTAGTTGTACCTGCTTCAACTTGCCCAAGCCCTTTTACTGTTACTCTTCCATTGTGTCGGGGCATCCCAAGTCGTTGAAGGCAAGCTTCAGTAATAAAACTTGCTTGAGAGCCTGAGTCCAAAAGAGCTCGACAGTATACATATTTTCCTGAAGCGCACATAACCTTGATAAAAGCTGTTGGAAGAATTGATTGCGCTGCATGATCAGTCTGACCGGAGTTAGATGTGATTACCTTGATAGAACTTGTAGGTTTTTCAATGGCTTCTTCAGGTTTCTTTGAAAGTTCAACGTCAGCTATATGAAGCAGCGTGTGGTGTTTTCCTTTGCATGTTGGACACCGTCGTTTGGATAAGCACCTAAAAATGGCATGTTTATCGCTCAAACAGTTGAAGCAGTATTTATTTGTTTTTGCTATTTCGCGTCTTTTGTGAACATCCATTCCATTAAAAACAGGGCATTAATAAATAGGATGTCCTTCAGCTTGGCAAATAGAACATTTAATTTCTTGTACTGCAATATGACTCTTGACTGATGATGCTTTGCTATCGTGGTTAGAGCTTCGCTTACTTGAACCTCGTAGTGATTCTAAAGCGTCTCCCCTTTTTAATAAAAAATCGAACAACTCTTGAATAGTTGGATACTCTTTTTCTGCTGATGCTTGTGCCCAAAGACTCTTTGATTCATCATCCAATTTACTTACAAGAATGTAAGTTAACCACGGATCACGATGTTCACCTTGCGATCCCATTGCCTTTAAGCCTCGTAACACCTCATCAGAAGTATCCAATAGCTTTCTTATGTTGAAATGGTTTGCATTGTTAATGGATGGTTGTTCTAGAAAGCTCCTAATGAATGCGTTTATAGTGTGCCGTTTCCGATCGTATCGCAGTCTTAACACTACAAACTCAAGTGTTTTATTTTAAAACACTTAAAGTGTTTAAATGCTTGTAGTCACTTTTTAAACATTTTAAAGTGTTTTATTTGATTAAACTACTTTAAGCGTTTAATACTAAAACACTTTATGCGTTTAGTGTTAAAACGTTTAATGTGTTTTACATATAAAACATATTAAACGTTTTAATGTGTTTTAGATAAAATACATAAATAGATAAATAGTAAATATTGGTCCTTACCAAAATTTTATGCAGTGCAACATACCAACATACTAACTATAATGACAAAATTGAAATATTTATATTTTTTAAGATTAAATACATTGATTATATTAGATAAATCGAATACATTGAATAATTGCCATGAAAATAAAATATAATTTCATTATTTTGCACAAATTTCTCTAAAAAATGAAATAAAATGCGATGCTGTCCAAAATGCAGTCCGTTTATTACAATAATGTTCTATAAATACTGGCCGTTTGGAATATTCTTGGATCGCTCTTTACGTCACTTGGATCGCTACGTTATCGCTATTCTATTCATTCTGTTTTTTCAGAATTAATAAACGAAAACATGAGTAAACGTATAGAACAATACTTTTTTACTGACTTACTTTTACAATACTTTTTACAATACTTTTTTACTGACAATTGGCAGATAGCTATAGTGCAAAACCTACGACATTTGCCTGCATATGACAATTTTTGACATTGATCTTAGCTAGTTTAAAAAGATAAGAATTTCACTAGAGTAATATTACAATTATTCAATATTATTTTAAATTTCTACTCCTAGAAGTCTTACATATTCTTTCTCCACAATATCTTTGAAATCAAACTATAATGAAAACGGTGTTGAAAATCTAAAAACATAACTAACTCTTGCTTTGCTTGCATTGAATCGAAGTTATTGATTTTGGAATTGATTGATAGAAAAAAATTGTAAAAAAAAAATTTGAAGGATAAATTTATTGAAATATTAATTTGAAGGATTTAACCCGTAAAACAATTTTGGAAAAAATGCATGAAATGTGTACTAATTGTGCATGACACAATATGTCCGTGCACAAAATTTTTTATAACACATGTCATGCACATGTCGTAAAACGCCTTAGCACATATATGCACAGACATTTCGGACTCATGTGCATCAAATGTGTACTAAAATGTTCACTCACAGGTTCATTCACATGGTTTGCAGCAATGTATACATTTTTCAGACACATGTTGACGGGATGTGCATCACCAGATTTACAGAAAAATCATATTTTGTTCCGGAAATTTTCAGGTTCATTTTAGAAACAAATGCACCACTTGTGCATTTACATGTTCACGATGAGTTTACAGAAGGCACATAAATTTTCTGTATACTTCTTAGAAACATGTTTATGACATAAATTACAAAATATCAAATAAATTCGTTAATAGAACTATCATATCCTTATACTAACCAATGTGTAGTCATAACACAGCTGCTGTTATCATAGTATTTAAGCCGAGGAGCGATAATTAAGGTATATAATTTTGTAAACTATGTATATCTTAAATGGATAGAACTCTAGTGAATTTTAACCAACTGAAATTTATATATTTCGTACACAAGTATAAGGGCATTTCGTCTACATGTATATAGGTCACTTCGTAAACATGTTTCATGCGAATTTTATAAACAAATGCACAAATATAAAATTACACGGTGAACATTTGTCTAAAGTAAACATGTTTACATGTATACAAAATGTGTATAAAACATTTTGTTTAAAGTTCTATGCACATTTTGTATACATGTTTACATGATTTCAAAATGTTAAATTAAAATAAATTTGTATGACGTTAGTACTCAAATACATTTATACTTCAACTAAATTTTAAATATACACTAGAATATTGCCAAAAAAGTACAAATTTAGTCAAAATAAAATGTGCACGAAATGTGCACCTACTCGTGCACCATACACATGATGTTTGTCGGGTAATTTTTAACATAATGAATTTAATTAGGCCCCAAGATTTTAGGTAGATTTCATATAAAAATCTATTTATTGCAATGTCCGTCATCTCGGAATTTCGGAAAATCAAAAAATTTTCGAAAAAATTTCAATGACTCATGGTATTACAACCGACAATTTTTAAAATTATTCGAAGTTGTATTTGGTATACAATCCTTTGAAAATTTTGTGATTTTTTTCTCATGTAGCGCTTTTGCGGTGAACACTGGAACAGAAAAATTGCCCAATACTCATTGTTTAACATCTTACTGATCTACAGTTAAATTTTATAATTTAATTCGATTTGTTTACTTTTTCTTTTTAATAAACTTATCATAAAAAGCATTTACCAACTTTACTGTTTAATGTATAAATTATTCCTTTAAAAAATGCTCCATGAAACTTTCGAAATTCTAACTATTTTTCATAATACATATTACAAATTTTGTGACTAATTGAAAATAAAAAAGATTTCATTAAAACAAAAACTATAAATAACTTTAAAAAAAATCCCCTGAATGCATTCTACATTTTATTAAAACTACAAATAACCAAATAAAATCTTCGTAATGACCTCACACGATCTTTTATGATGAAGCTGTTTATCTGTTATTGTAAGAGAAATATTCAAATAGTAGTTTTTGTTTTTCTTTATTTTATTTCACAGGAAAGAAATTATAGAAAATAATGATCGAAAAACCACTATTATATGATTTTTAGCGCTGCCTGTCAAAAAAATAATTAATTTTCGTTTTAATATCGAAATGATAATAATTTGAACGAAATAGGAAAAGACAGTAGCAATTACTTTAAAAAACTACATTCGATCAATTTAAAATTCATAAATCGAAATATTTATGAGTTTTATGTATTTATGAATAAAAAAACAACAATTTTAATGTTATTAAAAAAAAAAAAAAAAAAAAAAAAGACACGGCAATTATATTATGGATAAAGAAACCTTCCAATCTTCTATAAAAATTCAAAATAATTTTATAATAATCAAAACTTATAAGCTTCACACCACAGATTTTTTTACTATTTTTTAAAATACTAAAACACAGCGTACAATTAATTTTTTAAAATAATATAACATTTCTGCTATTCATCTATTATTTTGTATGGGTTAATATTTACAGATAAAATTTCAAATAAAAATAAAAGAATAGTAGTAATTTTCTAAAGACGATATAACTGAATATACTTCATTATCAAACGGGGTCAATTCAGTAAAAGTAGACTCCCTTTATAATTGAGGATGATGGTTAAACTACACTGCAATAAAAAAAAAAGTCAGGCAAGCGCGAATATAATTCGCTCGCTGAGGGTTCCGTGTATATAATATTTGAGAAAAAAACAGATTTTGTTAGTATAGTTTCACGTTTATTTGAAATTATAACTAGTAAAAAAAAATTTAATATTGATTTAGCAAAATCCCTGCACCCATGAATTTTTTAAATTTTTTCTTTTGTAATGTTCGTAGATGAGGGGTGACAAAAAAAAGTTTTACATTTTTGAAAATAAGACGAAAACTGTGCTCTCAAAAATTACAAAAAAACTCTTTTGCACTACAAAAAAAAAATCACCTTTCATATGACACCCCACATGCCATGATCAAAATAATTTTTTTTCAAAATTTCTACTTTAAACCCCCTCTAATAAATATTTGAAATTATAACAACCAAAAAAAAGTTTTAGTTTCGATTTAGCAAAATCTCTACACCCATGAATTTTTTTAAATTTTTTCTTTTGTAAAGTTCGAAGTTAACGGGGGGGACAAAAAAAACCACTCGTTTTTGATAATAACTCAAAAACTAAGCAGTCGAAAATTCAATAAAAATTTTTTTTGAAATACTTCCATTTTTTTCGATTTTTTAGACCAAACTCGATTCCTTAAAAAAAACTTTTGTTTTACTATAACATTATCTATGTCCATAAAATATAGATAAAACCAAATATTTCAAATTTCAAGTTGATAGCACTTAAAGTTTGTGAGTAAATTGATTATGTAGAAACTCGGACGGACACCGAAGTCTCACCAATAGGGTACCGTTTTTACTTTTTCAAAGTACGGAACCCCTAAGAGTAAAATTCACAATTTTTTATGCAACACGCAAATTTTTTGTATAAATTCAATTAAATTATTGCAAATTAAAAAATTATTATCTGACAAACCACAGAATTATTTGGGCTACAAATTATTTTTATATTTTATGAAAAAAATTGTAGTTTTATTAAAAAAAATTTGTGTGTTGCATATTTATAAACAAACAAGTACAACAATTTACTAACCTAAGAAACATCTACATTTAATACACTTTCACCATCTTTTATTGGGACTTTTGATAATACAAATAAAATTGCTGCGGGATAGCGTTATCCCCAGACGAACACAAGGATTTGGGAATCCCTTAAATTTTTATAACATTAGCCGGACATTCCAAAGGAAAGAAAAAAAACAAAAATTAATATATCTATAATTTAAAATACCTTGAACTAAAAAACTGTTGATTGGTGAACACTTCCAGTATGATGTCCTATTTCCCAAAATTTAATTTCAAAAGAAAATTCAGCAGCATCTGATGTTAGCTTTTAATTCCCTTCCTTAAATAGTTTTATAGCTTGTTTACAATTTCTCAGCAAATTATTGATAAATATATTGAAATGTTCATTTGTGTGTACTACAGGCATTTGATCTTCATGTTTAAAATAAATCAAACGTAATTTATGATATGTATCACTTTATTATTTTATTTTCGTTTCCAGACACATATAATTTGAAACACACCATTCAAAACTTCATAGAACATTTTTTTTTGTGTGGTTAAGCATAGCATTACAAAAATTTGATGTAATTATCAATGAACTTATTTATTTTTACTGAACATAAAGATGTTTAGAACAAACTTTAACAACAATATAAGATTATGTTTATTTCTTATTTTTAGTATAAAAATATTTGTGTCGTTATTGACACAAAGCTGAATTGTTTTCTTCTTTAATAACAAAATCGGAATTTTGTAAAAAAACTGAATTAAACATTTTGTTTGAAGAACCAACAATGGAATTAGTATTTATTTGTAATAACAACTTAACCAATTCAAAGTAATTAACAAATTAATTTAAAAACAGATTTTGTTCACAATTCAATCAAACATTTTCTTATCAGAACCAAAATCAGAATGAATCTAAAAATCCAAAATTGGAAAAATGTGATTTTCTTTTGACGTTTTTTATTTTTTTCTTTAAAAGAAAGTCAAGCAACTGAACAAACAAAAAAAACGAGTGCGTTCTTATATTTATGTTAATGTACGAATTGAAGCTGGTCTGTGTTAGGAGAAAAATTTAACTATTGTAATGAAAAAATGAAAAATGAAATGTTAATTGTGTTTGAGTCAGATCAAGAATAGGGATTGGTTTTATCATGTTAATTAGCATAAAGCCGACGTTACAAACCATGAATTCAAGATGTTAAGCAAGACTTTCAATCTTGAAGTCACAAAAAAACGTCGCCATCCCCTTCATGACAGGAAACCACCGAACTGCATTTATTAAAAAGTTGTACCTGGGATCGGAGTATCAACAGCCACTGGCGTCACGACCGATGACCAATCCCTACACTCATGAAGTCCGCGAGGAACTCCACTGAGTATTGAGACCGACCATCCATCAAAACGTCAGCACTATTGACACCCCGATACTACCAGCAAGTATGACCCAGAAGATGTGAACCACAGCGACGACAACTAGCCAGAGGAACGACCCTACCTAACGAAAAGACATCATTCCCTGATATCCTTCGCATGATGAACTCCAAGATTCTTACCGCTCATATCTATGCACTCATAAAGTACATTTCCAATCTTAGTTTTAATCATTGCAGGTAAGAACTTTGGAGCCAATTTCGCCGAGAATTTCTTAGTAGCGTCACTCAAATGATGCTGCCGTACATACACACGTTGTTGTGGTTCGAAGGTTCGTAGTTTAGATCGCAGGTTGTAATGATGTTGTGATTTCTTAAAAGCTACAGACAGGTTCTGTTGTACTCGATTTCTGAGCATGGTCAAGTGATCAGAGCGTTCGATTTCCTCACCAATATCTTCACCCAGCACGTGAAGTGATCTCATCAGATGATAAATGTTACCATCTGATATCGGATGTTGACCGAATAGCAAATAGTACGGTGAGTACTTTGTCGCAGAATGTACTGCAGCTCGCAGTGCATATGCAATTTCACCAATGTGTGCATCCCACTTGGTATGTTGACCTTTTAAGAACGCTCGGATTGCTGCTAAAACTGATCGGTTGACCCGCTCTGACGCGTTGCTTTGTGGACTATAAACACCAGTCCTAATATGTTTGATGCCGAAATCTGACAAAAGACTTTGAAAGTTCCTACTAGTGAACTGCTTGCCATTGTCACTGTGTAGAAACTCTGGAACCCCATAAGTAAGAAACACTTCATTCTTTAGAAAAGCATTCACCTTCGGTGAAGTTGCGTTTCTAAGCGGTTTCAGTATTACAAACTTCGTAGCATGATCCAGAACTATCAGTAACACCGTATTCCCAAGTGTAGAACGAGGGTACGGTCCCAAAAAATCTATATAGACTCTCTGCCATGGACGTGCTGTTTCGAATTGATATTGCATCGGAGGACGCAATATCTGATTCGTGGCTTTTGTTTGTTTACATGTGTCGCAGGACACAACATAGTTATGTACCTGTGACGCCATGCCCAGCCAATAATAAAGACGTCGAAGTAATTCTAATGTCTTTTTAACACCTCCATGTGCAGCAGTACTATCATTATGATGTTTCTGAATCATGCTTAAAGTCATCGGTTTTGGAATCCAGAGCTTCCACACAGGAACATCGTTGGGTATTGCATCAGGTCTTGGCTCAATACGTATGTATAGCTTATCGTCCACGACTTTAACAGATGGAAAGTCCTTGGGTGATGAACGAACCTTAGCTATCATATCAGTATATTCTTTGTGCCGATAACCTTCATTGTCGATTTTAATGTCGTTAACATGATGTAATAATGCTTCCGTCAATTCCTCGTGTGTATCGTCATAAAGACGAGATAGAGCATCAGGGACTATATTTTGGGTACCTTTTTGGTGGACAATGGTAAAATCCATATGTTGGAGTTTTAGGCTCCACCTAGCCAGACGACCACTCAAGTCTTTCTGTGACATAAGCCACTTCAGACTTGAGTGATCAGTCACGATTGTAAATCGGTGACCCTCAACATAGCCCCTGAATTTCTTCACACTCAGAATTGCCGCAAGACATTCCAGCTCAGAAACTGAATAGTTTCGTTGAGCTTTATTAAGTTTTTTCGACATGAAGGCTATCGGACACTCTTGTCCGTTTTCGTCGACCTGATACAGTACACTACCTATCCCTGTCAGACTCGCATCGCATCTAATAAAGAACTCTTTATTATAATCAGGGTTAATTAATACCGGTGCTGTAATCAGCAACCTTTTTAGATTTTCAAAAGCTGTCTGCGCTTCCACTGTCCATTTTAATTTTCCAGAACTTTTCTTTAATAGGTCTGTGATCGGTGATACCACGCTTGCATAGTTTGGTATGAAACGTTGGTACCAACCGGCCATTCCTAAAAGACGTCGTATTTGTTTAACTGTAGATGGAGCTGGGTACTCTGCTACAGCTCTTACCTTGTCAGGGTCAGTTCGAAGACCATCTTCACCAACCAAAAAACCTAAGTATTTCACCTCTCTCAGAACAAATTTACTTTTCTTGAGGTTTATTGTTAACCCAGCCGCTCTCAACAACGAAGAGACTTTGGACAGCAATTCCATATGTTCCTGGAACGTGGAAGAGACTACCAATAGATCATCTAAATAAACAAAGACATTTTCGTGATATTGATGTGGTATCACTTTGTGCATTAGCCGACACATTGTCTGGGGAGCATTGCACAATCCAAAGGGCATAACCCGGAATTGATACAATGGACGACCAGGCACTGTGAAGGCTGTCTTGTCTCTAGATGCTTCTGCCAGAGGAATCTGCCAGAAAGCATCTTTGAGATCAATACTGGAAATGTACTTTGTGCTATTTAGACGACCTAGTAAGCCATCAATCAAGGGAAGTGGGTAAGCGTCCTTTTTCGTTAGTGAATTGACACGACGGCTATCAATACATAATCTGTTTTTACCAGATTCTTTTTGTACCAAAACCACTGGCGAGCACCAAGAACTGTTAGACTCTTCGATCACGCCCATTTGAAGCATCCGGTCGAGTTCGGCATAAACCTTTAGTTGAACAGCCGGCGATGTGGGGTAATGCCTCTGTTTAACAGGTGCATTATCCCCAACATCGATGACATGTTCAACCAAAGAAGTCTTTCCGAGCCCAGACACTTCAAATGACGTGAAAGAATCCTTGATCCTATCCAGTTCATGTTGCTGATCAGTGGTGAGGTTATGTATATTTAAAGTTATTGGCTCTGTACGAGACAGTTCACTAACAAAAGAAGGAACAATACCAAATTTCTCCCAGAAATCTATGCCCAGGTAGAGCTCTTCTCGTAATCCAGGGACTATATGGAACCGCATTGGTTTAGTGGAGCCATTCACAGTTATTGGAACTTCTATGTAACCCAAAATTTTATTTGCAGTACCATCCGCCGTACGAATACACGAAGTGTATTTACAGTAGGTTGTACCTGATGATTCCAATAATTCCAAGGAATTTCTTCCAAGTATTGTGATTGACGCTCCACTATCCAATAATCCTGAAATATGTTTGTCCAAAATCCTAATTGTTAATCGCGGCCGAGGATCCTTTATTTCTGAAAGGATAGATGAAATACAAGCTTTGCGAAATAATTTCCTCATCCTCCAATATCTGATGTTACGTTCTAGACGTCTAAAATAAGTTCGATGTAACGATGGGAAATTAAATGTGCTAGATGATTTTATTCTGGTTTCTTCGGTGGTAGATCGTCTTGTGTTCCTACATCTCTCGTCGCTTTCTTCGGGCTCATTGGCTGTTGAACCGAGGGTACTATTCCCGAAGCATGTACTCTCGGTCGATAGTTTAACGACGGGTGACAATAAGAACAGTTTGCATAAATTACGTCAGGTTTGTTGCACTTCCAGCAATACAGTTTTATTCTGTTTTTAGAACAATCAGGAGCTCGATGTCCATTTACCCCGCATCTAAAACAGACAATTGGTTGTCTGGACATTGATGGACCAGGTTGATTAGTATTACCAGATGACATCGCAGGTCGTTGCAGAATTCTTCTAGGTTGTGTATCCACAGCTTCAATATATCCATCTTGTTCTGGATCTATTTCTGATTCATAGTCGTCCACTTGCTGTAGTTCGCTAATCCTTAAGTTTGACATTCTGGTTGGGACTGGTGTAGACCACAAACATTCGAACTTCTGACACAATGTCCGAAGCTCGTCCATAGTTGTAATTGTTGCTGCAAGTGTAGCGTTTTTCAGTTCTACACTCAGTCCTTCCCTAGCGATTTCTAATAATTCAGCTGCAGCAAATGGTCGAACTAATCTTCGATTTAACGAACCCACTTCAACTAAATACTCATAAACGCTCTCTTTGACTTTCTGTTTACGGTTCAAAAGAACACGTAATACCGCTTTATCATCGGTGAGCGTACCGAAGGTGCGTAGGAGTCCTTCCCTAAGCACTGAGTAGGTCACTTCCTCATATTCATGAGTTAAATTCAAATAATATCTATCGGCAGCTGCCTTGAGGTACCGTGGAACGATCGACCTCAGGTCGTCCCAGGACACACGGTCCCTCCTTGCAGCCGCCTCCACTCGATGAATAAACTCATGAACATCAGGAGAGTGACCATCCCCTGTGAAGTTCGGAACCCAATTTGAGTCATAACGACTCAAATTGTTCCTACGTACCTCTCGGTATGCTCCCGGTGACAATGCTGGAGCCGCGACACGAGATACCTGAGGAAGTGGGTTGTATGGTGGTGGTGCTGTTAATGGAGCTTGTGGATAATTTGTTTGAAATTGTTGTAACTGCTCCTGTGGTATCGGTTGATAATTCAGAGGCTGCTGTACCAATGCCGGATTGATGTATATTTGTCCAGCTTGGAACGATGAACCCAGTTGTGGTAATGCGAAGTCCTCCGCTCTCAAACCTGATGGTGGTAATTGTTCTGCCCGTCTTTGTTGTTGTTGATACCCACGATTTATACTGTGTATCGTATTAGTTATTGGCTGTACTGGTATTGGAGTGGATCTCTCATCTGGCTGAAACGCAGGCGATTCGGATGGTACAGATGATCCTCCTGGTTTACTCTGCATAACTGGACGTGTCGACAACGATCTTATTATATCCCAAGCGCGTGACAATTGGGAGATAGCGTAGGTGCGGGCTTCTTGCAAATCATCACGAGAACCCAACCTATTCATCCTCCCTGTATAGTGCAACACACGATTAGCCAGACCATCTAAGAATGGCTGATTAATCGGTGGCTGAAGTCTACGTATCTGATCCACAATTAGTTGTGCTGCCTGCACCACCATTTGAGACTCAGCTACCAAATCTCTCGCGTGAGATACAGTTAATGGAACTGAACCTTGTACCGCGTGGTTTCGAAGTTCCTCTGCCCAGTTGACCCCCCTGAAATCCACACCTCGAACCAGACATTCAATTTGCAATTCGCTGGGTTCCAATCCATAAAATGGATGGTCAATGTCTATTTGACTTGACATTTTATATAATAAGTTGTAAAATTCCCGAATGCGAACAACAATAACCAAACCAATACAAAAAAACAATATCACTAAATTAAGTGGATTAATACGCCCGGTAAAATCGTCCGATGGAAATGAAAAAGGAAAAAAAAACACAGAACACCCCCAATTCGAAAACGCAAAGAAAAAGTTATTTCCTTTTCGCAAAGACAGATTTTAGCTGTTTACTCAAAATTGCTTGACTTTTTTTTTCAAAAATACCTAAAATATTGTGATATTTATAAAATAATTTATTTATTTCTAATTCCAGATATGCTGAAATTCAAGAAAAATCATATATCTAAAATTGTTTATTGACGATAGCACCCCTAAAAATATTTATTTATTTTTAAAAGAAATTGAAAAAAATAAAAATATTTGAAAAAAATGCTTATTTATTGGATGCACCGTCTTAGCTCCAAATATTGATTTATTTTTTCAAAAAAACAAAGAATATTTATTTCTTGATGTTATGCGTATTTAATAGAAAAATTTGTATTTACTTATTTACCTAAAATTACCTAATTTAAAAAAAAAATTATTTTATTTAATAAAAATTTTATTTATTTAATTTTTGAAAAATTTGTTTGATTTATTTTATTTTTATTTAATATCATAAGAGATTCCCAAAATCAAGATTCGTCTGGAGACAATTTAAAAAGTAAGTATGGTTACAATATCCATTTTGTTCAAATTTAAAATATCGCGTTCGCGAGCCCACTCCAACAATGCATGTGAGAACTGACTAGAAAAGCCCCTAACGACCAGATTCTACAGAACAGATTCTCCCCAACCTAATAAAACAATCACAACTGTCACGATTAGACACTAGGTCCATTTCTACTGACCCAGTTGTGCTTGTTTAACCTACAAATAAATTACAACTAAACCTAATGCGAAAGTTGTAGAACGCTCCCGAGCACCAGACTTCAAATCTTAAACTCTATGAAAAATTGTTCTATTGTAAAAGCTAAGTGGAAAAATGGTAAGTTTTTGAATTTGTTTGAGGTGAAGCCTCTGATCCTGAAAGCAAAAGTACAATTGGTTCTTCTCTTCATTACACCGAAGAAGCCTCTGAGCAAAGAATGGTACTACTGGTTTGCACCTAAGTACAAACACAGCAACACCACTCCTCGTCCCTGAGAACTCCCTCGCCGAATGAAGAGAAGAAACCAATGTTCTTCGATCGCATAACCCCGATGGCCATAGGCGATCTAAGAACGACATCAATGTTAAAGGGATAAGCCCCATGGATGGCTTTTTAGGCCTACCGCTGAGAAAGTGAATCAATAAACCTAAATACTACATAACTTATCCATAATCCAAACAATTCCCTATTTAAAAATGCTAAATCGAAACATGAAATATATAATATGTGTTAATAAGGTTTTACATGAAATTAATTAAATTAAATCTTCAGACTAAATAATAAATTGGTAATTTAAAAAAATTTACGATTATTTTAAATTTAAAACTAAGCTTACTAATCTTTAAATTATTAATTCTAATATATTTGTTCAGGTCAAATTTTTATCGCTTTATTTATTGTATTCGAAACAAACAACAAAAATAAATGTTAGCTAAAAATAATTATTTCTATATTTATCTTATTTTTTAAATTAATCGCAATAAAAAATAATTTAAAAAAAAAATGGTGGTAGCTAAAATGGACTCATACGAGATATGTATACGTACATCCGCGGATCATTATGATGACAAATGTAGAGATATTGATTTGGATCCGGCTCACTCTATAAAGTTGATGGGAATTAATTATTTCCAATTGTACTTCCATAAACACAGACCAATAATACTTTGAAAGTAGTGACGAAAGATTTAAACTTATACAAAACCGTTGAAAACTGTTTGGTCGATGTTAACTTTTATTACGTTAATAACATCCTAAAACTCATAAAAACATGACTTAACCACAATCAAAAAAACATACGATTAATTTCATATATAAATTAATTGCATCATCCAAGAATATGTACAATATATAAACAAATATAAATATACATTATGTACAAAAAATTGTACTATGTATATAAAAAAAAAATATGTACAGGATATACAAAAGATATGTACAATAGTATACCAAAAATATGTACAATATGTACGTGGTAGCATAAAAAAATTTCAAAAAAAAACTGCTTCCCCAAAACGGTTTTCTTTTTTCCAAATAAAAAACAATTAGTATTACTAAAAGCAGATGACAGCACAAAAAACAATCTCCAAAAAAATTGCTGTCCCAAAACGGTTTTTTTCAAAATTAAAAAAAAATTAGTCTTAACTAATTATACAATGAGGAACAGGGGCCTCCTGTGGACCAGACCACTCCTCTACCTGTCGCATGATCGGTGAGGTGGGAACCACCTCAACCAGCTCCTCTATTTGAGTACTCTTGGTCGAGGAAGCTCCCAGCTCCACGACCAAGCGACTCTCCTTTTCCTTCTTCCTCTTCTCCTTTCTTTTCAGATGAGAGCTCCTATTTTTATTAATCCTCCTCCTTTCTCGCCAGCCCGCATTCACTTCCTCATCCACCACATTCATCTCATTCGCTATATCACTCACTTCCTCATTCACTATATCAACCACCATATTCATCTCATTCACCTCCTCATGCACTTCCTCATTCACTATATCAACCACCATATGCATCTCATTCGCTATTTCATAAATCAACACATCCAGGAACTTATCATACTGCTCTTCGTAGATATCATTCATAATCTCCAGATATAACCTATTTTTCACCTCATTCAAAACCACATTTATTATTACATCCACCACATTCCTCGCCTCAACCATTCTCTCCTTTCTCTCCACGTTCGCTCTCTCATCCACCTCATTCATCCACGGCTCACACCCCCCTGGCCGACTCCTACTTATCCCCCCCTGAAACCTCCTGATTGAGTTGTACATTATATATAAAAAATTTAAAAACAAATATCTATCTATTCCTAACAATTTGGGCACCCCAAATACACAGAAAAAATGTTATATAAAAATAAAAGGATATAAAATAAACCAATATCTGGTTTATCCCAAAAATTAATTCCACCAATTATTATTACAAAATATTTTGTTATTAATTATTATTTAATTCAAACCAAACCGGTTTGGCACCGCCCTATCCAAAAAAATAACAATTTTTGCAAAATTGCAACCTCCACACAAAGCAGGTTTGCCAAAAATTTGCAAAATTACTGTATCGTACGATAATAAAATATATAAAAAAAATATATCCAAAAAAATACCGAAATAACCGCCAAAATAACCAGTTGGTTACGCCCTAGTATATTTCTATATATAAAAAAACCCACGGTCCCTGTTTCGGCGCCACGTATTGGGACTTTTGATAATACAAATAAAATTGCTGCGGGATAGCGTTATCCCCAGACGAACACAAGGATTTGGGAATCCCTTAAATTTTTATAACATTAGCCGGACATTCCAAAGGAAAGAAAAAAAACAAAAATTAATATATCTATAATTTAAAATACCTTGAACTAAAAAACTGTTGATTGGTGAACACTTCCAGTATGATGTCCTATTTCCCAAAATTTAATTTCAAAAGAAAATTCAGCAGCATCTGATGTTAGCTTTTAATTCCCTTCCTTAAATAGTTTTATAGCTTGTTTACAATTTCTCAGCAAATTATTGATAAATATATTGAAATGTTCATTTGTGTGTACTACAGGCATTTGATCTTCATGTTTAAAATAAATCAAACGTAATTTATGATATGTATCACTTTATTATTTTATTTTCGTTTCCAGACACATATAATTTGAAACACACCATTCAAAACTTCATAGAACATTTTTTTTTGTGTGGTTAAGCATAGCATTACAAAAATTTGATGTAATTATCAATGAACTTATTTATTTTTACTGAACATAAAGATGTTTAGAACAAACTTTAACAACAATATAAGATTATGTTTATTTCTTATTTTTAGTATAAAAATATTTGTGTCGTTATTGACACAAAGCTGAATTGTTTTCTTCTTTAATAACAAAATCGGAATTTTGTAAAAAAACTGAATTAAACATTTTGTTTGAAGAACCAACAATGGAATTAGTATTTATTTGTAATAACAACTTAACCAATTCAAAGTAATTAACAAATTAATTTAAAAACAGATTTTGTTCACAATTCAATCAAACATTTTCTTATCAGAACCAAAATCAGAATGAATCTAAAAATCCAAAATTGGAAAAATGTGATTTTCTTTTGACGTTTTTTATTTTTTTCTTTAAAAGAAAGTCAAGCAACTGAACAAACAAAAAAAACGAGTGCGTTCTTATATTTATGTTAATGTACGAATTGAAGCTGGTCTGTGTTAGGAGAAAAATTTAACTATTGTAATGAAAAAATGAAAAATGAAATGTTAATTGTGTTTGAGTCAGATCAAGAATAGGGATTGGTTTTATCATGTTAATTAGCATAAAGCCGACGTTACACTTTTTTCCACTAACTAAATTCAATTAAATTTTCAATCACTACTACATATATAAAGAATTTATTCTTTGATTATTTGAATATCAGACTCTTTTTGTTCTGATTGAAAAAACTACACTTTTTACACCCTTGCTATGCACAAAACACTTTTTTATTCTTATTAAATATTTTTTTTTAAATAAAAAATTAAACGTATGTGCACTGTAATTTTTTCTCAACGTTTTTTATACATAATTAACGCTTATACATAATTAACATTTAATTATGTATAAGCAAATTTTAAACATTTATTAATATATTGAATACAATAAATTTTACAACAATTAACAACCAAAAACGAAATGATTTGATAAAACGAAACTTGTTAGAATCAACATATGTTTTATATTTTTTCTGTTTACATTTGGCAAAAAAAGTTCCAAGGCATAAAAAGATAAAGGTGTGAAAATACTTTGTACAAATAAGACAAAACATAATTTCTTTTTTAAGGATAAAACGCATTGTTTCATCTTTTAAGAAAAAAAATTTCCTAGGTAAGAAAGGTAAGGTAAGAATTAAGATATATAAAACAATTTACAAACTGTAGAATATTGTAGATTTACATTTTTGTATTTAAATGATTTACATCCCGCAATTTTTGCTATTTTAATAGTATTGAAATAATGTGGACCTCTGAAATCATATTTTGGTTGTTTTGGGCAATGTGAAATGATTTGAAGGCATCTAGTTTTCATATCTGTCTAATATTTTTTACAAGTTTAGACTTGTAGGTATCAATTTGATGATGTGTTCTATCATTTTTTTGGATTAAGTAACTCCAATGTGTCATGTTCAAGTATATGTACTTTAAATTCATTTTACATTCACTTAAAATTCACTTTAAATTCACTTTGAATTAACGTTAAATTCTTTTTAAATTAACTTTGAAATAACTTTAAATTCATATTAAGTTCAATTTAAATTCACTTAAAATTCACTTTTAATTCAATTATTTAAAGTGAATTTAAAGCGAATCTAAAGTAAATTTAAAGTGAACTTGAAGCGAATTGAAATTGAATTCAAAGTGAATTTAAAGTGAATTTAAAGTAGATTTAAAGTAAATAAAGTGAATTTAAAGTGAATTTAAAGTGAATTTGAAGTGAATTTAAAGTAAATTTAAAGTGAATTTAAAGTAAATATATAAGTTTAAATAAATTTATTATGTTTTTAATAAAAGCGTTTTATAGATAACCGTTTTTTTATTAAAATGTTTTAATTCCTTATAAGTGAATTGTTTTAAAACATTTAACCGATATTTAAACGCTTTGCAGATGGTAAAACGTTTTATTATAAAGCAGTTTAAATAATTGTTTTTCTAAAACAGATAAATCGTTTTAAAACGAAACATTTAGATGTTTAAAATAATTGTGTTAAACGCTTGAAGTGTTTAACGTAGCGGCACTAAACACTTCAAATGTTTTAAATTAAAACACATAGTTTCAAAAAAACACTTCAACGTTTTACTTTAAAACGTTTGATAAAACACTTGAGTTTGTAGTGAATTTCTGGAAAGCTTCGATATAGTTTGCTTCCGTTATGCTAAAATGACGTAGTAAACTGGCGGCCTCTCCTCGCAGCAATCCTTTTAGGTACTGAAATTTTTGAACTGCTGACAGCGATGCTGAATCATGAACCGACGAAACATAGATATCGTAAAACGACTGCCACTCTGTGTAATCTCCCGAAAATGGAGGAATATTTAATTTCGGAAGCCGTACATCCGCCACAGCTTGAGTTGTATTGAGAGGATTCTCGAAGCTCACATTCATATTTGCATTATTGAGTCCCAATTTTCGAATTATCTTATTAAGTTCTGCTACGGCTGTATAATAACTTTGCTCATATTCCATGTCAGGTTGTAGTGATTGATCTAAATCAAACATGGCGTTTTCGATTTTAGTAAATTCTTCCATCAGTTTTTCCACGCAATTTAGCTTAGCCCGGCATTCTTCTATGGATGCTTCGGCTTTTTTCGTACTGTTAATGATGAAGGTCAACTTGCCCTTGTTAACGGACCGTTGCTTTTTTAATGCGTTGATAGCTTGTTCACTCATTTTTAAATTTTCACTACACTTTTCACACACTGATTTTAATTGTTTGTTTTAAACACTGGTGATAATTGTTATTTGCACGCGGTATTTTGCAAAATATCGAAAAGCTTTTGTATAAAGATTGAACCACGCCAATAAGGGAAGAATTTGATTTAATGTAATTTAATTTAATAACGCAAATGTCTGAGATTCTGAATGAATTCACTAGAGTTTATGATTATAAAAACCACACTTATAATATGAGCACGTGTTATCTTTATAAAGTTCAATAAAAAATGCAAAATTGAGTATTCAATTTAAGTATCAATTTATTTATTAATAATATTAAGATTTAAAATGATACTTATCGAGTTGTTGGCACGAGTTTTGACGGGATGAAATTCTTAAACTGCTTTTCCAATTATTTGCTGTTTGTCCAATAAATTTTCAAATCCGTCTCGAAGCACCAAAATGATGGGGCACAGACCGATGAGTATCGTTGTAGATGCTGTGCGTTTATTCCCACGCGGATGTGTAGATATCATATAAAATATGTAGATGTTATAAATAAATTTAAATCCTTTTAATTTTAATTTTATATTTTGTACACGTTTGCTTGATTTGAAATCACAAATATAATTGAATTTATATAATAAAAAATCTAAGTTTCAAAGTTAATAAAAAAATGATTATTTATTTTCGAATTTTCGATTGTAGATGAATTCCTGTATGTTATAACAAGCTACGAAGAATGCAATACTTTTTAGTACAAAATAAACATCATACAAGAATTCACCTACCATGAATATTACTGTTATGATTTTTAATAAAAATAAACAATAAATAATATTGACAAGATAGAAGTACAAATATTTTTTTCTTTAGGTTTTTCAATTATTTTTAAAGTGTTAATTAATTTAATTTAAGTTATTTTATTTTATTATAGTTGCTTATGAACAAAAGGAACTGATACGATAACGAGGTTGCTTTCAGAAGAAGGTATTAAAAACCTAGCTGATATTTTACGAAATCAGTCCTTCTCGAATATAGTTGATAAAACAACAGACGTAAGCTCCAAAAAATGTTTGGCGTTAATCGCAAGACATTTTGATAAAAAAGTACAAAGGACAACTGAATACATCATTGTACGGTCATCAAGAGTTGCATCAATTTGTGGTCATCAATAATTGCATCAATTTGTGGTCATCAATAATTGCATCATTGTATGGTCATCTAGAATTACAACATATATAACATGATGACACGTCACAATAACAATTGGTGAGTCGTTACAATGCAAATAAAATTATAAAAAATTTATTCGTATAAGCTTGGAAATACATTTGTTTTAAAGCAAAATCAAGCAATCAAAGAAGCAACTAATATTTTTTAAGTTTTGTTTTTTTTGTTTCTTATTTTTTTAGTAAAAAGCCTAAGTAATTTGAAAATTATTATATAAATATTTTGAATATCTTTTTCAATTATGGCCAAATCAAAACAGTTTTAAAAATAACAATGAAGATTCTCAGTATGAAACCATTGAGGGTATACCAATTCCTTCAAAAATTCTGGGTTTTAAAAAGATATTTCTACTTAATAACAAATTACGAAGTTTTGAAGCATTTTTCAACAAAATAGAAGAAACAAATTCCTCTATTTACGAAATCAAAAGTAGGTTATCAGGACTGGATCAGGTTTATAATGAATTTAGTTCCATTGTTGACACTTTAATAAACATTTTACCATCATATCACCTGAAGAGTTTTTATTTGCAACACCATCAACCTGCCACAACGCACCAATTACGTAATCATCAGAAGCAGCAATAGATCAATCTTTCTGACCACCCGTTAGTATTGTGTGGCTATTCAGTTATATACAATATCAGCAATTTAACACCAAGTAACTACCATCATATCACCTAAGGAGTTTTTATTTGTAATATAATCAACCAGCCAGTCTATCAACCACACTTGTTAATATCGAGTGGCTATACCATTATATATATTATCAGCAATTTAACACCAAGTAACTACCATCATATCGCTTAAGGAGTTTTTATTTGTAATATCATCAACCAGCCAGTCTATCAACCACACTTGTTAATATCGTGTGGCTATAAAATTATATATATTATCAGCAATTTAACATCAAGTAACTACCATCATATCACCTAGAATGTTTTTATTTGTAATACCACCAATCAGTCATTCCATCAACCACACTTGTTAATATCGTGTGGCTATACATTATCAGCAATTTGACACCAAGTAACTACCATCATATCATCTAAGGAGTTTATTTGCAACACCATCAACCAGCCAATCCATCAACCACACGTGTTAGTATTGTGTGGCTATACAATTGTATATTAGCAGCATAATTAAGTTAAAGGTGATGAAGGATGGAGTCTTGCCAGACACATCCGGGAGGTAAGGTTACTTTAATTGTTGTTACCTCTAGTTTTATTTGACCTTGTTGGGGTGAGATATTATCCATGAACACTAGTGTTTATATTCCGTTCACACAAATATACTGCATCGTAGTAGGCCTGTGATGACTCTGCAACCGGCTTGAACTATCGGCTGAATAAATGTCAGCAGGCCAGGGATAGCGAAAGCGTATTCCTTACAGGCAATCCATTTTCCGTTTATAACTGTGTCACAATTAGTTTATGAATATTTTTTTAAAATACAGCTGGGAAGTTTTCAAGGGGGTAGGGGGTCGCCAGAGTCTCATTATTTCACTTGCTTTTTTTCATTTCCGTATATATCATGTATTTCGTGTACATTACGTTATTTGTGTTGAAGTAGCAGGATTTCTTACTCGATCCCAGGGCTGCCGCTAGTCAAGGGCAAAAATATAACCTCGCTAGGTACGCGACCTGCTATGCCGCTTCATTGGTTCGCCAATGAATCAGCGCTTCATTATACAGTGTAACCAACACTTTAAAAGTCCTACATAATAAAAATCAACTAAAATCACCAAATAAACAAAAGCCTCAAATAAACCAATTATTGAGAAATATCAATAATTAAAAGATTACCCCCAATATACTAAAGTAAAAATAAAATCAATTTATAAACAAAATAATTTTTTCAATAAAAAAACTTAACATAAATAAAACCCCAAATAAATCAATTATTGAGAAATATCAATAATTAAAAAATTACCCAATATATTAAAGTAAAACTAAAACCCCTGAAATCAGCAAGATAATTTTATTAAAAATTACTTAACATGATTTCCATTTTATTGAACGTTAACAATAAATAATAGAGAATATAAATAATAAAGAATTTGTATTGTAAAGGAAAGTCAATTAAATTACGCGAACTTTAACGGTTGTAACGGCTGGACTCCGAACCGTCAGAGCCCGACCCAAAGAAGAGTCTAGTTAAACCAACGCAACCGCTACGTGGTCAAGTGAAAGGCTTCGCCGCAAAAGCCTTAAAAAAACTTAAAGTGTTTTATTTTTAAAAAAATTTTTCTTATTAAATCTTATAATATTTACCAAAAAGTAATGAAAAATATTGTAATCTTATCAAAGTGTTCATTAGAAGCCTTCTGCAACAATTTTACTAAGGAATTAGCAATTTTCATCTTGATTGATAAAAATTTCCTCAAAAGAAAATAACAGTGTGAAAATAAAATCTTTAAAAGACGTTAAATTAAATTGAATGAGAAGAAATAATCATAGAAGTGTTCAGTAACATCCTTTTAATAAAATTTTCAAACTAACAAAAATTCATATAACTTCATAAAAATTCATAAAATTCATATAGTAAGTGTTCAGCAAAACCTTTGTGCAAAATTCTCAATAAAAACAAAAGAAATATTCATAGAAGTGCTCAGCAAAATCTTTTATTAGATTCCTAATTAAATTAAAAGAAAATATTTATAGTAGTGTACAACCACAATCTTTATGAGATTTACAGTTAAATTAAAATCAAAAAATCATAAAAGTGTGCAGCGAAATCTTCTTACAAGATTTCCAATTTAACTATAAAAAAGTGTTCAGCAAAATCTTTAGTTAAATTAAAAAATGTTTACAAAAGAAACCGCATCTGTTTCCTTTCTTAATACAAGAGAATCAACACTATAGGCGAAGGACCACAAGTAGTAAGTCTCGAACTATTATTCTTGTCTATACTGTCTTCTGGTAGTTTTTATTTAATTTAAATGAAAACACCTATAAGCATTAGATCTTTTGAGTTTTGCTCAATTTATTTAATTTTCCAAATATTTCGAGGATTGTTTGTCCTCATCCTCAGTGATCTTGTAATAAGAAAGTATTGTCGCTATTGGTTCTAGTATCAAAAGAGCAAAAGTGAGCAAAACTCAAAAGATCTAATGCTTATAGAAGTTTTCATTTAAATATATAATTTTATATCATAAACAAAAACAACGTTATTTATTATTCTTGTCTTTTATTCGTAATCTAGTGAAATCACGGCAGGAAATCAGTGCAGAAATTGGAACATCCTGAAGCAGAATATACGAAACAACCACGAAAGACAGTAGTTGTACATCTTCAATTGACAGTATATGAGAAGAAACACAAGTGAAACCGGTTCAGACCAGTACTAAGCACCCCCTGAACCACCACAGCCCAAAACAGCGTACATTCGCTACGAATTCAAAAGAAAACTGCCAATGAAATCGAAATGCAGACAAATGTTTTGCAACAAAACATGGAAACAGCAAAAGAGGCGAATGAATTGAAAAAAAGAGCTGGAATTAAGAAAGTTGAAAATAGAAAATAATTTTAAAATAGAACGTGGTATGTATGATAATCTAAGTTTATTCGATTATTACTTTTAATTTAGTTTTCAAAGTTACTATAGTTATTTTATTCGTTTAATAGAAAAACTACGACAAAATGACGAACTTATCAAAATTGGAAAGCAGCTTTGTCAACAATACCAAATAAATAGAAATAACTAATACATATATTCTATTCTTTTTAAATTTTTATAAAGTGTCTGTGTATATTTAATTTTTATTTACAAATGAATTTTTATTAGCTGTGTATATTTTTTTTATTAATAAATGAATTTTTTATTTGAATTATTATTATATTTAAAATATTTTGTTTTATATTATGACATGACATAAAATCGATGATATTGGTAAACTAATTCAACTCAAGCGTTTGTTTGCCTTTAAATTAGCTTCTTAAAGCAGTCGTCTGCCTTGTATTAAGTGACTTGATATATAAATGAGTATTAAGATTGATCTTACAACCTCAACGGTGATTAACATAAATAAAACCAAACAGTTTGTTTACTTCCAACGGTTGTTAGTTTGGAACGATCGAATACGATAGAAACCTGTAACGTCTGATTATTTTCGAATTAAACAATAAAACCATTTCAAACATTTATTCAAGCATTTCAATAATTTATTCAAACATTTCAACAAATTCATTTTCTCTCAATAAAAATTTAAATATAAATTTAACGTTCAATTACTTAAACATCTAAATGGAAAAATTAAAATAAAAATCATTAAACACACTCTGCAAAAACGAAACGAATTAATGTTGATAGTTTTGTTCGGTTTTCGTTAAAAACGAAAACAAAAGATAACGAAAAAAAAATTATTATAAATGCCATCACGGCCGTATTTTTAATCAATCAACGTTTTGCTATTATAAAACGAACAGGTTTTTTTTTAAATTGATTCCATGTGTTAACTTTAACATAGCAAGTCGCATTTACTTTGCGAGGTAGATTGGTTTATAATATTAAAATCACCTTTGTAATATTAAATTAAAAGTTTTTAAAAAGGAAAAAAATATATATTGTAATGAGTAATAAAGTGTATAGTGAATATAAGTGCTTAGTGTTTTTTTTTATTCTACTCTACTCTTATAACTATAAAGTGTCGGGAAAATAATTAAATTATTACTTCCAAATATACAGAAACATAATAAAAATAAAAATGGCTGCTAACAATAGCTGTATGTGCACATAGTCTGCAAGTTAAAAGTTACAAATTTATCAATTCGACCATATTCGATTTCTTTTGTAATTAAAGCAATTGCACAGAAAAGTTAAAACAAAAAAATATTTTGGTTTTCTTTAACAGTGAATTTCTGAGGCTGTTACAACTCCCAACTAAATTTCCTTATAATTTCATTTGGTGTTTAATCAATTTCTTTCTTTTCTAAATGAAGGTGGACTAAATAACATAAATATCGGTGGCTTTTGCAAAGGATATACATAACCGCAAATCTTTATCGAATAAAATTTAAGATGAAATTTTATCTTAAGAATTTACTAATATTTTGGATTGGCTGTTTAAAGAATGATTAATTTCCTGGCTAAGAAATCAGTCATATTGATCTCATCATTATTAATGTTGAATGGATCCATAAGAAGAATAGTTTGAAAAGGACGTAACCATTAGAGTTACCACGCAACGCATAAGATAAGTTTCTTTAATTTTTTTTTTCTTATATTAAATATTTTTTCTTGATTACTTCTTTTGTATATAGTATGTTAGGCTAGGTTTACAAATTCTAGGAGGTTCCCACTCCCAGCTTCGTCTGGGGATAAAATTTCGCTTCCCGGTGATAATATTTTATTGGTATAGTTTTTTTTGACATATGTAATTTTATTTGTGTTTTATAAAAGTCCAAGATTACTAACACGCGATTACGGAAGTGGCGCTTCGAAACGAAGGAATAAATGATAGTTTAGTGTTTTCTTGAATTTTTGGCGCAAATAAGGGCGTTGACAAACCAGTTTTTTACGAGAACTTAAGGAACGATCTTAAATCGTCCTTATTTCAAAATGGATTTGACGGATTTTTAAAAGTAGATACACTTAGTATACTACTGAATACAAAAATGATTCTGGCATTTAAACAATTTTGCACTGAAGCTCAAGAACTTATGCGAGAAAGGAATCAGGTCTAACCCTTCAGGTTAGATCACTTTCTGACATAGTTCTTGATAGTAGAACATACAGTCACTCTGTATGTAAACCATCAACCTCCACGAGGTTAGGGATGGAAACGAGCAACTAAATAAATTTGACTGAGGTAAAATATAACAATTTTACTATCTGATGACAAATAAATGTTTTAGACAAAGTTGTCTCGGCCGATCGATGGTTGAGCTTATGATAAACCCTGTAAAAGTTTTTGAACTAGGAACAGAGGTACGTGCAATTAATGGGTTATGGTGGTGGTTTATGTGATATTTTTTGATAAACCAGTTTTGGTTTTTGTTATTTTTTATGATTATAGATTTTTTTGGCGCAAAGTTTTGGCGTAATTTATTTTTGATTAAAACCAGTCTTGGTTTTTTTTTGATTATAAACATTTATAATGCAATTAAATTAGTTGTATGTTTTTTTTGATTGTGATAATTTAGTAAATGTTTTACATTAGTTGTAAATAAATAAATTTTCTTTCTGAACTGGTAGGCCTAAAAAGCCATCCATGGGACTTCAACCCCTCAACAATTGTTAAAGCTAAAACGACATCTTACTCAACAAAAACATTTAAGACGACACCATAATCAACAGAACATTAACAACACATAATTAAACAATACAATCATCAACAACACAATTATTTAACATTAAACATAACATTAAACATAACATTAACATTAACATTTAACAAATCAGTTAACAATACATTTGTTAACATCCAAACCACAATCATCAACCATACACGTACTAACATTTGAACCACTATAATGAACAATACATTTATTAATATCTAAACGACACTATTATCAACACTACATTTACTAACATTTAAACCACTATAATTAACCATATATTTATTAAACATTAAAAGACTCAATAACAAACCAACATTACATTTTCTTAAAAAACCTAAAAATAAATACATCAACAAACAAACGTCAAAGCTGCAGCAGGGGAAACAGATAAGAATGTTGGTTGTAAAGTTGTTGGCCTCAAAAATCCATCTATTGGCGAATTCAGTACACATTTTTCAAAGCTAAAGCAGTACGCTACATATACGCCAAATTGAATAATGCGTAAAATACAGCAACTATGGTGGTTGATATGACAAAAAAATTAAATTCGCACACCTTATTTTTTATATATTTTTTTTTAAATAAATTGTTACTTTTTTCCGTAAAAATGTTAGTAAGCAACTAAACGTCATTAAACGTCAAAATGTTTATGTTGTATGAAACTATTTCAGACAAACATTTTTCTTTAAATTTTTTTATTGTGTGAATCAAGAAAAGACAAATGTTTCTTTTGTCAAACTTTTGTCACACATTTGACACAAAATTGACAAAACCGATCAGAATCGAACCCCTGTATTTCAAGATTAACATAGATTTCGATTTTTTGTATTCCGACTCAACCAACAAACTTTTATCAAATTTGAGTTCTTTAATTAAATTAATAATACCATATTACCAAAAAAACATAAAGGATGAGGAGAGCCTTCGAATTTTAAGCAGTATAAAGGAAATTTCATCAAATGGTAAGCTGTTCACTAAATAAGCATTACACTACTAACATTTTGATGAAATTATACCATATTTCTGCTAATTTTTAAATACTTTCTTTGCACCACAGATTCTCGTGATTGTACTTTATTACTACTTTTAAATACTATCATAAATCCATCCTTTATAACACCAGCCAAAGGAAATAAAAAAAAATAAATTACAATAAAGGAAGCTCAAGACAGCATGATCCTTCATTTAAAACATCTAAGAACTGTAATGTCGTCAATACGCAAAAATAAAATTCGAATCTTAAATAAACGATTCAGCAAAAATAAATTTCCCTAACTGAAAAAATAACAACGAAAACAAAATTAAATAATTTCTCTCTGGTAACTCTTCGTCAAAAAAGAAAGATCATGATGCTTGTCAGATACAATTTTGAGATTCATTCCATGTTTAATTGTTAAACAATTCAATTCGTGTTTAGCTTTAAAAAAACAACATTCTGTTTTTCTTTAATTATTAAACATTCCGATTTTGATTGAAAATTTCAATTACATTGCTAAATTGCATTGAAAGAAAAATTAATAAACTTCCAGTTTTGTTTGAGTTTAATCATTTTTGAAGAATTTTATTAAAAACATTAAGAAAAGAAAAACAGAATGAAAAAAAATTAGACAGTGGTATAATTAAATTTGTAAAACAAATTAAATGTGTACAAAAACAAAAATTACTAACAGTATCCACAGTATTTTTCAATTTTTTTGTTAATAATAAACGCATCAAATTAATCCATAGTAAAAAAAAATTTGTTGTTTATTTTTCGACACAAAATGGCTGATGGCTTATAAAAAAACGATTACATATTTTGAGTGGACGAAAAATAAGAAAATTATTCAAATAAAAAGGAATCTTGGACTCAACAAAAAAGGTTATATACATATATCGAAATTATTGTATGATATTGGCGAAGGAAAGGGTAACTCAAGGAAAGTTTGGTTGATTGGAAAGGTTGCATATATACATATATATAGAAATTATTGGATGAGATTGGTCATTGAAGGGCTCAAAAAGGAAAAGGGAAAAACCGAACAAGACATCAAAATTGAAAAATTTTACTATATAACAATAGGCGAAGTGAACTGGATCCAGGCCAACAATCAACAAAAAAAAATTTTAACATCAGTTCCTTTTTTTTATTATTTTTATAAACTATAAATATTGATTACTGATTTCTTGTTGAATTTGTTAGAATGGTAGATTGAAGGGAAAGTTAGTTTTAAGAGATTTCCATATCGAGATTCACCGGAAGAACATTCCGTAGCGTAAATTTGTCGTCTTTATTTCAGTAATTTAGTGTGAAAAGTCCAAAACCAGTATAGAACTCTCCACGAATGCATACAAGAAAAACGTGAAAAGTTTTATAAAGAAAAAGTAACGCTTCAGCTTATAATCGTTGTTATTGGAGAATCAATTAATTCAATAAATGAAACTTTTATTTATATTGACGGGAATATTTTGCTGTAAAAGTGCTTTAAAATAATTCATATTTTGAACTTAGAATACCCAGTTTATAGCGAAGGTATTTTTGGCTATTTTATTATATCAACAATTTTTTTATAATATCAACACAACATTCGATAGAAAAAACTCTAAAGTTTCTGGACTAGTATCTCATTTAAATAATTTAAAAGTTTAACATGTTTACTAATTAAGGTATTGGGCCCTATTCGCTATTCGCTACTATTGGGCCCTATTCGATTTATAGAAGTTGCTATTCGAAAGTATTGTCAAAAGTTTCTTTTATTTTAAATATCGATTTTTTCGAGATCGAAAAAATCTTTTATCTTTATTGTTTAAATGTCAAACAAATTTAACAAAAATGGCAACAAACATAATGGTAAATTTAATTGTTGTACTTAATTGTAATTAAATGTATTAATGATTGTAATTGTATATATATTTATATATAATTGAGCCAACATAATTAAAATATTGATATATAAGTACATATATATTATACTTATTTAATTTTTCCAGATAAAAACGGAAGAGAAGAAAAAATTTCATCAGAACAAAAAGAAATCTACGTCTCATACACGGAGGAAAATAAATTCTTTAGGAGCAAAAAGTGTAGTGATCAGAGCGTGGATTATCTTTGGGAAGAAGTGACCACACTTCTTAACTGTGTAAAAGGTCCCACAAAGACCAAATCGGAATGGGGAAAGATGAAATATATTTACATAGTACAAATATGTTAAACCAGTTTTGTGTTTTCAATATTTTTAGACGTTTGACAACTGGCGCTACAGCGTCAACTTTAAAGCACGTACATGGAAAGAGGGACTCCTAAAAACTGGCGGTGAAATATCTAAGGCCAAACCGCTTAACGAGCTTGAGTTAAGGGCCCAATCCTGTTGGGGATAAGTTGTGGTTGACGGATGTCCAGGGGTTGAAGATGTGGGTTTCGACGTTGAAACAATTTATATAGGAGGAGGCAACACAGTCGAAACGATTGAAGTAAGCCACATAAGTGGATCACCAAGTGCCATTCCACCAAATACCATTCCAACAAATATCCAGGATACCCCGCGCAGGGATGAATACAACCGACCTAAATCTGGTATATATTTGATATAGTTTTTAAATGCATGAAAACTTTTTATTTATTTTGTTTTATAGACAGAGAATTCAAGTCGTTAATATTAAAAATTGAAAATCAAAGGTCTTCAGAACACAGAAAAATCAGTCAGCAGCAGTCTCTTTGTGGTTTGCCCATACCGATCAAATTTACAGGTTAAAAAAATTCTTTGGGCATTTAAACTATCCAAACATGAAGGATCGATGTAATGTGATCCAAAATTGCAACTATAGGGTAGATATGAGTGATGATGTTACCTATTCTAGCAGATGGCGCTTTCCCGACATAATTAATGATAGTGCTGTCCTTGTCAATCTGTGTAAACGTGTCTACGTGCTTCAAAGTTTGAACAAAAAAAATTATTAAAATTATGTATTACTATTATTTTTTTCTTTATTTTTCAAGACGTACGGGTCTACGACGTACATTTACATTAAAACATTAACGGCCGAAGCATTTAAAATTTCAAAAAACTATTTTGGAATAACTGAAAACAAAACCCGGTAAGATCAACTTGATTGAAAGAAACAGAGTTAATTATTCAATAAAAGACAGATTTCGTGCAACAGACTTCAACACATCTGTTGTCTTTTATTGAATAATTAGTTCTGTTTTTTTGAATCAAGTTGTTCTAACCGTATATTATTTTCAGTTATTCCAAAATAGTTTTTTGAAATTTTAAATAGTTCGCAATTTTACTTTATTTTAATGGTTTGATTTAAAAGCATATGAAATTAAAGCATATGCTCTGCATAACGGTTGCGAACTTGTAAAGTCTAATTATTTTCGTATTAAATAATAACACACATTTCAGCTTCTCAATGATTTATTCAGAAACATTTCAAATCTTTTAATAATTCATTTTCCTTTTAATAAAAGTTCAAATTCAAACGATAAACGGTCATCTCTTTAAACACCTAAATAAAACAAAAAAATATTAAACGTACCCACAAAAAAGGAAAAATTGAACGAAAAATGTATTCTTTTTAATGATGGTAGACTTTGTGTTTGGTGCACGAAAGATTATTATAAATGCCATGATGGCGTTTGTTTCAATTTAATTCGATGTTTAATTTTTAAATGGTGAACATTTAATTGTAAAAATTAGTTTTTTTAATAAAAAAGAAAAATGTTAGTGAGTTTCCAGGGTCCTCAATATAAAACCTGAACAGCGCCAAAAAAGAAAAAAAATCTAATGGGCGATTTACATGTTCCAATATTTTTTTCCAGTAAAAAAAGAAGCAATAAGTATATCATGATTTCCGTATGCGAGACAAGAACAACAATATAAATATGCAAAATTTTGCTGGAGTTTATTTTTAGTTTTTGAGCAAATGTTGTCATAAAACTGAGAATGTTGGTATAAAATATACTTCACCCAAGTATATTTTATGGCAACAAAATGATTTTATTTGAAAACAATTAAGTTTTTGCTTGTCATTTCAAAAATTTATAGCATCGATATCGTTGATTGTTTTGAGTAGCATCGACATTTTTAAATTTCATTGCAATTTCAAAGTTGAAAAATGAGTGGTAAGAATTTATTATAATTATATTAGAAATAAACCATATATTAATGTTCTCCTTTACATTTTTAATTTTAGCAAAACGAATAAAAATATTAAAAGATGAACGCATTAATTTATTGCCGGATGTATATGGTAAGACAAAAAATATTTAGGTTATGAACAGTGTATTGAATAAAATGAAAAATTTTACTTGTAGGGTAATTTGTATACGGTGAAACGGAGGAATCGTCACCAGATTATTTATCGCACGATGCAGACCCGGCAATAAAATATGGAGGGGCTGAAATCTCACAGCTCTGAGATATCAAGACTTCGGTCTGGGTTAAGGATTTTGATATAGTTTTCGGCAAAAAACTTTTATGAGGACATAGTTTTTAGTTTTGGACAGCGATGTATATCAAACATAACTCTTTGTTAAAGTACAAGTATTTTTTATCTCTGTATAAAAATTTATTACAAAACCAACACGAAACATCAATACGTTGCCGGAAAATTATAATCAAAATTCCAAAAATATTGTTAAATTAAATAAAATCAAACTTTTTCAAAATTCCAAAAATATTCGAAAAATTAGAATAAAATCAAATATTTAAATTTTTTCTAAATTCCAATAATATTTCAAAAATTCTTAAAAATTCAAACTTTTTCCAAAATTCTAAAAATATTGCAAAAATTATTACAAAATCAAAAATTGAAACTTTTTTCAAAATTCCAAAAATTATAATAATATCAAAAATTAAAAATTTTTCAAAATTCTAAAAATATTTCAAAAATTCTTACACAATCAAAAATTAAAACTTTTGCCGAAATTCTAAAAATATTGCAAAAATTATTACAAAATCAAAAATACAAACTTTTCAAAATTCCAAAAATATTTCAAAAACTATAACAAATTCAAAAATTGCCATGTCCAATTTCATTTTAAATTACATTTACGTCATAAAAACAGCTACATTTTTTTTTCCAAAAAATTTTCTAAAAAAATAAATGAAATCGTTTTTTGACACACTTGACATTATTTTTTGACAAACTTATAATGCCATAATTCTCTATAATAATAATTAAATATCATGCCATACAAACTATAAATTTTATTTTTTTCTAAAAAAATTGGGTAAAAAATAAATAAAAACCTTTCTTTTGACACACTTGACAACATATTTTGACAAACTTATAATGCCATAATTCTCAATAATAATAATAAAATTTCATTTCAAAGAAACAATTTTATTTTTTTCCAAAAAATTGGGTAAAAAACTAAATAAAAATCTTTTGACACACTTGACAACATTTTTTTGACAAACTTATAATGCCATAATTTTCAATAATAATAATAAAATTTCATTTCAAACAAACCATTTTGTTTTTTCCAAAAAATTGGGTAAAAAAATAAATAAAAATCTTTCTTTTGACACACTTGACAACATTTTTTTGACAAACTTATAATGCAATAATCTAGTTTTTGATCTCACATACCAATCCCTACCATCAAGATTTCTCCAAATTTAATGTTCCTACTCGTAATCACTTAAAATGAACGTTTTTTAAGCCAAAAATATGAAAATTTGCTATTTTTGACACACATAATGATTTTTTTGACACACTTCCGGTACAGTTATCGAACACAGCGTCCTTTCGGACCTGCCCCTTGTGAATACCTATTTTTAGAAAAAAAAATTTTTGAAATCCCTCCAGCGGTTTTCCCTGCAGCGTAGGTAATGACGGCGGACGGCCGGCAGACAGACATACATTTTTTTTTTTTGCTTTTTTAGAATCAGGAGGTCCTAAAACGTCGAGAAATGTAAAAAAAAGTGGGGGTAAGAATTTGACTTTGAGCTCATGAATGTAATACTTAGGTCTTTCAGACCGAAGTAATATAGGTTTATACACAATAATTCTGTTTGTTTTGGAACATAAAGTTTTTTACTTAATTAAAACCATTTTATTTACTTTCAGAGGATTTGATAGAAAACGTTCGATTGTATCCTGCTCTATGGGACTGTCAGTCAAATGACTACAAAAACAGAAACATGCGAGACCGGTATTGGGACGATATTGCCACAGCTATGAGTATCTTATATATTATCATTAAATAACTTAAATAAATACATCTTTTTACAGACAATACATTTTTTTACAGATCTGACTTCGAATGATGTCCCAGCTTTAAAAAAGAAATGGGATGGTGTGAAGGCAAGCTATGCAAGGTCGAAAAAAAATTTGCCGAGTGGATCGTGCCGGCAACAGAAGTCTTACAAATATGCTCAGGCAATGTCCTTTTTGGATGACACCTTTGAATCAAGACCGTGAGCAATATAATTATATTGAAATTTAACATCAAAAATCTATGTTGAATAATTTAATCTTTAATCATTTTTAGGATGTCGTCATTGACAAATATAGATTCGAACGATGGTTCATCCACACCTCCACAAACTCCACAACTCCTCCACAAACGAAAATTATCAAACGACGACATTTCTATTAAACAAAAAACACTGGAAATTTTGGCACGTCGGCCACTGGCAGTAGCAGACAGCCTAAAAACTGCTTCTGACGCTTTTTGCGATTTCATAAAAATTGAATTGAATAAATTAAAACCTGATTATGCTTCAGAAGCGCATATTAAAATTTTAAAAGTAGTTAATGATTTGGTAATAAAACAAATGAATGAAAATTAAATTATTCAAGTTTTTTTATTAATTTGCAAAATAAACAACAACAAAAATTAATATATTCTTTTATAGATATAGACATTTCTATAAATTTATATTTTCTCTATTTGCCAAGGAACAGCTCCTTCGTTAACAAAAAAAATCTGTAAATTTATTTCGAATTGCCTTGGCATGGGTGGTTGAATTAAACGATCTGGCATTGAAATTGCTACTGCCGGTTTGCTCTTGTCTCCAGCTACCGTCAATTATTGTACCATCAGCGTTTTCTGTATCTACTAAACCAGTTGAAATATAGGGAATTGTAGATTTTTGTTGCCTTAACCAGTTATGGAGACATACGCATGCACTTATAGTTTTCTCCGTTGTCCCCGTTCTCCGTTGTTTCTCTATTGCTTGAGTTGTTTCTTTTATAATAAAATGAACGATTGAAGGAGAGCATTTGTAGGCGTGCGAAATACTTTTTTGTGACTCTCCAGTTGCTAAATATCTGAAATACAAATATAAGCAATATAAAATGTTTTACTAGCAAAAAGAATATTATGATAAAAACAATTTTACTTACCTAAGAGTGATGGCCAATCTAACACTCGTTTCGATACTTTTTGTTATAAAGTCTTGTTTTGATATTGCTGGTCCCACTAGTGATAGAAGTACATCAAACTGCTCAGCACTCATTCGCATGTAGTTATAAAATAACTGGGGATCATATATTTTCATAGGAAGAATGTTTTGTTGATATGCCCCTGATGCGTCCCGCTCCTTATAGTAGGGACGGACCCAATACCGTTTCTTTTTCTTTTGTATGCTACTGTTATTTTGGTTAGTATCTATATAAATAAAATTCGATGTCTGTCTGTCTGTCTGTTCGGCATAAGCTCCGAAACGGCTGAATTGATTTAGATGAAACTTGACATACATAAAGAAAGGAATGCCAGGAATGTCATAGACTACTTTTTTTTCATAGAATTTATGGTTTTTATAATAGAATTCTCCATTACTTAATTCATAGCAACGAGTTTGCCTAAATGTTGATTACATACATTTGGTTTTATTTGTTCGAATTATATATATGTACATATATGAGTATAATTCATAGCAATGAGTTTGCTTAAATGTTGATTAATTATATATGTCCTAATTATATATGAGTATGTAGGTAAGTTTTTATTATATAGAGACAAATTTGTATTTTGTTGTATATGTTTTAAATCCTAACTTGCAATATTTTCTCATTAGTTGTTTATGAAGATTTTTAATTTAGAGAAGAATTAATGTGTGTTTATGTATTTAGTTTATTTATTCCGAGAGAAATTATTAATTCGTTGTATATGTTTTAAATCGTAATACATAAAGATTATATTTATTGCGTAGCTACTAGGGGGGGGGGGGCGATCCCATGGGCTTTGAAAAAGAAAATAGTACTATACCAGTAGTACTATATACTATAGTGGTATATAGTACTACTGGTACTGTATAGTATATAGTACTACTGTTAGTAGTACTATATACCATGGTACTATATAGTATATACTATATACTATACTACCTCACTACCATATACCATAGTACTATATACCATGGAGATAGGGCTGTTTAATCCAGATGTTTTTGTAAATTAGTTAAGCAGAAGGTGCATGCATTGTAGATTAGAAGATATTGGATTGTGATGGATAGTAGCTGTATCAAAGTTGGAAGAAAAGATTGCGTTGGCGTTCGGTGGGATGGGGTGGAAAGGGGGGGGGGGGGGGAGTGAAGCCCGCGGGATACCCTCTAGTTAAATATAAAATTGATCAAAATTTGATCATCATCACTATCATCACCGAATATAATATTTAAAGCTCTTTGATCGATATAAGAATCCATGTTTATAGTTTAAATTTAGTAAATGAAAACAAACAACAAAAGAATATTTAATTTTTCAATAGTTTGTAGTTTTTCAATACCTGTCAAAAATTATAGCACGACGCCTTCTATATAATAAATTTCTTTCTCTTTTTAACTACAAAAAATATTATATCGCGTGTAGCTCTAACTTTCAGTAAAAAATATGCTGGAAAAAAATGTTGGAACATGTAAATCGCCCATAAGTCTGATTTATCAAACAAGTTATATTTACATTTTAAAAATATATTAAAACTAAAATTGATCATTAAGACTAAAAATAGCCATGTGAAAATTTTTTTTGCTTTTTATTTAATGAATTATAAAAAAAAATGGAAGGTCAATCCATGTTTGTATTTTTTTTAAACATTAAAAATTTAAAGTCATATAATTGATTTGATATAAATGTCGAATACAATAAAAATTAATAAATAAATACATATATATATTTATCAAAGTGGATGTATCTTCATATTAATTCGAAACAAAACAGAAGGAAAAATTAGTTTCTTACATTACCAGAACAATATTAACAATGGTAGTGCTTCATTGGTGTTAGAGATGAGCCTGTCAAATCGATAGAATTCCAAGAAAGAATATTTCCTGAATAATTACAATTCGATTAGTGACACTGATAATACTGAAAATAATAAAGGATTATATTAATGGTGGTTTGCTGAGTTTCTTTATTCATGCATGTGTCGTTACTGTTGGGGAAAAGAAAAGGGCTTAGGCTGATTCATATTACAAGATTGGGCTGTTGGTCAGTAAATAAATCAATCAAGACGACATCAATAAAACATCAACCCAGCCAAAAACCGTAAAGTTGTTTTTTTATTGTTTTATATAGTTATCATTAGACTTATTCTAGATTTTATTTTTTTGTTTTTCTTATAAAATGATTGGCTAATAGTGTAAAATAAGAGATTTTCAGGGTCAGGATAATCCGTTCATCCCACAGTTTTCTTTTTGTTGTTATAGATACATACAGTTATTGTATCATTGAATATTATTATAAAAATCCAAACGGATTCACGAAGTGGAACCAACAAAATAGAACAAACTTGACAACCTAAGTTGCGCCAATGGCAATAAATGTTGTTGACTTCTGTTTCAGTTTCTTTCTCAGGCTGTTGGTTCTCTTCATTTTCTTCATCCAAATCAATTGCAGTGTCATTTAAAAACATATTTTGAAGTGTAAAACCGCATAAATTATTTGGGCCGCTTTTTTCGGTGAGTAATGCAGTACTCGATGTCGAAATAAACAACGAAAGCGTGTTTTAACAATGCCAAAACATCTTTCGATGCAATTTCGGGCAGATGTTAATTTTTTGTTAAATTTTTTTTGCGAGCTAAGTAGTGGTTGACTAGAGGGAACCAAAATCCACGGCTCTAATGGAAACCCTGAATCAGCTGTACATAGAAATATTTGCTTAAATATTAACATCTAAACCATGTTTTGCAATTTACCTATAATAAATTCGCTCTGCGTCTGGACCGAACTATATCTGTTTAAGAAATGGCTTCTTAGCTTTGAGGTTTTCCAAACAGCAGAATCGTGTACAGAGCCAGGAAGAGATGCATTTGGAAACAAAATTTTCATGTCTGCATTGCAACACTAAAAATAAAATAATATTTTGTTCGACACATTCAAACTATAAGCCAAAGTTGTTAAACTTACTACTAACACGTTCAAACTATGAAAATCTTTGCGGTATAAGTATAAGTTACCTGGTTTTTCAACTGAATTTTTTCCGGAGGAGCAATTAATCATGTGAACGTCAACTGCAGCAACTATATTGGATAACCCTTATTTTTGTTGAAATCTATTGATCAAAATATGTATATTTTCTATCACATGTAATTGGTTAACTGAACTGTATGAGGTTAATTTTACCTGGTTTTGCTTTTAGTTTTTTCCAAAATAGTTGTAGGAAATTTTAAATGCTTCGGCCGTAAATATTTTAAAATCAACTTTCTCACATTGGTAACACATCGAGACACACTAGGTTGAGATAAACCTAAAATATGGTTACTGCCAATGGAAGTTTGATAGCTTCCTTGGCCCTAAAAATGACACGTAGCCAAAACCTTTAATAGATACCAATATAAGATTTTTTAAATATGAGTTTTAAAAAGGAATACGTACCTGCGTTTGAAATGGAATAGATTTGAAAGTTGATTTTGATTCTAGTTCTGATATAAGTGTTAAAACACTTGATTTTTCTAGACGAAAATATTTGTGGAAAACACTACTTGGCAAATCCATAGGCTTACTGGTCTTTCGGATTTGTCTTAAATTTTTTCTAAGCCTTTTTCTAAGCCTTTTTCTAAAATAACGTACGAGTGTTTTTATTTGTAAATAGTTTTGTATATTAGTAATCTAATACATAACTAAAGAAATATTTTAGACTAAGAACTTACGCAGCCACACGTTTTTCCTGAATCCAGAGTCTTCTTGTGATATAGAAATCCATTGTGATAAAAATTTATTTAATTAAAGCAAAAATTTCAGTTTAGCGCTTTCTTATATATATATATATATATATATATATATATATATATATATATATATATATATATATATATATATATATATATATATATATATATATATATATATATATATATATATATATATATATATATATATATATATATATATATATATATATATATATATATATATATTGAAATATATATATATATATAAGAAATATATATATATAGAAATATATATATATATATATATTCAGGCTAGCGCCTCGATTTGCAAACTCCATATTCGTCCAAAATCTTTAGCTTTACGTCCTAGCATCATAATGTACTATTAAAATATAGGCAGTGTTTTTGTTGAATGTTTAGTGATTCGAAGTAATCCCGCCATAGTTTGCTTTTCGCATAGAAAAAATAAAATTTTAAAGCTTGAATAGCAATTTCTGTTACATTTTCTTTTATTTTAGACAGATTAAAATCTTCATATAAAAAAATAAAAGAATAAGAGAATAAAAGATGTGTATTGAATTGAGCCCATTGTAACTAATATAGTTATTAGTTACTAACTAAGTTATTGTAAAATTTACTTTCGCTTTCTAAAATTTACTTATACTTTATACAAAATAATTCATTGAAGTATGTACATATTTTAATATTATTATATTATTATATGTATAATAAAAATTAATGTAAATAGTTTATTAGATTGCTTTTGTAAAAGCTTTATATGTAAACCATGATATTTTTTTCTTATGTAATCATTGTTATATACATTGTTATATACAATATATTATAAAAATAGAAATAAAAAATATTTAAGGAATAAATATCGTTTTTCAAATATTCGAACAGCATTAATTCAAACGAAAACTATTTTGTTTTAAGCGTATTTTAACTAAAAAAAACAATTAAATCGGCAATAATACTGTTGAAGTTGAAACAAAGTACGGACATTGAATTTAAAAAATCAATCTATTGGTTTAAACGACAATAATTAAAAGGAAACACTATTGAATAAAATATTATTATTTTAGGCCAAAAACGAAGATATATAATCCAAATAATAATACTTTGGTTTTAAAAACTTTATTTGAAAATAAACAATTTTTGATTTGAAAGTTATATTTTTGATTCAAAGGCATAAAAGAAAATCAAAAGTGCGTCTACATTTGAATCAAACATTTTTACTATTGGCGGCACTATTGAAAGTATGTTTTATTGGATCAAATGGCTTTTTCGTTAGTTTTACTAACTTTTTTCTTTCAGTGTATGGACTACTTGGAGCAATAATTTCCGAAGCAACGCACAAAAAAAAATCGTAAATTATCGTTTAAAAAAAAAACGCCACACCGCATGTGTTAAAAAAAAGCATGGAAAACAACTGATTGGCGTTCGTGGCAGCATCCCTTATTTGATCGATGTATTGCTAGAGAAGGCTTTGAAGTCATATCAGCTCTTTGTGAAAAGTATGTACGCACGTCGTACACACTACTTTCCGAAACGATAGCAGAAGATAAATTACTTGAGTGTGAAATGGATATTCTAACCTTTGTAAATGATTGTCAAAACTTTTATGGGCAAGTATGACCTTTAAAGTTCATTGTCTTCTTCATATGGGTGAAAGTGTTCGGAAGAATGGGCCCTTATGGGCAACGTCAACATACTCATTTTAAAGCAATATTTATCAGCTAAAACAAGGTGTAACCGGTCCAAAAGGTGTAATGAACAAAATTTCAAATCGAACATTACGTCGTAATGCTTTTAAAAGTTATATATCTACTTGTAAACATAAACATTCTTGGAACTTGTAAAAGCGTACTACATAAACGCAAACAAATATCCTTCAATTTCACTAGAGATGAGAACGGGGTATTATTAGTTAGTGATAAAAATAATTGTGTAGAAAGATGCAGTCGCTGTATTTATGGAGAAATTGTCTATCACAGCAAGATATATAGAAGGGCAAAAAAAACTAATAATACTTACGGATTTCTGGACAGGATAGTCTTTCATTTATCACGGCGCGAAACTTAATGCATTTTCCAAAAAAACTTTTTCGACCAACAAACAACCTATGTATCGAATTTTCAAAAAGTATCGAATTTTCCATTGGTCATAACTATGTTCAGAATACTAGGATCAGACTGATCGAGTGCCGATCGATTTCGATAAAATCTGTTATTAATTAAGGTCTTCTTATATAACTTACAGTGTAAGAAAAGAATAGGTAAACAAAATAGCGACATTCCGGGAAAGGAGCGAAATCCTGAAATCCATATTAATTCCGCTATTGCATTTTACATTTATAAGAGGGTGGATGTCTTGTGGTTAAGAAAAATGGACGGTACGTTGCATTTTAATGCAAATTAACTCTAATCCATATTTTTGATCGAACTATTGCTATTCTTAACTTACAAAAAAAAATTTCACGTACATAATTCTTAATTTTATTTGTTGAAGTAGTGGTAGTTGTGGTATTACGGGTGTAGAAAGATGTTGGAGCTGATTGTAATATTTCATTATTTGATTTATGTAATTCAGTCTTTTTGTTTGCTCCAGTTGTGACAAATTTTTACGGTCTCTATCGAATTAGCTATTGAAGGGACTGCTCCAGATTTTGATATAAAAGGTTGACTTGATTTTACTACAGCTGGATCATTGGTTAATGCCGGAGGATAAAGTGTTTGTTGATATATTTGCATATTAATATTTATCGGAGATGAAATTGTTGTGGGCACAAGGGATGTAACTTGTGCTGTTAGTTGAGATGAAAAATATTGTTGAACAGATGTATTTGGAATTTTTGAAACCTCAACATCCTTTTTGGATTCACTGCTGATACTGTGGCTGTAGTTTTTGAAAAAGTATTAGTTGTTGTACTGGACTTTATGTTATTTCATGCGGATGGTTTATTCCGACGATCACATTTTATCATCATTTTTCGTTAGTACTTATAACAAGCTTATTTACAATATCTTTTGTTCTACTAATATTTACATACACTGCAGAAGTATTTGTTACATTTTGATTAGTTTTTTGGATTATTTGTTTTTTAACACACTTGCTACAGCTGGTACTTATATATTCATGTTCGTGAATATCGACGAAGGAACTTGAATATCTTTATTTATGTTTTTGTTTATATTTACGGACACATTTTTATCTATAGCGTTTTGATAACATTGTTGATTTGAACTTTTTTTTTTCATTAACAGGACCAGGTGAAACTGTCTGACTTATAATTTGTGTGTGTTGACTGTTTGTTGACCATCAATGTGTGAATGTAGTTGTATGATTACATTTGACGTTGGTACATATTCAGTTTGGTTTTGCGATTTCATTGAAGTAAAAATAGCAACATTTGGATTTAATATATGATGATTTTGTTGTGGAGTTTGAGATTGTGATCGATGCTAAGGTGTTTGTGTAGGTAATTGCTGGTTGGAATTTGTTGAACACATATCAAGTTTTGGTTAATATTTTCAATAATTTCATGTTGAATATAATCTTCTTGATGCTGATGTGGAATTTCCATTTGATGATGTTCTTGATACTCTATTCCCATAGGAAAGTGCCACATAGGTTACATTATAACACCACTAGGTTGCTGTCCACCTTAAGCATTTTCTTCAATGTTACCATCCTTCCATTTTTGGCAACAACATAGACGAAACTGATGGTATCAATCCAAGATACGGAATAAAAATATTCGTTGCTTCGAATGTATTACTTTTTTTCGAAGCTTAGTGACCACAACTACCCGATGTGAAGCGTTCGTTATATTTTGATTATATTTTATTTTTCTCATTTTTTTTTAAATTAATCATTATTCTTTTTTTTTAAATTTTTTTTTTTCAATATATCTTTGTTTTTTTTTCTTTTCTATTTTTTTATCTATTTTATTTCTTTTTTTTTTTTAATTTTATTATTTCTTTTTTTTATAATTATTTGTTGAATTAAAACTAAAAATATAAATTTATAAAAAAAAACAACACATTTTTATAAGAAATATAAGAAAAAGAAAAAAAAATTAATACATAAATACATCCCACCGTACATCACTCCTAACCACAATTCTAAAGGGACTCTACTCTCTTCCCAGGAATATTTACTGTTTCGTGGAATAACAAACTTTAGCGTTCTCAACCTGCTCCCAAGCAGAAAAGTTTTATGCCTTTTCTCAGTTACAACTTTGAAATGTCCCTAAAGCTCGTACCCAAACCAAGAGATTGAGAGTCTCATGCTCTATATTATATAGTATTTATATAGTATATAAGGACAGCAGATTGTGTAATTATTTGTGGTCTCTTTTACTACTCCGTGTTACAGAGTTCATTTAAATGCTGTCCCAAAAAAACTACCAACCTCGGTTATCCATGTTTCAGAACAGTACAGATCCTTTATAAAATGACACTTTATAAGATATTTTATAAAATGACATTAATAGTCACCATTTGGACTAAGTAAATTGACTCCAAATTTCCAAAATAGTTTCATTACAATATCGAACAATTATTAAGCGATAGACTAGAATAACCTGCCAACTAAGCGATGGATCAAGACAATAGTTGTTCCTTTTTACCTTGTCTTTGGCGTTGTAAAAACTTTTACGTTTGAAAGGTAGGTCTTCCACTTATTCGTTCAGTTCTCAGAGGAGTGACCATTGGAGCGCGTAATGTAATGATGGATGCTTTTACTTCCTTACACAGCTTTTACTTCCTTACACCACCATGCGATGACGTTGGGTGATTATGGGTCTTTGCCATTAGTTCTTCAGTTAATTCCTTAGGTATCCACAACTTCCAAACTTTACCTTCTTGAGAGACACTGCTATTCAAAAAAAACATGTCTTTTAAAAACAAGGCGATTGGACAACTGCAGATCGGGTAAAAAACCCTCGGCTTCTTCAACAGGTTTAACCAGATTGAGATAATCCTTTATCTTGAAAGCGGAAGAATTTAAATCAAGATCTGGAGAGTCAGATTTCACATCAGACATCATATCCACCGAATACACGCGTGAAAGAGCATCGGGAACAGTGTTATGTTTTCCTCGCCGATATTCAATTTCAAAAGTGTAACCCTGCAGCTTAAGGCTCCACCGAGCCAATGGACTCGAAAGATCCTTCTGCTATCAAATTCATCTGTGCATGGTCTAATAAATTATCCAACAGTTGAGATTGAGGGTACAAATCAGCCTTATGAAATTATAACTGGCATGCACGATGAGGAAACTAAACAAAAAATTCGTGTCCTAAATGTTAACGGTAAATAATAGAATTCGTGTTCGCTTTTCACAACTGTTAAAGCTCTTTTTCTTTGTAGTGGATAACATAAAAAAATTTTCCATGATAGAATTTTCCAAAATAAATGCAAAATTTGACGAAATAATAAAAATTAAATGCTAAGGTCAAATACTGAAAATAATAATAACCGAAACACATCTGAACCTATCGATAATTTGTCAATCATTTTAGCAATGACGGCAATTAGTGAAGTTCACGATTTGGAAGAAAGGTTGGTAGACGGTTCTTTTAAAAATAATCTGCCTTGAAACTTGCGAACTTAAACATTTTGTTTCTAATTTTGAAAATTACTTATCAACTTACAGGTTAGAAAATTGATTAATATTGGCAGGAATTCTGGAGCTGGTGATTAGTCAAAAATTACATATAAATTAATCTATGAACTTTTATCACATAGTTTACAAACTAGTTTTTCCTGGACTGGAATTTCAAATTCCAATTTAATTGAACCAAAATTGTCTTTTTGAAATATTCATAAATAATTGACCTCTTTTTTGATGTTGTGAAGCTCTGGGATACAAACTATAATAAAACTTTAAACGAAAAGTTTTTAAAAAGTGTTTTAAGGAACGCTAAACTGATATTAGATCGGTTTAATACCGATAAGAGAATAATCAATCAAACGATGAAGTTTTTGGCAACAATTTACTGTATGAGGTTGTCGATGAAGGCAAAGAAAATTGGAGTAAATTGGGCAATGAACAATAAATTTACACATTAATAAATATAAACCGACTGTATATGTAAATAATTCTATTTTATAATATATAAACACAACAGAACGATGTTCAAGTGGTCTGTTCCATGGCGAACTAAGTTTTTGATTTCATTTTAATCTTCAAATGGGTATGTACTGAACGTTGGTAAATGTCCAAAGTTTTTTACATCAGCTACATGTCATAGACTATGTACGTTTAAGCTTACGTAATCAATTCCGTATATGTCAATAAATTGGTTAATGTAATCCTGGAATAACGAATTGGCCACATTTAAATAAATTAAGTAATTAAGTTACATATAGTAACCGCACAAGATAAAATAAGAAAATATCGATAGACCTCGCTGGGTAGAAATTCCTTTAATATTACTGGGCCAACGTAAAGTAGCAACGTGCGGTACTCTAATCATTGCCAAAATTTAATGTTTTGTAGGGTTCGCATTGAAATATGTATTTTTTTTTGCAAAAATTGGTTACATTTCTCCAACCGCTTAGAAATTTCACTGATTTGTGCAAAATACCATTTCGTATTATAGTGATTATGATAAAACTTGTGAAAAGCGTTTGATTTAGTGTGAGACGACAATGATCAACTTATGGAACACATTGATCAAAGTGACGGTGTTCACGCTACAACTGCTGACTTTTCACAGGTAATGGTCAAACAAGTCAAATTATCACACAGTATGATAAATAATTTTTTAAAAGCTTTCTCTAAATATTTACCTCGAAGTCAATATTTGCCGAAAAGTCAATTTAATTTTTAATAATATTTTCTTAGGTTATTTTTCAGTAATGCTTCCCACAAAATGTTTATTCATTTTCTGTTAATTTGTACTATGCAGCTTTGCTTTTATTGTTACTTATGACACTGAACACTCGATGTGCATACTTCTGAATATGAGCTTCCAGTTTCAGATCAATCATTTAAAGCAAAACGTTTATCAGATGGCAAGAACCAGATTCCAATAGCAGTATTTGTCATGTACGAACGAACATCATGTATCTGTGATTTTTACTTGCAGCAGACTGTTAGAATAATAAGTAGGAATATTTCACCATATCTTCTGATGGGTTTCTTCCATGGATTTTTTCATGTCTTAAAATATGTTTGGTTTATGCTGTTTTATTAATAATTGGTTAATTTTCTTTAGAATATTAAAATTATTAATTTATTACATCAAATAAGCGTAAATATAAGTTTTTTTTACTTTTTAGAGACCGGTAAAAACTTAGAAATTTACTGATTTTTTGATAATGTGGTTTTGGGTTATACACTGGTTAACTGGTACTACAAACCCAAGGACCTAGGTATAATATTATAAAATATTTATTTTTACATTTTCTCGACAAAGTTATAATCCCATAATTCTCAATGATGATACTAAAATTTCATGCCATACAAATAATTAATTTTATTTTTTCCAAAAGATTGGGTAAAATAATAAATAAAAATCTTTCTTTTGACACACTTGACAACACTTTTTTGACAAACCTATAATGCGATAATCTAGTTTTTGGTCTCGCATATCAATCCCGACCATCAAGATTTCTTCAAATTCAATGTTTTGTAACGATCGCAATAATCGCAAAACAATAATAAAACCAAATTCCTCTTTGTTTTCAATTCAATAAAAATGTATTTCATTAGTTTCCGTTCATTTTTACATTAATAATAATTTTAAAATTTTCTAAAACTTAACTGCTAGTTAAATTTTGAATATACTATAAAAAGCAAACGAACGTACTCAATTTTATTTCCAATTCTAACGAACAGATGTCGTTGTCGTTATTAATCTTTGCTGAATTTTCAATATTACCCGATTTGTTTTGACATCGGAAGATGTAACAAACGAAAAAACACATTGTTTTGTTTTTTTGAGTTTCATTCGATATTTGTCTATCGAACAAAAAAGTAAAATTTTATTGAAAGAAGGAATTAACCTTCAAAGAATTAATTAAAACTGATATAAATTAAGTTAGCAAAAATAAATGATTGTACACTTTATGTTGGATAATTATAATTTTATCATTCATGAAAAAACACATAAAAGGAATAAAAACCATAGTTATTATTTGTGAAAGGAAGATTAAGTTTGGGTTTTTTTTTATCCTGTTTGTCTGAACGGCAATTGGAGAATTCTAGTTTGGTGAACACGAGCTGCATAGGGAACAGGCTTTGATCGTGGAAACTTGGTACGTTTTAACGTACCAAGTAAAAGGTACGTTTCTTTTTACAAATACATATTTGTTTATCAATGTTTGAGATCAACATAACGGAAAAGATCCATTTTCCTTTTTTTTCATACGGTAACTTGCACATATCCCTGCATATTTGGATTATTATCAAGTAAAAGTGAACGAAGTAGCAAGGAAAACAATTGCATCAACAATTCAACCTTGAAATTAAACGGAAGGTGTTTTCATTCTGTTGAGAAGTGATATTTTGTTTCGGAGAACTGGATACAAATTGGATATTTTTTTGTCTGGAAGAGGACCACCTTCTTCTACGCACCATTAAGTTAAGTTTTTTTATTTTTATATTATCTTATATAAATATATATAGGTGTATATTATTGTCAGAACATTTTCTCTTACCCAAATTTTGAATGTTAGGCTAGGCACATTGTGCAAATAAGAGACTCCCAGAAGAGGTTCGTCTGGAAGGCGAATCGATTAGTTTTTTTCCTTTCGTGTATTGATATAGAGTATTGCAAACGTGTGGTAGAAAGTCCAAAGTAATTCACGAAGTGAATTAGTTATAAAGTGGGGCCGGAACAAAGACCTTGAGTTTTTTTAATGAGTCATTATTTTGGCGGAATTTAATTTATAGAGCTATTTTTGGCGCAATTAGTGATAACGGTGATAAAAACCAGTTTTTGGTTTTTGTGATAATTTTTTATACATATTCCTGGCGCAATTTAGACATATATTTTTTTTTGTATATATATATTAAATATATAGATTGCGGGATAAAGGTATATGTGTGTAAGGAAGTTTAAAATTGGAATTTGTTTTGAATAATTCGTTTGGTTATTATAAATTTTAATAATATTAGAAATTTACTACTTGATACTATGCTGTATGGAAATAATTAGATTTTGGAATTACAATGTTTGTTGTAATAGCGAATTCAAATGATTGGTTTTAATTCTGAATATATAAATATTTACCTGGAAGAACAAATAAGTTTAAATAGATTTGAGAGGAATTGTATTCTGCTATCGCCATTAATTTTTTTAGTCTTTGGAGTTCTTATTAATTGCTTTCCTTAATTTATGGCATTTTTATGAAAAATCGCAGAATATTTAAAATCTGATGTAATTCTAATTCTAAAGTATTCTAATTCTAATTCAATAATGTATTGTAAAAGACAACAGGGGCAGAGGAGCTTCAATGGTGAAGACGTGGTAGCGGTTCGGTCCCTCTTCAACGGGGTCCAGATTATAAGAAGGGGAAATAGGGAGGAAGAGGTAGGACGGGTCTACAGACCTGTTCTACAGAGAACGAGACCTGGGGATCGAGGTGAGCCAGATCCACATTCGGAACAGATAGTTGGAGACCTCCTGGAACAGCTGATCCAGGATCTCCCTCTGTCAGAGCCGAATGTGGGCTGGCGTGAAAGGAGGAGGATCTCCAGGAATAGGAAATCGACCTTGAAGAAGAGGGAAAGGAATAAGAAGAGGAAGGAAGAGAGTCGCTTGGTCGTGGAGATGGGGTCTTCCTCGACCAAGGATACTCAAGTGGTTGAGGTGGTCGAGGAGGTCTCCATCTCACCGACCACGCGACAGGTAGAGGAGTGGATTGGACCACAGGAGGCTCCTGTCCCTGGTTGCTGGATAAGCTAAGCTTATGCATTGTTTTTTGTTTGTTTGAAAAAAAAACCGTTTTGGGACAGCAATTTTTTTTTGGAGATTGTTTTTTTTGTGCTGTCATTTGAATTTGTTTTTGTACATATTGTACATATTTGTAAATATTTTTGTAAATAATTTTCTTTTGTATATAGTTCATATATCTTTTTTGGAATAATATTGTACATATCTTCATTGTACATATTTTTGTATATAATCGTGTACATATTTTGGAATGACATTGTACATATTTGTAAATATTTTTGTAAATAATTTTTTGGTACTGTCAATGTACAGGGTTGTACATATTGTAAATATTCTTGTACATAGTTGTAAATAGGTTATTGTATACAAATACAAGTACAATGGTTCGTTGAATTCGCTCATTGAACATGATATGGGTGTGTGCAGGATATATTTTTTGTATTTTCAATTTTTTTTTATTGGTGATTAATTTTTTTTTTTGAATTTCTTTTGGAAAACCAATTATTGGTGTTTTTATATATATATATATGGTATTGTACTAGGTTATAAATATAATTCTTTCTTCAGCGGTAGGCCTAACAAGCCATCCATAGAGCTTCACTCTTTAACGATGATGACGTTCTTAGGTCGCCTATGGCCATCGGGGTTATGCGATCGAAGAACATTGGTTTCTTCTTTTCATTCGGCGAGGAAGTTCTCAGGGACGAGGAGTGGTGTTGCTGTGTTTGTACTTAGGTGCAAACCAGCAGTACCATTCTTTGCTCAGAGGCTTCTTCGGTGTAATGAAGGGAAGAACCAATTGTACTTTGCTTTCAGGATCAGAGGCTTCACCTCATACAAATTCAAAAAACTTACCATTTTTTTCCACTTAGCTTTTACAATAGAACAATTTTTCATAGAGTTTAAGATTTGAAGTCTGGTGCTCGGGAGCGTTCTTCAACTTTCGCATTAGGTTTAGTTGTAATTTATTTGTAGATTAAACAAGCACAACTGGGTCAGTAGAAATGGACCTAGTGTCTAATCGTGACAGTTGTGATTGTTTTATTAGGTTGGGGAGAATCTGTTCTGTAGAATCTGGTCGTTAGGGGCTTTTCTAGTCAGTTCTCACATGCATGGTTGGAGTGGGCTCGCGAACGCGATATTTTAAATTTAAACAATATGGATATTGTAGCCATACTTACTTTTTAAATTGTCTCCAGACGAATCTTGATTTTGGGAATCTCTTATTATATTAAATAAAAATAAAATAAATCAAACAAATTTTTCAATTAATTAAATAAAATTTTTATTAAATAAATAATTTTTTTTAAATTTAAGTTAATTTTAGGTAACTAAATAAATAATTTTTTTTAATTACACAATACATCAAGATATAAATAAATATTTTTTATTTTTTTAAAAAAAATAAATCAATATTTCAAAGTTAGGACGGTGCATCCAATAAATAAACATTCTTCTAAATATTTTTATTTTTCAATTTTCTTTTAAAAATAAATAAATATTCTTAGGGGTGCTATCGTCAATAACTAATTTTAGGTATATATATATATTTCAGTATATCTGAAATTAAATAAATAAATTATATTTTTACACATACAATATTTTAGGAATTTTTGTAAAAGATTCAGCAAAGATTGAGTACGACGGTGGTCTTTCCTTTTTGTTGCTTTACAAAGGGTGTTTTTACAAAAAGGTTTTTGTGGTTTTTTTGAATTGGGGCGTTCGTTGTTTTTTTTCATTTCTTTGCGTTTTACAACTTCCATCGGACGAGTTTTTCCGGGCGAATTAACTCCACCTTTTTTCTAGTTGGAATTGGTTTTATTATTGGTGTTGACGTTTTTTTTGTGAATTCGGGATTTTATAAATTTTACCATCAAAATGTCAAGTCACATTGGCGTGGACCATCCGTTCTATGGTTTGGAATCCAGTGAACTGCAGATCGAATGTCTGGTTCGGGGTGTGGATTTTAGAGGGGTCAATTGGGCAGAGGAACTGCGAAACCACGTAAATCATGGTGCAGTTCCAGTAATGGTATCTCATGCGAGAGACTTGGTAGCTGAGTCTCAAACGGTGGTGCAGGCAGCACAAGTTGTTTTAGATCAGGTACGTCGACTTCAACCACCGGTTAATCAGATCTTCTTAGATGGTTTGGCGAATCGAGTGTTGCATTATACAGGTAGGATGAATAGGTTGGGTCCTCGCAATGACTTGCAAGAAGCCCGCACCTACGCTATCTCGCAATTGTCACGCGCTTGGGATATAATAGGATCACTGTCAACACGTCCAATTATACAAAATAAACCAGGAGTATCATCTGCTCCATCTGCTTCACCTGCTTTTCGACCAGGTGAGAGATCCACACCGATCCCAGTACAGCCAATAACTGAGACAATAAATAGTCTGAATCGTACAGACCATCAACAACAGAGACGGTCGGATCAATTACCACCGGCTTATTTTCAGCAATCAGGTTTGAGAGCAGAGGACCTTGCAATACCACTATTGGGTCCATCTTTCCAAGCTGAACACATACACAACAATCCAGCATTGGTACAACAACAAACATTAAATTATCCACAAGCTCCACTAACAGCACCACCACCATACAACCAACCTCCTCAGGTATGGCGTGACGCGGCTCCAGCGTTAGCACCAGTGGAGTACCGAGGGGTTCGTGGGAACAATTTGAGTCGTTATGACTCAAATTGGGTTCCAACCTTCACAGGAGATGGTCACTCTCCTGATGTTCATGAGTTCGTTCACAGAGTTGAGGCGGCTGCCAGGAGGGACCGCGTGAATTGGGACGACCTTAGGTCTATCGTTCCACGGTATCTCAAGGGGGCTGCCGACAGATACTATTTGAACTTAACTCATGAATATGAGGTGGTGACCTATCCAGTGCTAAGGGAGGGACTCCTACAAACCTTCGGTACGCTCACTGATGATAAGGCGATCTTGCGCGTTCTTCTGAACCGCAAACAAAAGTCAAAGGAGAGCGTATACGAATATCTAGTGGAGATTGGTTCGTTAAACCGTCGCTTAGCACGTCCATTTGCTGACCGTGAAATGCTAGAGATTGCTCGGGAGGGACTGAGTGTGGAGCTCAAAAATGCTACACTTGCAGCAACAATACATTCTATTGATGAACTTCGGACTTTGTGTCAGAAGTTTGAACGTTTGTGGTCCACACCAGTTCCAACCAGAACATCAAATTTAAGAATTAGCGAGGTACAACAGATGGATGATTATGAGGTGGATGCTGAACCAGAACAACATGGGTATATTGAAGCGGTGGATTCAACACAGAGACGGATATTGCAGCGACCTAGCATAACATTTGACAACAGTCAACCTGGTCCATCAATATCCAGACAACCAATAGTATGTTTCAGATGTGGAGTAAATGGTCATCGAGCTCCTGATTGCTCTAAGAATCGGATAAAATTGCACTGCTGGAAATGTAACAAGCCGGACGTTATATATGCAAATTGTTCATATTGTCACCCGTCGGTAAACTACCGTCCGAGAGTACATGCTTCGGGGATGGTACCCTCGGTTCAACATCCAATGAGCCCGAAGAAAACGACGAGAGATGTAGCAACGCAGGACGATCGATCACCACTCAGGAAACCCGAATAAAATCACCTAGTACATTTAATTTCCCATCATTACATCGAACATATTTTAGACGTCTTGAACGTAACATTAGATATTGGAGGATGAGGAAATTATTTCGTAAAGCTTGTATTTCATCTATCCTTTCAGAAACAAAGGATCCTCGGCCGCGATTGACAATAAGAATTTTGGACAAACATATTTCAGGACTATTGGATAGTGGAGCGTCAATCACTATACTTGGAAGAAATTCCTTGGAATTATTGGAATCATCAGGTACAACCTACCGTAAGTACACTTCGTGTATTCGTACGGCGGATGGTACTGCAAATAAAATTTTAGGTTACATAGAAGTTCCAATAACTGTGAATGGCTCCACTAAACCAATGCGGTTCCATATAGTCCCTGGGTTACGAGAAGAGCTCTACTTGGGCATAGATTTCTGGGAGAAATTCGGTATTGTTCCTTCTTTTGTTAGTGAACTGACTCGCACAGAGCTACAAAATTTTAATACACATAACCTCACCACTGACCAGCAACATGAACTGGATATGATCAAGGATTCTTTCCCGTCATTTGAAGTGTCTGGGCTCGGAAAGACTTCTTTGGTTGAACATGTCATCGATGTTGGTGATAGTGCACCTGTTAAACAGAGGCACTATCCCACATCGCCGGCTGTTCAACTAAAGGTTTATGCCGAACTCGACCGAATGCTTCAAATGGGCGTGATCGAAGAGTCTAACAGTTCTTGGTGCTCGCCAGTGGTTTTGGTACAAAAAGAATCTGGTAAAACAGATTATGTATTGATAGCCGTCGTGTCAATTCACTAACGAAAAAGGACGCTTACCCACTTCCCTTGATTGATGGCTTACTAGGTCGTCTAAATAGCACAAAGTACATTTCCAGTATTGATCTCAAAGATGCTTTCTGGCAGATTCCTCTGGCAGAAGCATCTAGAGACAAGACAGCCTTCACAGTGCCTGGTCGTCCATTGTATCAATTCCGGGTTATGCCCTTTGGATTGTGCAATGCTCCCCAGACAATGTGTCGGCTAATGCACAAAGTGATACCACATCAATATCACGAAAATGTCTTTGTTTATTTAGATGATCTATTGGTAGTCTCTTCCACGTTCCAGGAACATATGGAATTGCTGTCCAAAGTCTCTTCATTGTTAAGAGCGGCTGGGTTAACAATAAACCTCAAGAAAAGTAAATTTGTTCTGAGAGAGGTGAAATACTTGGGATTTTTGGTTGGTGAAGATGGTCTTCGAACAGACCCAGATAAAGTAAGAGCTGTAGCAGAGTACCCAGCTCCATCTACAGTAAAACAAATACGTAGACTATTGGGAATGGCCGGTTGGTACCAACGTTTCATACCAAATTATGCAAGCGTGGTATCACCGATTACGGATTTATTAAAGAAAAGTTCTGGGAAATTGAAATGGACATTAGAAGCGCAAGCTGCTTTCGAAAATTTAAAACGATTGCTGACTACAGCACCGGTATTAGTAAACCCTGATTATAATAAAGAGTTCTTTATTAGATGCGATGCGAGTCTAACAGGGATAGGTAGTGTACTGTATCAGATCGACGAAGACGGACAAGAGTGTCCGATAGCCTTCATGTCGAAAAAACTTAACAAAGCTCAGAGAAATTACTCAGTTTCTGAGCTTGAATGTCTTGCGGCAATTCTGAGTGTGAAGAAATTCAGGGGCTATGTTGAAGGTCACCGATTCACAATTGTGACTGATCACTCAAGTCTGAAGTGGCTTATGTCACAGAAAGACTTGAGTGGCCGTCTGGCTAGGTGGAGCCTAAAACTCCAACATATGGATTTTACCATTGTCCACCAAAAAGGTACCCAAAATATAGTCCCTGATGCTCTATCTCGTCTTTATGACGATACACATGAGGAATTGACGGAAGCATTAACACATCACATTAACGACATCAAAATCGACAATGAAGGTTATCGGCACAACGAATATACGGATATGATAGCTAAAGTTCAATCATCACCCAAGGACTTTCCATCTGTTAAAGTCGTGGATGATAAGCTATACATACGTATTGAGCCAAGACCTGATGCAATACCCAACGATGTTCCTGTGTGGAAACTCTGGGTACCAAAACCGATGACTTCCAACATGATTCAGAAACATCATGATGATAGTACTGCTGCTCATGGAGGTGTTAAAAAGACTTTAGAATTACTTCGACGTCTTTATTATTGGCCGGGCATGGCGTCACAGGTACACAACTATGTTGTGTCCTGCGACACATGTAAACAAACAAAAGCCACGAATCAGATATTGCGTCCTCCGATGCAATATCAATTCGAAACAGCACGTCCATGGCAGAGAGTCTATATAGATTTTTTGGGACCGTATCCTCGTTCTACACTTGGGAATACGGTGTTATTGATAGTTCTGGATCATGCTACGAAGTTTGTACTACTGAAACCACTTAGAAACGCAACTTCACCGAAGGTGAATGCTTTTCTAAGGAATGAAGTGTTTCTTACATATGGGGTACCAGAGTTTCTGCACAGTGACAATGGCAAACAGTTCACTAGTAGGAACTTTCAAAATCTTTTGTCAGATTTCGGCATTAAACACATTAGGACCGGTGTTTATAGTCCTCAAAGTAACGCGTCAGAGCGGGTCAATAGGTCAGTTTTAGCAGCAATTCGAGCGTTCATTAAAGGTCAACACACCAAGTGGGATTCACAAATTGGTGAAATCGCATATGCACTGCGGGCTGCAGTACATTCTGCTACCAAGTACTCACCGTACTATTTATTATTTGGTCAACATCCAATATCGGATGGGAATACTTACCATTTGTTGAGATCACTACACAAGCTTGGTGAAGATGCTGGTGAGGAAATGGAACGCACTGATCATTTGACTCTGCTTAGGAACCGGGTTCAACAAAATTTAAAAGCAGCCTTCAAAAAATCGCAACATCAGTACAACCTGCGATCTAAACTACGGACTTTTCAACCACAACAACGTGTGTTTGTACGGCAACATCATTTGAGTGACGCTACAAAAAAATTCTCGGCAAAATTGGCTCCAAAGTTCTTACCTGCAATGATTAAGACTAAGATTGGAAATGTACTCTACGAGTGCATAGATATGAGCGGTAAGAGTCTTGGAGTCCATCACGCGAAAGACATCAGGGAATGATGTCTTTTCGTTAGGTAGGGTTGTTCCTCTGGCTGATTGTCGTCTCTGGGGTTCACACCTCCCGTGTCATACTTACTGGTTGTATCGGGGTGTCCATGGTGCTGACGTTCGGATGGATGGTCGGTCTCAATGCTCAGTGAAGTTCTTAAGGACTTCATGAGTGTTGGAACCGGTCATCGGTCTTGACGCCAGTGACAGTGGGTATCTCGATCCCAGATACAATTTAATAAGTGGAAGTAGTTCGGTGGTTTTCTGTCATGGAGGGGATGGCGACGTTTTTGTGATTTCAAGAGTAGAAATCTTGATTTTTACCTTGAATTCATGGTGTAACGATCGCAATAATCGCAAAACAATAATAAAACCAAATTCCTCTTTGTTTTCAATTCAATAAAAATGTATTTCATTAGTTTCCGTTCATTTTTACATTAATAATAATTTTAAAATTTTCTAAAACTTAACTGCTAGTTAAATTTTGAATATACTATAAAAAGCAAACGAACGTACTCAATTTTATTTCCAATTCTAACGAACAGATGTCGTGAATCATGAATAATATCAGCTGCACTCGTTGATTGCGTATCCACAATTTATCTTGACGAGTCCAGTTGTACTATTTTTGTATTTGTTGAGTTTTACCGCCTTTTATGTTTGTACAAACAAATTACCAAATTATTCCAAAAAATGATGCGTTTCCTATTTCACAACAGAGGTTCAATTATTATATTCAGATGAGATGAGAATGTCCGGGTATAATTTCCAAAAATCGTTATTAAATAAAAACAATAAAATAATATTCAAATATTGTTTTATTTTAACAAAATCACAGCTAATTAATATTTTTCACCGTTCACAGGAAAATTCAAATATAAAGTGAAGATGACTATGCAAGTTTTTAATCAAAAACTTTTAATAATTAATCGAAGCCTTTCTTAATATTTCCAAATATAAATTAAATTTCCTTACATCTATTGTAAAAAAGGTGAATTTTACTAATTTAATATGATCGAAAGGTTTTGACCTAAGCTAATTGATTATTCTATGATTTGTTGATTTTAATTAGATTCACTAAATCTATATTCTGATAGATGAACTAATATTTTTCTATATTAAATTATTGTTTTTTAATTAGTTGTTGCTTTTGAAGTTGTAATTGACATTGATGTAAACAAACAAAAAATGGTTTGTTTACTATTTTAAGATAACAAATAAAAAGGTAATACATTATATTAAGCCTAAATTTATAACTAAATTAAAATATTTTGTTTACAGATGAACATTGGAATCTTCTAGCTGGATTTTGTAATATGATAAGTATAGATATTTTCTTCATCGTTGATTTGATTAATGTTTTATTTATTTGTTTAGGTATTGTCGTCATACTCCGCCTCGTTAACGACTTAGTCGTTAACCATCATCCTGTTGTGGTAGTTTGCAGATTTTAACGATTGGGCGTTTTAATATATTTTTGGACGTCTTTACAGTGACAACTCTAACATTGCCTTGATCATCTGGATGCAACTCTATGATCTTCCCAAGCATCCATTTGTATGATGGTAAGTTGTCTTCTTTAATTAACACCACTTCTCCATTTTTAAAATTAGGTTGTAATTCACGCCATTTGTTTCTTTGTTGTAGATTATGGAAATACTCCACACTGAATTTTTTCCAGAAGGCTTGAACACGCTGTTGAACATTTTGCCACCTAGAAAGCCTGCTGGTCGGTGTATTTTCACTAATGTTTTCTTCTGGAATATAAAAATTTCCTGAGCCAATCAAGAAATGTGCTGGTGTTAAAACATCAATAGAAGCATCATCATCAGCTGTCGCGTAGAGTGGCCTTGAATTTAAAATGGCTTCAATTTGAGTAAGCATAGTTGTCATCTCTTCGAACGTTAGGTGAGTATTTGAGGAATATTTGAGTAAATGTGACTTCACTGACTTCACAGCTGCTTCCCACAAACCCCCAAAATGTGGAGATACAGGTGGAATAAAGTGCCACTGTATCTGATCCTGTGCTAAGAACTCTGCAATTAGAGAATTGTGATTAATATTGCTAATTTTTTCAAAAATTTCGCCTAGTTTTCGACGTGCTCCAATGAAGTTAGATCCATTGTCACTGTAGATATGTGCGGGAGCACCTCGCCTTGAGATAAATCGTTTTAAGGATGCTATAAACGCATCTGTAGATAGATCAGTAACGGCTTCAATGTGTACAGCTCTGGTCACCATACAAACAAAGAGTGCAATATACCCCTTGATAAACTTGGCACCTCTTCCCTTTTTTGTAGCAATCTCAATTGGACCCGCATAATCTACACCACAAGATGAGAATGGTCTTGTAGCTTTCAATCTTGCTAATGGCAGATCTCCCATTAGTTGCTTAGATGTTTTGGCGTTCTTTCTGAAGCAGACCACACATTTGTTCACTATATTTCTAACACTGCTTCTGCCTCCTACTATCCAGAATTGTTGCCTTATCAGATGAAATGTTAGAGTCAAACCAGGATGAAGATTTTTCTTGTGCACATGTATTGCAATCATTCGACTTAATGCATGACCCTTTGGTAAAACCATTGGATGTTTATAATCATATTGGCAGTCCAGATGTTTCAATCTGCCACCGACTCTTAACATCCCCTCTGCATCTATAAATGGTGCCAATGCTACAATACTGCTGTTTTTTCTAATATTCACATCTCTTTGAAGGCAATCAACCTCATCGGCAAACGCTTCTCTCTGTACATATTTGATGATTATGAGGTTGGCCTTCCGAAGTTCAATCACCGTAAGAGAACCCGAGCTTCTATTCAACTTGTCATTTCTCATATTATTTATAAATCTTAAAACGTAAGCAAAAATTCTTTTCAGTTTATTATAGGAAGATATCTTTTGAATTAATGTGCTGATTTGATCTTCCTTGCAATGGGTGTTGGAAACTAAAAGCTTGGTTATTTTTCTTTCTTCTTTCAAATATTCTGGATTCACAGCAAAATCATCCTCTTTTGCAGAAGTCGATTGGTAATTTTTTAACAATGCTGGGCCATGCCACCAGAGATCTAGTTTGATTAATTGAGACGGCAAAATCCCACGAGATGCGCAATCTGCAGGATTGTGTTCAGATCGTACATGATTCCAGAATTTTCTCGGTATCTGATTGATGATTTCAGCCGTACGATTAGCAACGTAGGTTTTCCACCTGACTGGATGACTCGACAACCACGATAGTACAATCGTAGAGTCCGTCCAGGCAAAACATTCCACTGGCATCTTCACTGTTTCTTGCACAAGACGCATAAGTTTTGTGAGTAAATGAGCACCACATAGTTCAAGTCGTGGTAAGGACACCTGCTTGATTGGAGCCACCTTTGTTTTAGCTGCCATTAAGTTAACTGAGACAACACCATTGTTGTCTACCGCTCTACAATATACCACCGCACTATACGCACTTTCGCTGGCATCGGAGAAACCATGTAATTCCATTTTACCGTCTTGTGGAATGTATCTTTTGAGCTTTATTTTTTCTAAATCTTTCAACTCAACACGGATTTTGTTGTATATTTCTGATATTTCCGCTGGCAGATGATCATCCCATCCCAATTTGTGTAGCCAAAGCCTTTGAAATACTATTTTCATTAAAATGATCGAAGGAGATAACCAACCCAGCGGATCAAAGACCCTTGAATACTCGGAAATAACTTGACGTTTGGTGGGCTCATTACTCTCCTTCAAATCGAGTTTAAAGGTAAAAGTATCTTCTGCTGCGTTCCACTGTAGACCTAATATTTTTGATTCTTCTGAATTATTGAACAAAGTGGTTTGTTGTGTCTCTCCATTCACTGTGAGTTCAGGCACATTTGATTTCCATTTTCTTAGATTAAAACCACCGCTTATTAACAAATCATTCATTTCTCTTTTTAGTTTCGTCGCTTCTTCAATGTTATCAGCACCAGAGATAAAATCATCAACGTAAAAATCATTTATAAGATGATCAATAATATTTGGATGACTATCTTGATTATCATATGCTAGCTGATGAATACTTCTAATAGCTAAGAATGCCGAACTAGATAAACCAAAGGTAACTGTATTTAGTTTATAATGTTTAAGCTCATCAGCTATTTCGCTTCGCCATAAAATACGTTGAAATTGACTATCACTTTCACAAACCAAAATTTGATTGTACATTTTCTCAATGTCGGCTGCTAATGCAATTTTGTTCTTTCTGAATCTTAATAAGATTGACCATAAAGTGGGCTGAATAGTCGGACCGACTAACATCGTTTCATTTAGTGATATCCCAGAAGAAGATTTCGCTGATCCATCAAAAACTACTCTTAGTTTTGTCGTTTCGCTCGCTTGTTTTATCACACAATGATGAGGCAAATAAAAGCACTTAGACTGCTCAATCATTTTATCAGCTTCAGAAACAGCTTCTAGGTATCCCCTACTTAGATATTCACTTATAAATCTAGCGTATTCATGTTTTAGTGATGGACTAGATTGAAATTTCCTTTCTAACGCTAAAAATCTTCTTTTGGCAACGTTGATAGAGTTGCCAAGCTGAGCGGTATTATTTTTAAAGGGAATAGAGACGATGTAACGACCCCTTTCATCTCGTTTGTGCGTCTTTTTATAATATTCTTCACACTCGACATCATCTTGACTCATAATCTGGACATTGGGAATTTCTTCTTGCTCAAAAAATTGTTTTAATGTTCTATCAATGTCTACATCTAAATGGAAATTTAAAGTACAATAACTTTCTTGGCTGCTGTCTGTTCTTACGACGTTTTCTTCACCGGTAACTCCAGCCGCAATCCAACCAAAAATGGTACGTTGTGCGACTATTGAATTATTTGAGTTAGTTAACTGCCCATCTTTGATAATGCTAAAAAATCTGTCAGCTCCTATCAGGATATCAACGGCAGATACTTGGTTATAAGTTGGATCAGCTAGTTTTAAATCGTCCAAAAAACAACAGTCTTGGAGCTGGAAATTGAAACTTGGTAATCTCGTTGGCAGCTGATTTATGATCAAAACATCAACTTGAATCGATTCCTCTGACGAATACAACGACTTAATATTTATTGATGTAATTCCTCTGGTGGTTACTTTTCCAGCTGTTAAACCTGTAACTGCAACATTTGCTTGAGATCTCGGTAAATTCAAACGCTGCGCACAAGCTTCTGTGATGAAAGAGGCTTGTGATCCGGAATCTAGCAGTAACCTGCATCTCTGAGAATTTCCAGATTTGTCAGCTACTAGAACTATAGCTGTTGGTAGCAAAGATTGAAAATTTGGTATGGCTGCTGCATTTGCTTGAACATCGGTTGAGCTAGATGGTTCCAAAGTATTATTCAATGCATTTGCGTTGAGAGTTGCATTGATCCGTGGATTATTAACATCTTCTTCTGAGTGCAGAGTCAAATGATGCTTCCTGCGACATTTACCACATTTATATTTGGATCTACACACCACTGACTGGTGAGATGAAGATAAACAATTGAAACAAAGTTTTTTCTCAACTACTAGTTGTTTCCTTTCTGCAAATGTTCGCTGTAAATATTGATCACATTTGCTTAAATAATGCTCTCCTTCACATAACGGGCATACTAATTGGTTTGTATGCGAAACTAAAGCACTTGTTCTTCTTTGAGGATACGTTTTGGTCTTCTGCATTGAACTTAAGCTCTCCAAGGCATCACTTCTTTTGTTTAAAAAGATAAACAACTGCTCCATTGTAGGGAAGCTGACTCCCGCTGTCTCGTGCGCCCAAGCTTCTCTCGTTTCCTGGTCTAGTTTTTGAATAAGTAGATAAATTAGCCAGGGGTCACGGCCTTCAGCACGCTCATCAAGCACCTTCAACCCACGTAGGACTTCATCCGAAACGTCAGCTAAGCGACGAATTGACTTTGCACAACCTTGTTGTACGTTTGGTTGTTCCAGAAATTGTTTCAACAAGTTGTGTATGACATGCTTTGGCTTGTTGTACCGTGTCTTTATCTTGTCCCACGCTTCATCGTAGTTAGCTTCTGTCACTGCCAGATGATTGATCAGCATATAGGCTTCACCTTTAAGCAACCCTTTTAAATATTGCAATTTGTGAACCTTTGAGATATTGTTATTGTTATGGACAGACGCTTCATATAGATCACGAAAGGAGGGAAACTCTGCATACACTCCATTAAACGATGGTATATTAACTCGTGGTAAACGAACCTCATTATCTGGTTTATGAATAGATGATATTTGCTGGAGAAAATTGCTTTGATTAAGCATAAAATCATCCATCGAGTTATTTTGTATTTGTGCATTATTCTCTTCATAAAGCTTTTCCCATTTGACAAGCTTTTGTTTCAACTCAAGATGCATATTTTCAATTTTGTCCACGTTGTCTATTTGTGATTCATCAAATTTCCCTTTTACGGTCTTTTCTAGCGCTTGAAATTCTCTCCAATCGTCTGCTAACAGAGCCATGCAAGTTTTTATATCACTAATTGGAGTACTAATGCTAAAGAGATTTACTTGCACTTTCATACTTTCTAATGTTTTCAAGAAGCGCTTTATTGCTCTATTTTCCGCCATTTGTAAGAATTCTACAACGTGCTCACTATATCTTTTATATATATTTACTGCAGGATTGACACGTTTCAATAATCTTTTCGCAGTTTTAATTAGTAATTTTCGCGCAAAGTATTTATATATATTTATTTCAGCGTATAACGTGATCACTATATTGATTCACTCAGTAATGACACGTTTCAAGAATCACCTTTCACAGTTTGATTTATAATTTTCGCACAAATGTATTTATATAATTTCACTTAAGTTTATAACGTGTTCACTATATTCATTCATTAGTATTGGCACGTTTAAATAATCACCTTTCACCGTTTTTAAGTATTATTTTTTGTATAAAGTGTTTATATATATAAAAGAATAGTTTGGCTTGTACTCACGATTTTATATGCAGCAAATCCGACTTCGAAGGACCATGAATAATATCAGCTGCACTCGTTGATTGCGTATCCACAATTTATCTTGACGAGTCCAGTTGTACTATTTTTGTATTTGTTGAGTTTTACCGCCTTTTATGTTTGTACAAACAAATTACCAAATTATTCCAAAAAAATGATGCGTTTCCTATTTCACAACAGAGGTTCAATTATTATATTCAGATGAGATGAGAATGTCCGGGTATAATTTCCAAAAATCGTTATTAAATAAAAACAATAAAATAATATTCAAATATTGTTTTATTTTAACAAAATCACAGCTAATTAATATTTTTCACCGTTCACAGGAAAATTCAAATATAAAGTGAAGATGACTATGCAAGTTTTTAATCAAAAACTTTTAATAATTAATCGAAGCCTTTCTTAATATTTCCAAATATAAATTAAATTTCCTTACATCTATTGTAAAAAAAGGTGAATTTTACTAATTTAATATGATCGAAAGGTTTTGACCTAAGCTAATTGATTATTCTATGATTTGTTGATTTTAATTAGATTCACTAAATCTATATTCTGATAGATGAACTAATATTTTTCTATATTAAATTATTGTTTTTTAATTAGTTGTTGCTTTTGAAGTTGTAATTGACATTGATGTAAACAAACAAAAAATGGTTTGTTTACTATTTTAAGATAACAAATAAAAAGGTAATACATTATATTAAGCCTAAATTTATAACTAAATTAAAATATTTTGTTTACAGATGAACATTGGAATCTTCTAGCTGGATTTCGTAATATGATAAGTATAGATATTTTTTTCATCGTTGATTTGATTAATGTTTTATTTATTTGTTTAGGTATTGTCGTCAGTTGTCGTTATTAATCTTTGCTGAATTTTCAATATTACCCGATTTGTTTTGACATCGGAAGATGTAACAAACGAAAAAACACATTGTTTTGTTTTTTTGAGTTTCATTCGATATTTGTCTATCGAACAAAAAAGTAAAATTTTATTGAAAGAAGGAATTAACCTTCAAAGAATTAATTAAAACTGATATAAATTAAGTTAGCAAAAATAAATGATTGTACACTTTATGTTGGATAATTATAATTTTATCATTCATGAAAAAACACATAAAAGGAATAAAAACCATAGTTATTATTTGTGAAAGGAAGATTAAGTTTGGGTTTTTTTTTATCCTGTTTGTCTGAACGGCAATTGGAGAATTCTAGTTTGGTGAACACGAGCTGCATAGGGAACAGGCTTTGATCGTGGAAACTTGGTACGTTTTAACGTACCAAGTAAAAGGTACGTTTCTTTTTACAAATACATATTTGTTTATCAATGTTTGAGATCAACATAACGGAAAAGATCCATTTTCCTTTTTTTTCATACGGTAACTTGCACATATCCCTGCATATTTGGATTATTATCAAGTAAAAGTGAACGAAGTAGCAAGGAAAACAATTGCATCAACAATTCAACCTTGAAATTAAACGGAAGGTGTTTTCATTCTGTTGAGAAGTGATATTTTGTTTCGGAGAACTGGATACAAATTGGATATTTTTTTGTCTGGAAGAGGACCACCTTCTTCTACGCACCATTAAGTTAAGTTTTTTTATTTTTATATTATCTTATATAAATATATATAGGTGTATATTATTGTCAGAACATTTTCTCTTACCCAAATTTTGAATGTTAGGCTAGGCACATTGTGCAAATAAGAGACTCCCAGAAGAGGTTCGTCTGGAAGGCGAATCGATTAGTTTTTTTCCTTTCGTGTATTGATATAGAGTATTGCAAACGTGTGGTAGAAAGTCCAAAGTAATTCACGAAGTGAATTAGTTATAGTTTCTATCCGTAATCACTTAAAATAAACGTTTTTAAGCAAAAAATAAGAAAATTTCCTTGTTTTGACACACTTGGCGATTTTTGACACATTTCCGGTACAGTTATCGAACACATCGTCCTATCGGCTTTTCCCATTGAGTAAAACTATTTTTAGAAAAAAACATTTTTGAAATCCGTTCAGCAGTTTTCTAGATTTCGTCGGTTTTGACGGCCAGCCGGCCGGTTCTAGCTTACATACTGCACACCTTTCGATTCGCCTGGGAGATACTTGTGCTCATCAAAAATTGCCTGTCAACAATAAATGAGCTAAATCGTATAAAAATTTCAAGCTTACAGGAAGAAGTTTTTTTTTTAACTTTTTTTACACTTTCAAAAATATAGGGGATTATGACGTGCAGTGTTGATGCCTGCCAGGTGGTGGTTACCGTACTTCACATTTCATGACTTATCACTAATTAAATTCTAGCCTTACAGAATGACAGCTACCCAAAGGGTTCACTAGCTCTTGGACTATTATAAGATACTTCCCGCAAATTTACTATTTAACCACCAAAAATTAATATTTTATATTATTAGCAAGTATAATATAACCTTTTATCTTTCTGACTCAAACGATATTTGAAATTTTTTACTATAAATACAGATAGTTTAAAGTGAGAGTGAAAATCGAAAATTAAAAAGTGTTGATATCTCGAAAAGTACAAGTTAGCACTTTTGTGCTTAGCACGGCAGTATATTAATGTATTGTTACACAAACTAAAAAGTAAAGTAAATAAAGTCAAAAAAATCAATAAACTATGATTATTACTTCTGTAATTTTTGTACGACAGTTTATTAGAAACAATCTGAGCTAAAAGATATCATCATACTTATACGCTTGTGTTATTTGTGATTATTAATAAATTGTTGTTTTGTGAAACCAAGCATCAAGAAACATAAAATTAAATTTCGATAAAAAGATTCAAACAAAAAATTAACCCAAATCCACATCCTTAATACTTTAACTTTAATACTTTACACTTTACATCCTTAATACCTTAATCCGCTCTTTATATTTACAATTTCAACAATCCTAACATTCCTTTGATGTCGCCAAACATCATAAATTCTTCGATTATACCAAAAAAATTTTCTATTCTCATCCAAAAACTTTCCGTCCATAAAAATTCAATTTCGATAGCTTAAAATAATTAAATAATAGCTTATATACTCCTCTTTTCATTTGCATTTCAAAAACAGGTGTTTTATTACCAAAATTCAAAATTCCAAAATTCCCAATTGTAATGACCCGTTATCATACATATATTAAATTAAAAGTCCATTACAAAACTCTTTACTAAATTTCACAATTTCTTAACGAAATAATGAAGGGTGAATAAACTTATACGTTTAGTGCTGTTTATTTAATATTTCGAAATAGAAATATTAATTAAATAGCAACATTACGATTGTTCAACAATTATGCAAAATCGCATAATTGCTGTATATTGAAAATGTAAATGAACGATGGGTTTTTCACCTTTGATTGTTTTGTAGGGAAATTGATTTGTACTTTAAATTAATATGATTGGCTTAACGAATATTAAAACAAAATTATTTTAATAACGGTTCATTACGCTCCCTTCCAAAAAAATGAAGACTTAACTTATTTTCTGTTAGTTAAAATTGAGTTGTGTAAAAGACTTTACAGAGAAAGGTTTTACAAATTGAAAATAAAACCAGGATTCAGAAATCAATCCGTAACCGTCAAACTTTATTAAATTTAACCAATAAATAAAATAAATTAAAATTGAAGGTGTTAAATGTTTTTGTGTTTTATTAAATAAAAGGTGCCGTGATATTCAAATTAAAATTTGTCGTGCTTAACTGAATTATATTTGTTTGTGGACTCCTACAGTAGTTAGGTACCACATTTGGCGCAGCCGGAAACAGCCACGACTGGCTTGTTTGTTTAAATTAAAAAAATATCAGTGCAAAAACATTAAAAAAAAACAGTGAAAAGTAAAAACAGTGAAATTTATTTGTTTGAAACATTGTCAGGGACAAAATGAACAAGAAAGTGAATTCTTTTTTCCATAAATTAATATGCAATTCAAATACAACATATACACAACATTAGCAGTACAATAGCCAATCGGTTACATTCAAAATCGAAACTTAAACGAATAACATAACTTAAGTACATAACATAACGAAATATATAACTTAAGTACAACATTTGGCTAAAAGTATTATTTACAACAATATTTGAACGGCTTTGATAAAAAAACTTCAAAACATATGTTACGGCTAAAGAGATTATAAAAATTGCTACAACTACCAACAAATAAATTTTATAAGCAACATCACGTCATTATTAACAATCAAAATCACCTAAAACCATCTGTAACAACAATAAAACGTCATTAAAAAATACATTATTAATTACCAAAAGAGCATCAAGAACTACTGTCGATACAGCGAACCAACACCTGAAAACAAGACAACCTTTTAATCATTAACCAGAATAACGGCAAGTTATAAGAAAAACGCAATTTCAGCAACATCAAACATTATCAGCAGCAACATCAACCATTAATCATCAGCAGCATCATCAGCAGGCATTAACACTAGCAGTCAACCGAAAAGAGTGAGTCACATTTTAATAATTTAGTATTAGCAATAGTTTAGTTTATCTATTATTAAAAAAAAAAAAAACTGTAAAATGAGTAGCGACGATTTTTTTTTTTTGATGTCTGATACCTTAAATTCTATCCCAATTATTTCGAGCAATAATTCCAATCAACGCGAGATAGAGTATTTTTTAGAAACTTGTCAAAAAAGATATATCAACCTACCACCACATTTAAAAACAAATCTACTATCGCGAATTTGACTCGTGTAAGAGGTGACGCTTATATACGTATAAAGAATCAAAAATTCAATTCCTTTAATGAATTTGACGAATTCTTTAAGCAAATATTTGGCTTTTCGGAACCCATTTTTGAACAAATAACTGTCAGTTCTCAAAAAACAGATTATCAAAATAATATATTTTCTAATCATTTAAACGAAATTTCTCAAAATCATTCATTAGAAAATCAAAAGTCACCCTCAGAGGAACAACTTATAATAGATCCGTTGTTCCAAGCAGATTTAAAAATAAAAGAGCTTACACAGGAAAACGATAGGTTACTAAAACTAAACTCTACCTATATAGCGGAAAAAATAAAGTACAAGCAAGAAATTGATTTCCTCAGCGAAGAAAATTGTAAATATAAAAATGAGTGGAGCATTTTATCATATGCTAATGATAAATTGAAAAATTCTACAAAAGAATTAACTAATAATTTGGAGCTTGCGAATTTGGAATTAAAACAAAATAAAAGCGTTAACAAATCACTTCGGCAAGAGATCGAAAAACTTACTACACAGAAAATAATTTTAGCTATAGATTTAGAAAGGTCCACCAAGAATTTGGCAGACACAAGTACCCTGTACGAAAAACTAGAGTTAGAATTCCGCAAATTACAGAATAACAATAAAACTCTCGAGAAAGAATTAGTTGATATCATTCAACAATCGGGTGTACAAGATAAAGTTTGCGAAAATTTGTTACCGAATGACTTAAGTTTAAATAAAGCTCAAGAAACTACATTTAAACCGCATATTTTATCATATACCAAGCCAAGTAGAGACCTATATTCTGATGTTTTAAAGGTAAATATTTCCAAAAACTCTGATAGTGAAATAGTGACAAATAATTTTGATAACAAAGAAAGAAAAAGCGTTAATAGAATCGAGAATGCTAATAATGGTAAACCGATATTTACTACTATAAAATCCAATAATATTTTCTATGACAAAAATTTTACCAGCACAAACATTATTTCAAAACAAAATAATCTTCCATCATCGAAATTACCACCTCAAGTGACCCTACAGATCAAAACCATTAGTTCACCTAAAATAAATTTTTTCTCTAATGTCGAACACAATTCCAAGAAAATATTTTCAAAACCGAAATCTAAAGAAAATAGTAAAAGAGTTCTAACTACTAAGAAGAAAAATAAGAATAAAATTCGCCTTAACAACGCAAAACGAGTAGCATCAACGACAATGAAATTGAACTGTAAAGTGGAACTACCAAAAACTACAATGCGTAGAAGTTATAAAAGAACGAATATCTATCCTAAAAACTATCGCAATTTCACAAAACCCATTATATGTGTTCAGAAAACACACCGAACTAGAAAAGTTCAACAAACTGCAAAAATTTCATCTCGGTCAAATAGAAAAATTATCAAAAATTATTGATTTTGTTTATTACTTTTATATTCAACAACATTTCATTAAATTTTTATAACAGTAGTCAGATAAAGAAAAGGAATCAATTTAAAATTCGACTATCATTACGTTCGCCTTCAAAAATTTTAAATAAACAAAAATGTTGGTTCTCAACTGAAGCTGTAAAACCAAATTTTAATCAAATTTTCCATTTAACATTTAAGACAAGATTGATATCGATTCTTCAACACTTAAGTCGAGCCATAATATTTGTTCAATCAAAACTCATTACACTGAAAAACATATCACACACCAGTGATATTCTTTTCTTGTTAAAGTATTGTAAATTTAATCTAGAAACAAAATTCGGAAAGATTTTCAAATTTTCCTCTAAATTAATTTTTTTTTCATCCCATAACTGAATAATTTGATTTTTTTAGAATTACCTAGCCTAGAACATATAATATAAACAAAAATTATTTTTCTTACCATTAAAACAAACTTGAATTAATATTGTAACGTTTCTTAGCCGAGTTACAATTATTTAGTTCGATCACTAAATCAGGAAATTTAAAACACAATGGATTTTCTAAACGTTATAATTTTATTCGTTCAAGATTTTACAATAAAAATATTTCTCCTATTACTATTCCCCTTTTAGTAGTTCTTCTGCTACTAACAATATTTCACCACTTATAATTCTTTTATACTTGTTCACAATATCACTTTTAACTTTCTACTTATAACACTGTTAATTTTACTTCGCCTTTATCACTGCTAAATTTTTATACTTTTTGTATCGCTAACAACTTTATACTAATACTATCCTCGAAGAACACCTCTTATATATACTACATGAAATAGCCTCGAAACTGCTGTGATGTTCTAGATAGAACACACCTTTTTTTTCCTTACTTTATCAACAATAAGACGATCTTCAAATATTGACACCTAGGTGTGAAATCTATTCTTTTCAATTGTTTTATTTACCAATTTTTATTTCGTTAACCAATCCTTATTCGATAAAACAAATACTTCCTATTAACTGTTTACTTTGGTTGCATTGTTATCTTTTATTGATTTTTATATTTGTAGAGCTAACGCGAATTTTCTTGAAAGTTCTATTGTTGTTGTGTTCTATCATCTTCCATAATCGTCACAATATCATTAATTAAGTCAAATTAAAATGACAAAATTTATCTTAACTTGAATTTAGTGAATACTCTTTTTGTCGAGCCATTCGCAATGGGGACAAAAAGGGTACAGTTCTATAATCGTCTTTTAACTATTAAAAAAAAAAAAAAATAATAATCAATAATCTATAATCAAAAACAAATAAATCTATTCATATATAAAAAGTCTATTCATAAATAAATAACAAAGCTCATGAGCAATTTCACGCAAGTTCAGCAAATTTTTGGGAAATTTTGACTTGACCCCTTTTAATTTTGATTATTTTTTGTTTATAGATAGTCTTTCATAAATAAAAAATACAAGTTCTCTTAGAATTTTTTTTTTCGACCAGGGGTCTTCACAGGGTGCCCCTCAAGTTTTTGTTATTTTGTGATGTGAGTGCATTTTGACGAGCGATTGTAGAAAAACTACTGAATCGATTTTCATAAATGATATGTCGTTGAATAGGTATTAAAACAAAGTTTTTAAAAATGTACACTGTTAATTTTTTGAAATAATTTTTAACGGTGTAACATAAGAAAAAAACGGTGTAGTTGAAAAAAAGATGGCATAGCCTCTTTTTTTTTTTTTTTTTTTAAACAAAATTGAAGCTTATTTTATATCTAACAACTTGTGAAAGTTTAGGACTAGCGATATTTTTTGTTTTAAAGATAAAATTCGTTGTGCATATGACTGTCGGGAATCAGTTTTTTTTTGTTCTGAAGGAAAATTATAAAAATGGCGTTATAAACTAAGAGATTTTTTTTAATGTTAAATATCAAATATTTTATTATTAGATGAACTTTTTAAAATATTATAAAAATTATATATGTAGTACAATAAATAAAATAAACTTTGTTTTAATACCTATTCAACGACATATCATTTATGAAAATCGATTCAGTAGTTTTTCTACAATCGCTCGTCAAAATGCACTCACATCACAAAATAACAAAAAATTGAGGGGCACCCTGTGAAGACCCCTGGTCGAAAAAAAAATTCTAAGAGAACTTGTATTTTTTATTTATGAAAGACAATCTATAAACAAAAAATAATCAAAATTAAAAGGGGTCAAGTCAAAACGTTGTTGAATCTTCGTGAAATTGCTCTCATATACTATATATAAAAATATTTATCTCTACAAAACAATTATGACTTATGCTCAAACAAACAAAAACAAAACAAAAAAAAATGTTAATTTCATAAAACTAAACACTAAGTATTATCATAAGCCAACAACAAATTATCTTAAAATACTAAACCTATGTATTTTAAATAGGTTTAGAGTTTCAATTTAAAATTTATAAAACAAAAACAGATGATCATACATCCAAAAATAATTTAAAAAACAATTTACATATAAAATGCATAAATAGAGTAAATTTCTACACATAACTAGAATATGGTATTATATTTCAATTCAAGTTCAATGATGTTTTATAATTTATTGTATAACATGACCTAATTATGTTAATTTACTAAAAAAGAAAATAGTAAATAATCATACGTAAAAAATTAATTGTGAAAATAAATATTAGTATAGTTAATTTAAGTTACTAAACTTTTAAAATTAATTTTTATATAATATAATGTATAAGATCTATATACAAAATCTAATGATGATACACAAATTTTCATTTAGCAAAACAAAAGCAAAACACCTTAACTGCGAAGCTTCATTAACATATATTTGGTTCAAATAAAATTATTACTACACGGGCATTATTAAGCCAAAAAGAAAACCATTTATTTTTTTATATATAATTTGAAGTTGCAAGGTTGTATTTAACTTTAAAAAAAAGATTATATACGAATTTTATTACAATTAAAAATAAACCAATATATACAACAATATGATTTAAGAATAAAAAAAAATATAATTTCGTAAATATAATTCGTTTTATTTCAAATATTAAATATTTATGTTATAAAGCATGTTTTTACATATAAAATTTCTTTATACTTTTTATTGTTTTAGTTATATAATTAAAGGTGATTGCATTTAAAAAGAAGAAAAGTTGAGTAAGGTCGGTGTTAGAAATTAAGAAATACAGTATGCAGCATAAAATTGTTTCCCCATGATTTGTAGCTACTGAATTATAATAATATGTTACCAATTTATTTTTATTTGTACTAAGGTTTTAAAAACAGATTTCATTGCATAAAATAATTCAATTCTATAAGTTAAAACGAAATCCTAGTAATCAAAATTAAGATATAGTTAAGAATAGTTATTTAATATTTGATACGGATGTGAGATGAATCCTGACACTATCTGAGAGATAAATTACAGGAAAAATTATTGTTAAGTTATGAAATTCATATTCACAACCTAATCAGAACCCTTTAAAAATCAAACCAGGCAAAAAAGAAAAAAAAAATTAAAAATAAAGAATTTATATAATATATAAATTTTTTTAAGTCCAACAGGAAATTATAAAATATGTTTTAAAACAAAAAAAAATAATGTTTTATAAAAACGTAAATATAAGTACATAAAATACTAGTAAATTAAATAAACAGAAAACAAAAATTTATTTAAAAAAAAAAAAATAATTGTTTTTGAGCTTCTTTGATTTTGATTTTGTAACATTTCACTATTTTCAATTCTTCACAATTAAAATTTTTATTTTAAATAACTCTTCAAAACAAATACTAATATATCAAAGTATAAATTCTAACAAAATAAAAAGACTATATACAAACAAAATAACATAATAATAAATTATAATTCCCGAAAATGTAAGTAATGTCAATTTAGTCTTCCCTAATTTTTTAGAGTGGCGATTTTTAGAGTCAATTACAAATTTAAATATCTTATAAAATAAACATATATTATATAATAGCGATCGAATTTCTCAAAATTTTACAAATATTTTTATTAAGTTGTTTTGTTTGTTATTTTATTTGAATTTAAATTAAAACAATTGATAGTTATATTTCGAGAAGATGCATTTTTAGGATACATCTTCTCTTCTTTTAGATGGCGAGGGGTGTAATGACCCGTTATCATACATATATTAAATTAAAAGTCCATTACAATAGTATATTATGATGCTAGGACGTAAAGCTAAAGATTTTGGACGGATGTGGAGTTTGCAAATCGAGGCGCTAGCCGAGATTTGCACCCACATTAAGTCCAAAATAGCTTACGTCCGTGCATCATATACTATTTTTTATTCGCCGCAAGCAAAATATTTTAAGAAAAGTTGTTTATTCGAAATTAAAATTATAAATTTTCATAAATTTTAAAATAAAAATATGTGGAACAAGTAACCTTTGAAAAAATATTTATTATTTTTTCCAAATTCTATGACAACAAATGATAACAACTATTTTAATTGGATAATGAAACTTTGAATTTGCGGGTTGCTTTGATAAAAAAATTTATTTTTCATAAAATTTAAACAAATACAAATGCTTTTTACTTTTTTGGACGTAACTATGACGACAAAATAAATAGTTGAAAAGTGATACTTTAAAGCCGCAAATCACAGTAATAAAGTAACACTTTAATATATAGGCGAATAAAAAACTCTTTACTAAATTTCACAATTTGTTAACGAAATAATGAAGGGGGAATAAACTTATACGTTTAGTGCTGTTTATTTAATATTTCGAAATAGAAATATTAATTAAATAGCAACATTACGATTGTTCAACAATTATGCAAAATCGCATAATTGCTGTATATTGAAAATGTAAATGAACGATGGGTTTTTCACCTTTGATTGTTTTGTAGGGGAATTGATTTGTACTTTAAATTAATATGATTGGCTTAACGAATATTAAAACAAAATTATTTTAATAACGGTTCATTACGCTCCCTTCCAAAAAAATGAAGACTTAACTTATTTTCTGTTAGTTAAAATTGAGTTGTGTAAAAGACTTTACAGAGAAAGGTTTTACAAATTGAAAATAAAACCAGGATTCAGAAATCAATCCGTAACCGTCAAACTTTATTAAATTTAACCAATAAATAAAATAAATCAAAATTGAAGGTGTTAAATGTTTTTGTGTTTTATTAAATAAAAGGTGCCGTGATATTCAAATTAAAAGTTGTCGTGCTTAACTGAATTATATTTGTTTGTGGACTCCTACAGTAGTTAGGTACCACACAATAATCAAAAACCCAAAATATCCCTTCCTTAAAACAATAGATATTAACAAAACAAAAATAATAGAAAAAGAAAACAACAACCATCTTCAACAAAAAAAAGACATCTTAATTATTACACTTATCCCTTATAAAATACTAAGGCAGTAGTATATTCATCGTCAAATCATCAAGCGAATATATTTATATTATATAAGAAGATTAAAAGTTTCCTTCATCCAAAGAAACCATCTTAAACATCTATAATATTATAAAAAAAAAACAAAAACAATATTCAATAAGAAGTCGGAACTCCACATAAAATAATTTAATTTTAAATTTGTACGCAATAAGTTTCAAAAGTGTTAAGTTAGAAGTGTTAAGTTAGAATTTAAGTAATAGTTTAGTGTTAAGTTATGATCAATCTCTTGAATAAAATATTATAAAGTTAAATTTATTAAGTTGTTATGCCGCAATCTGAAGTATTATCTAACCAGTAGTATTTATAAGAGAGTCTACACCCCACTCCAGAACGAGTTCAGGTTCTGTATTGGTGGATTGAAGGAAATGTATGCCTTGGTAGTGAGATTTAATAATCAACGAAAAGTCAGGATACGTTTCCTTCAGTCGCCACACTGTTCTATTTTTTTTTCTCTCCCGTATAAACTGACTACTTGGTAATCCTAAAATTCAACGTCCGTAAATACATATAACAACAAACTAGTACAACGACAATGCATTGCCTGGTTCATTATCAATACAATTAATTAATCGCGTTACTTCAACAACACGTCGTGTTGATTCATTATCAATTTCTTTTATATTATCTCGGTTAGAAAAACAATCACTCAATTCGTATTGCTTAAATTCATAAACATATTCTTCTACTCTGTTTTAAACAAACAAAAGTAAAACTCATATAGTTGTAATTGCATTTTTATTTTTATTTTTGTTGATACTATCAGATACAATCTCATATTGAAATGTTTGAAATTGTAATAGTAGTGGTTATCATCTGTTCAATTAAACTGTTAACGGATTAGTGCATTTCATAGGTTATTGTCATTTCATTCTCTTTATAATTTTTAATAACTGCAACGTAAACAAACACAAATTAGTTATGGTTGTTTGTTTCTATTCATGATCGACGATAATCAAATGGAACAGAGTTTAAATGATATATGAGTTTTGTAATGCGATTGTTGAGACAGTATGATAATGATCGTGATTGATTTTTTTTTTTGAAAAGAGATAATACCACAATATCAATAAGAAGTATACAAGTTTTTTGAATGGTCATCTCCTTCACTCCCATTCGTTTAGAATATTTAAACCATGTATTTTGATACAATTCTTTCAGTTCGATTTTTTCATAAAAATCAATAAGTTCATCGATTTTAAATCATTAACTTGAAAATTATCGAGTTCATTCTCTTTTGTTTTAAAATCAAATAAATTAAATCGTGAAAAAAGAACATTTATGAACATAGATATTCAAACTGATATTGTTGAGGCTCGCGAATGTTTTTTTGATACGAATAAAAAAAAAGGAATAGAAATCAGTGGTGAAATAAATAGATTGATTAACGATTTGGTCCTCAATAATTATAAAAATTCTTTCTAATCGGCGTTAGTAAAATAAAAAAGAAGAAACGGTCATTTTGATACGGGTGATGATATAAAATTTTTTGCACGCGTTTCGATATCGTAAAGAGAAAATAATTGAAATTTGTTAAAATTTGTGAACAAAAAAAACCTATTCAAAAAGAAAGATAAAGCTAAATGCAAATCGGTTGTTGTGATTTAAATTCATGAACCAATTTTTTTTCTGTGAACTAGATTTTCTTTTGATCCATTGTGAAATTGAAAGTTTCTCGAATTGTGACTTTAACAGTAGGGTTGTATATTCAACCAAATATATCATTGTTTATTCATCCAAAACAAAGAAAATGAAATATATTTTGTATAGTGCTGACGTACTTAATCTAAAACAAGCATAATCTGTTTCAATTTTTGCATGCACCAGAAAAGAAAAACATATAATTCAATCCAGTTTTTCTTGGCACATATGTTCATTTGTGGTGTGTTCGGAGTGATTTCAGTGAACAGTTTGAGTGAAGGCCGTGCGAAGTCTTCTCCAGCCGGCTATAAAATTGAGTCGACATTACAAAGATAAAAAAAGGAAGGTCATTTAGGAACGAGTACAACAAAATTAATATCCAATCAGAGGTACTGAAATATAAAGGGAGTTCACGAAAGTCGTCATATACAAACCGCAGCACAACAATCACCACTTATTAAAGTAAGGTTTTTATTATATAATTTTGTTTTTTTCTTATCAATACTTATTATTCCTACTAATTGCTTAATATTCGTATTAAATACTTATGATTTTTACTGAATTCATTAAATTAGTTCTGTAACTTGGTAGAAGACCATTATGGTCCTCTAAGTTTTTTTTCGAAATAGAGATTTTTCTTCGGTTAAAGCCACATCGCCTTGTGTTATTAGGTTACGTATCTCCTGGCATAACGGCACATAGCCCCGTTATAAAGTTAAATTTAGTTTAAGTGACAAATAATAAATTGAAAATATAAATTAGTGTTTTTATATATGTGAAATGTGAATATGTGTAGTGAAAAGTGCTCATAGGTTATATTACTTCGCTTACAATTTAAATCAACCAACATCGTAACCTAAACACTGTTTTCTTGTGAATTACGGATAAGAACAAGAATACTTATATTGCAGAAAAACATGTGAGTAATTTTATTAGTTTATTTTAATATTCTTAGATATATGAACCGTTTTTTTTAAAAGTGGCATAAGTCCATTATTTCTATATTGAGATATTTAAGGATTTGCGTTTGCACTAATATAAAAACATAGGCAAATGTAACTAAAATTTTGTGATATTTTTCACACTTTAAACCTATTTAATTTTATGATGCAATAATAGTTATTTAAAATTAAAATGAAAATATTTGATTTTTTGGCTCCAAATGGACTTATACCACTTTCAATAATAACATATTCTAACAAATAAGAACAAGAGACGTCATAAGTCGCAGGTAAATGGGTCATTCTTTTTTGATTTGGCTGAAATTTTTTTTATGCGTTTTATATCGAAAAAAAGGATATGGGTGTTCGAGGATTTTTTTTTCTTTGGAAAATATAGCAGTTCTAAATTTCTTGATGAGTTATTTTCAAAAATAACTTCGGTTCTATTAAAGATGGAAACTTCTGTTTTGTTTTATTTTAAAGTTAAAAGATGCTAGTTTAAAAAAAAATAAAATTAACAAAAGTTATTCTATTGATATAAACAAATAAAATGTTGAAATCGATCTTTATCCATTTCTCCACCCACGCTCCACCCCAAATCGGGCTCTATTGAAGGTATGATTATATATATATAAAAAGAGGCCATCATTTTCTTTCTAAAACTACCACTAACTCAATTTTTTCAAAAATGGACTTATACCACTTTAAAAAAAACGGTTCATATGTTAGTTCATTCATTTCAATGTTTGTATAGTTGAATATTTTATTACAGAAATCAAGGAATCATGTTTTATTGCGAGTTTTGCGATTACGCAAATTTAGAATTAAATAATTATCTCAAACATTGTAAAGTCCATTCTGGTTTAATAAAAAAATTTATATGCGGGTTTGAACATTGTAAAAAAACATACGCAATTATAACATCTTTAAAAAGTCATGTTCTCCGTTTTCATAATTATAATATGACAAAAAATATTTCTCCAAGTACAAATAATAGTTTATCGAATGGCAAAATTACTTGTAGAGTATTACATTGCACACAAAAGTGTAACGATCTCAAGAAAATGAGTAAACATTTAAAACAAGACATTCAAGAAAACATAACTATACAATGTTGTTATCCTAACTGTGAAAAAACTTATAGCCTCTTAGGCTTATAGCCTCAAGTGTCATCGCAATGAGCAAATCATACTTCCTTCGTGTTGAAATGCTGCTGAATATTCCTTAGAGCCTACTGTAATACCGAATATTGATATGATTCATGAACTAGCTGTAGATGACGAGTATCAAGATTTTCATGAAAATATTCCAGATATTACTTTTTTATCAAACTTAGCACATTTTTTCCTCAATTTAGAATTCAAGTTGTGTATGTCAGCCTCAACAGTGCAATACGTTGCTAGTGAAGTTCTTAAAATCTATCGACAAAATAAAGAAAATACAGAAAATAAAATTTTAAAATATTTACAAAAAGTCGGTTGGTCAATAGAATCAATAAATGATATCATTGATAGTTCTTTTAATAATAATCTATTTAGTAAAATTGAGACTTTATTGGGAACGTCACATAAACGTAATAAATTTTATAAAGAGAATTTTCCTTACGTGGAACCAATGAAAATTCCATTGAAAATTGTAAATGGTAAAATAGTACATTTCGTAACAAGTGGAGAAAGTAAGTTATTTCAGCATTGGTAAAAGTTTGTGCACGAGCGATAGCGAGTGCAAACAATTCACCAATTCTGAAATAACTTACTTTCTCCACGAGTTACGAACAGTGCTTTTCATAATTTCTCTCTAAAAAGTAGTAAATTGTTTACAAGTTTTATTCAAATGGAAAACAGTTAAAACTACATATAATTACATTCCATAATTATTATTAATAGTTACATTGCAATTGTTAAATGTATATTTAGGAGAGCTTTTGTAACTACTGCGACCAGACGCAAAATTTCCTTGAATTTGAAGTAAAAGTAAAACATTTTCCGACGGTGATTGAGCTTTTTTCTCTTTCATCCAAGAGCAAAACGTGTTGTATGTTGTTATATATTTGTCTCTAGACTTGTCCGGTAGAAGCTCTAAATGAATATTTGCAGCAGCTTCACCAAATTCATTAGGTCCACCATCACTCAAGTCACTTGTAGGATCTTCCATTTGTGTTTTGTTTCTGTTTCTGCTCTGAATCAATTTACAAGGAAGTTGAACAATGAACTGAAATAGTTTGTTTGACAGGAATCACTCGCGTACTTTGATTTAAAAAAGAAAATTTGAGGCCAAAACTTCAGCAGTTACGATAAGTAATTGACAGCGGTTATGATATGAACTTATCTAAACTGCTTTGATATTGACAGCTTTCGCAACGCTGGACAATTAAAGCAAAGTGTACTTTTTAGAGAGAAATTATGAAAAAACTTTTTTTCACTATATACAAATCAAAGAAACATTAGAGAAATTATTTAATAATAAATCACTTAGTGATAAATTATTTTTTGACCGTCCAAAGAACACAAGCAATGTTTTAAGAGATTTTACTGACGGAATTGTCTTTAAAGAGAATATTTTCTTTCAAAATAATCCTGATGCTCTTCAACTGATCTTATATCAAGATAGTTTTGAGGTAGTAAATCCGTTAGGTTCTGCCAAATCAAAATATAAGATATTAGCCGTTTATTTAAGCATAGGAAATTTTCCTGAATTAATAAGATCACATGTTAATTCTATGCAACTTGTAGCATTATGTAAAGAAAAACTCTTTGATCACTCTAAAGTTTATGGTAAAATCGTTGAAGACTTAAAAGATATCGAAACTGTGGGAATCGCATTATCATCAAATAAAGTCATTAAATGATCGTTAGTCTTTATAACGGGAGATAATCTTGGTAGTCACTCATTAGGAGGGTTTACAAAAAATTTCAGGAGAACACAGTATTTTTGTAGATATTGTTTAGTCGCACGAGATTCGTTTAATACTGATAATGGTGTATTAAAAACGTATCCCAATAGAACTGTCGCATCATATAAAAAAATAATAAACCGCTTAAATAGGGAAAAAAGTAGTTGCGTTAAAAAAATGAAAAATAATAAACCACTGTTGATGAAAGGAATAAAATTTAATTCTATCTTTAATCAATTGAATTTCTACCATGTTTGTCTTCCGGGATTGCCACCTTGTGTTGGACATGATATTTTTGAGGGTATATTAGCCTATGATGGAAAGTTATTTATTGATGATATTATTAAAAAAAATGGTTTTCATACAACTTACTCAATCACAGAATTAAAACATTTGATTATTGTGTCGAAGATAAGCGTGATAAAATATGTTCAGTTGTAAAAAACTTTCAGGTGGTGCCTGTCAGTTATGGAATTTTTTTCGATTATTCCCATTATTAATTGCTGACAAAATTGAAGATATGTATGATAACAGTTGGAAATGTATTCTATTACTCTCTGAAATAATTGAAATAATATGTGCACCAGCTATACATAAGTCTAACGTTGCTTATTTAGATTTACTTATTTTTGATTATATTGATTTACGTAAATCATCGTTTAAAGAGCCACTTCGTCCAAAGCACCCCTTAGTCCATTACCCTTCACTTATTTTGATGTTTGGGCCTTTATTGAAAGTATGGACACTTCGATTCGAGAGTAAACACTGTTTTTTTAAACGTCCTATAAGATCCATTCGTAATTTTATCACTATCACAAAATGACTTAGTATCAAACATGAATTATTTCAGTGTTTCATTCGTATAGGAGGGGAAATTACATTTGATATTCAATTAAAAGGTGAAGTTAAATTTAATAATAAATTATATAATGAAAACAATTAGCAAGCTTAAAAAAATATGCCATTATCTTGTAACACTACAGAATGTAAGGAATTAATAAAAAATGGTGTATCTTATCGTATTGGAGATAGTATATTTATTTCTCAAAAAGCGTATCATCATGAAATATTTATTGGTAAAATCGTTATAATATTATATAATGAACCTGAAGTATATTTTGTGCATTGACTATATAATACTATAGATACATCATATTTATTATGTGGTGTATAAATCAGGTGGCGTTACTTGTATCAAATTGAAAGCATATGAATTTAAAATCTTTTTGGTTATTCGAAGTTACGATTAAGTCTTAAAAAAACGCTAGAAATAAGATTAAATTGTATTAAAGTTTATTTTAAGGTTAGTTTTTTATGTTTTTCATTCATAATTTAGTTATTTAAATTTTGTATGGAGAAATTAAAGGTTTTAGTATGGTTTGAGTCTCGCATATGTCTAATACAATTGTTTTTTCTTTCGTCAAATTGTAATATTTTAGTGTGAGTAAGTTTTTATATATGGTTAAAATTCAATACAAACACAAACTATCTCGTTCACATACAAATTTCAAAAACGGTAGTTGGTTTTAAATTTAAATTTACTTCCTTAAAATCTATTGTGATTGAAATTTTTTTGCGATTTAAAAGTTATTTTTTTCGATTTAAATAAACTTTCTGTAAATCATGTCAAGATTTTGTTGTGGTTTTAAGAATTGTAATAGCCGATATGCTCCAGGCTCATTTTTATCATTTTTTGAATTCCCCAAGAATGAAAATATAGGCAATGTGTGGAAGAAACACTCCGGCGATGTTTATATTCAAATGAATTTAAACCAAAATAAAAAATTATATATGTGTGATAAACATTTCTTCGAAAAAGATTTGATCCATCTGGCCGCACTTGTTTGAAAAAGGGTAAGTAGCATGGAAATAAATACCACTGGATTTTTACATAATTGAACTGCTAATATTTGATAGGAGCAATTCCCAAAACATATTCTTCACAAATATGTAGTTGTTCTAGAAATAAGTTAGATAAGTTATGTGATAAAATTTTATTAGAACATACACCGGTAACTCAGAATTGCTAGAAAGCGCTCTTTTCAAAAATCTGGTTTATCCACAAATGAAATTAAGGGTGAAGCAAGTGATAACATAACCAATATTGATGAAAATAGTGAAGAAGAATTGCTAGTGACTAGATCTGCAAATCCTAAAACATATATGCGAAGCCCATTTATTTTACCAGCCCCAACAAATCCTGTAAATGCAGAAATTTGTGAAAATCAGTTTCCATCTTTCCATATTCTTAAGAATACCGCATCATCGTCGAACGCATATTGTGAAAAGATTCCAAGGTGTGTTAGCCTAATATAATAAATACACTCCTGATGAAAAACGTAAACTACGCAGGTGAAAAAGTCGAGATTTGAACTTGACCATTTTTGATTTTCTCGAAACATGGCATATTAGTAGTATGGACAAAATAAAAAATACAACTTATTTTACAATTTTTTTTAAGTGCATAGTTTGAGCATGGGGCACCCACCCCAACATGCATGAAAAATGAAAATTCTGCCAATCTGATGTAACTTTGAAATTAAATTGCTCAAGAACGACTATACCGATTTCAGCAAACTTTCTTTTATTTGATAGATGATTAGTTAGCCGTTTGAAAAAAAATTAATTAATATTTTTTGTAATTAATTTTTAAATAAAAATTCGAAGGGTCGAAGAGCAATTGGAATTTAATTAATTTTTTCCCTGAAAATAGTTCTTTCTTTATTCTAAAATATATCAAATTTACAAAGAGGCTAAAATTCTTCTTCTTGAGATATTTAATTTTAAAGATTTTTAGTACGACTCTGAAATTCGAATTTTTCTTTATTTTTTCAATCAACTTCCATTAACAAACAATTTTAAAATGAATTAAATTTTAACTTTTTTTATATATAGTTCTAACCTTACTTTAAAATATATCAAATTTACAAAGATGTGTTAATTCGTGTTCTTGAGATATTTAATTTTAAAGATTTTTAGTCCGATTAAAATTCTAATTGTTCATTATTTTCTCGAACTTCAGTGGTTAAAATTTGTTGATGATAAAAATTGTTCGAAAAAATAATGAACAATTAGAATTTTAGACGGACTAAAAATCTTTAAAATTAAATATCTCAAGAACACGAATTAATGCCACTTTGTAAATTTGACATATTTTAGAGTAAAGATAGAACTGTTTTCAGAAAAATAATTAATTAAATTCCAATTCATCTTCGACCCTAGCGCCATCTTTAAAAAAGTTTTTTTAATATTTTTAATTTAAAACTTAATTACAAAAACAACAAGTTAATTTTTTTCAAACGACTAACTAATCATCTATCAAACAAAAAAAAGTTTGATGAAATCGGTATAGCCGTTCTTGAGCAATTTAATTTCAAAGATACATCGGATTGGCAGAATTTTCATTTTTCATGCATGTTGGGGTGCCCCCTATGCTCAAACTATGCACTTAAAAAAAATTGTAAAATAAGTTGTATTTTTTATTTTGTCCATACTACTTATATATATGCCAAATTTCAGGAAAATCAAAAATGGTCAAGTTTTCACAACTCTGTCTAGAACACGTTTTTCATCTCCTGTGAACCTGTTTTGAATGTGCTAATAAATATGTATAGTAGAATTTTTTTGCCAGCGAATTTTTGACAGCTAGGACGCAGCAAGAGATAAAAGATGAGACAAAAAGTAAAACAGAGATGTATTATTTATTTTGGGATAAATTTGTTTTCAAAACAATTATATTAGTTAAATTTCTACTTCTAGTTCGTACCATTTGTTTGTTGTGATATTTGTTTCCATAGGCGTCGTTATTTTTATTATAATTATTTTTAATTATCAAAATTTTGATATATTGCCTACAAAATCATTAATATTTTTACTAGTTTTTGGTTTTCTATTATAATTGGTTGAATTTCAATAGTAATTTATTAATTTTTATGAGTTTTTTTTGTCCATTTCAATGGGACCTCAATAGTTTTTTTTAATATTTTAATCGAGACACTGAATGTGCAAACAATATGCGCATGTGCATGCGCATGTGCAAAAAATATGCGCATAACAAACAAATTTTGTGTTCGCTGGCAAAAAAATTCTACTATTTCGTTTGAAACATTTTTAAGATACATTTTTACAACTCCTAAGAGAAGGAAGCTTAGTAACAATTTAACAAATCTGAAGAAGAGAAGATGTTGGGTGATTTGCTGAAAGATAAAAGTGCAGATGTTAAAACTTTTTTTAAATCCCAATTTATGCATAAAAAAATCAACATTGGACTGATCCCGAAAGAAATCTAGCATTAAAATTTTACTATAAATCACCGGCACTTTATTAACATATGCAACAGACTGGGTTTAATCTACAAGCCGTTAGCACCATACAGCGCTGGCATTCGGGTATAAGATTTCCAACGGGCATATCCGACATGGTTCTTAAAGTTCTGGAATCAAAAGTAAAGGATCTGAATAAAAGAGATCGCCGGTGCGTATTTTTATTGGATGAAATGAGCATTAAAATTTGGACTATAACATTAGAGATGATTGGGTGTATGGATTCACCGATCTCGGGCCACTGGGCCGTAGTGATCGTCTCGCTTCCAGTGTTACGATATTTATGATACAAGGGCTCAATTCAAATTGGAAGCAGTCAGTTGGTTATCTTGCTGAAAACGTTTCTGGTACTGATTTGAGCATAATAATCAATGAAGCAGTGCATAAAATAAATAAAACAGGATACGATATTATTTGTACAACTTGTGATCAAGGTGCTAGCAATAGAACTTGTTTAAAAAAACTTGGCTCCTCAATTGAAACTCCGTACACAATAATTGATGGAAAAAAAATTTACAATTTGTTTGATCCAGTACACCTAATTCAAAGTGTTCGTAACATCTTATATAGTAAAGATATTCAAATAAATAGGGTGAAAAAAATTTTTGTGGGGAATTATTAGAAAACTATATAATTATGATAATGGCAATATTCGAGTTATGCATAAATTAACCAAAAGTCACATTGATCCCGTGCTGTTCCAAAAAATGAATGTCTCTTTAGCTACACAAGTTTTTAGTCATAGCATTGCTTCAGCTATCCAATGTGCTGTAAGATTAGAAGTTTTCCAAGATGCAGAGGAAAAAAATGTGCATTAGACACTGCCGAATTTATATCTAAAATAAATGTCCTGTTCGACAATTTAAATAGTTTGTCGAAGTTTTTAAAAAACCCATTTAGAGCTGGAATTTCCAAAGATTCGACAATTATAAGAAATTTGGAGGAGTCTAGAAACTGGATATTATTATGGAAGCATACAGGAAGAATCAAAAGTGCCGTTCTGTTTTAATGGTCTTCTTCAGACCATAAATGCAATAATAATGATATGGGAAGATATAAAAGACGAACAACAATTTTTATTGACGTCATGCTTATCTCAAGATCCATTAGAAAATCAAATTTCAATGATTAGGTCATTCAAAGGCAGTTATGAGAGGAATCCATCAGTATATAGAACATACTTAAATTTAAAATAGATCATGTTTCAAAACATGGATTCTTCAGAATTTTCTAGTTACGAGAATTCAAAATCATCTACCCTACTTTCGTTTAAACCTCAGATAATTCAACAATCATCAAATAATTCTGTTGTACATTATTCGGACAACATTGAACAGCAGTTCAACGCTTCTGAGATTTGTGATGATTTTGACATTGATTTTGACGAAAATTTTGATATATTGAGTCCAAATGAAAAGTTAAATTTAACAGCCAAATTATATTTTTTCGGATACATATCTAAAACAATATCACAAAGAATGAATTGTAATAACTGTACAAATTTTATGATTGAAAAAAATCCAAAACATTCTGAGAGATATGCCTTGCTATATAAAAAAAAATATGAATCAACATTTTTAGCTCCTTCACCTGCAAAAGATGTTTGCAGTGACATTGTCGATGAAATGAAAACTGATTTCGGTAGTTTGAAAATAACCACCGCTGCATTTGAACATCATTTAGACGTGATATATAACGAATTCACACATTTATTTCAAACAAATAAAGCAGCAAAAAATTTAATCAACGGCATTCTGTTTCCAGCCATAAAGAAAAAAATTCAGAAATGGAATTGTTGTGATCATCATGAAACAGTTTTGAAGTCTGTTTTAGTTATACTATTAATGGTTACAATCCGAAACATAAATAAATCATTCAAAGACGCTAAAAAAAGGTGATCGAATAACAATATTACAAGGAATTTAAAATATATAGTTTACACTTTTTGCCGTATGCTCTTGGCGTAATTCGTTGAATATAATACTTGTTTAGCACTTGTTTTATACGCACGTGAATATAAATTTAGAAAAATAAAAGAAGTATAAAACAAGTGCTAAACAAGTATGATAATTCAAAATATGTAAAATATAAAGCGGCTGAAATCTCACAGCTCTGAGATATCAAGACTTTGGTCTGGGTTGAGGATTTTGATATAGTTTTCGATAAAAACTTTTATGAGGACATGGTTTTTAGTTTTGGGCAGCGATGTATATCAAATATAACTTTTTGTTAAAGTACATGTATTTTTTATCTCTGTTTAGATATGTATTACAAAACTAACACGAAACATCAATACGTTGTCGGAAAATTATAATAAATCATAAATTAATATAATTTAGTGAAAAGATTATATAATCAGCAAACTACTCAAAACCTCTCCATTTAGCGTTTTGAGAAAATATTTCAAAATCACAAATTCATATTTCTTTCAAAATTCCAAAAATATTGTAAAAATTACATAAAATCAAAAATTCAAACTTTTTACAAACAAAATTCTAAAAATATTTAGAAAGTTATTACAAAATCAAAGATTAAAACTTTTTTCAAAAACTCTAAAAGTATTGCATAAATTATAACAAAATCAAAAATTGTAACTATTTCCAAAATTATAATAACATCAAAAATTTTAAATTTTTTAAAATTCTAAAAATATTCCAAAAATTCTTACAAAATCAAAAATTGACTTTTGTCAAAATTCTGAAAATATATATAAAATTCTAAAATTTTTTTTTCAAAATTCTAAAAATATTCCAAAAATTAGAATAAAATCAAATATACAAACTTTTTCTAAATTCTAATAATGTTCCAAAAATTCTTAAACATTCAAAAATTTAAACTGTTTCCAAAATTCTAAATATATTACAAAAATTGAAACTTTTTCCAATATTATAATAAAATGAAAAATTTTTCAAAATTCTAAAAATATTCCAAAAATTAGAATAAAATCAAATATTTAAACCTTTTCTAAATTTTAATAATATTCAAAAAATTCTTAAAAATTTAAACTTTTTCCAAAATTCTAAAAATATTGCAAAAATTATACCAATATCAAAAATTGAAACTTTTTCCAAAATTATAATAAAATCAAAAATGTAAAATTTTTTAAAATTCTAAAAATATTCTGAAAATTCTTACAAAATAAAAAATTGAAACTTTTTTCAAAATTCTAAATATATGTTTAAAATTCTAAAATTTTTTTTTCAAAATTCTAAAATATTCCAAAAATTAGAATAAAATCAAATATTTAAACTTTTTCTAAATTCTAATAATATTCCAAAAATTCTTAAACATTCAAAAATTCTAACTGTTTCCAAAATTCTAAATATATTGCAAAAATTGAAACTTTTTCCAAAATTATAAAAATTATAATAAAATCAAAAATTTAAAATTTTTCAAAATTCTAAAAGTATTCCAAAAATTAGAATAAAATCAAATATTTAAACTTTTTCTAAATTATAATAATACATATTCCAAAAATTCTTAAACATTCAAAAATTCAAACTGTTTCCAAAATTCTACATATATTGCAAAAATTATAACAATATCAAAAATAGAAACTTTTTCCAAAATTATAAAAATTATAATAAAATCAAAAATTTAAAATTTTTCACAATTCTAAAAATATTCCAAAAATTCTTACAAAATCAAAAATTGAAAATTTTTTCAAAATTCTAAAAATATTCCAAAAATTAGAATAAAATGAAATATTTAAACTTTTTCTAAATTCTAATAATATTCAAAAAGTTCTTAAACATTCAAAAATTCAAACTTTTTCCAAAACTCTAAAAATATTGCAAAAATTATAACAATATCAAAAATTGAAACTTTTTCCAAAATTATAATAAAATCAAAAATTTAAAATTCTTCAAAATTCTAAAAATATTCCAAAAATTGGGTAGAATTGGGTAAAAAAATAAATAAAAATCTTTCTTTTGACACACTTGACAACATTTTTTTGACAAACTTATAATGCAATAATCTAGTTTTTGGTATCACATACCAATCCCGACCATCAAGATTTCTCCGTATTCTTAGTTCCTACTCATTATCACTTAAAATAAACGTTTTTTAAGCAAAAAAATGCATATTTCCTTGTTTTGACACACTTGACGATTTTTTTGACGCACTTCCGGTACATTTATCGAACACATCGTCCTTTCCGCTCTTACCATTGAGTGTACCTATTTTTAGAAACCAAATTTTTTAAAATCCCTTCAGCCGTTTTCTAGATTTTTTCGGTTGGCCGGCCGACAGACAGACATACATTTTTTTTTGCTTTTTTAGGATCAGTAGGTCCTAAAACGTCGAGAAATGCCAAAAAAAGTGGGAGTACGAATTTCACATTTAACTCATGAATGTAATACTTAGGTCTTGCAGACCGAAGTAAAAGGTTTTTTTTTAAATTTCTATCCCTTCTTTCTGTGTAGGGCTCGTATACTCGAGTATTGGATAACCGGGTACCCGGGTATTTGGCCAAAAATTTTAATACTCGAATATCCGGGTAATAGCTTCGAGTACCCGGGTATTACAAAAACAAAATTCTTATGACGCTCACTGTCGCTTTTCCTGATTTGTTCAAAAAATACTTTCAAAAAATATATGTTTCAGAAAATGAATGAATCTAGATTTTTTAGAAATACTTCTATGACCTTAAAATGTAGATCCTTGAGAGATTCCTGAGTACTCCCACACAAACGACAATACATTTATTTTCCGATTGTTTAATTTCTTTTTTTTTTATAATTAATATGTTTTAACTAACTTTAACTTAATTTAACTAAAATAACTACGTACTAAAAAAAAATAAACGAGATTAGTACACCTCTTTCTCGTGAACTATATAAAAATTTGAAAAACGAAGTTGATGGACGTCGACAAAAGGATATAATAATATTATTGTTATATTTGCATCATGGTATTTTTCCAAAAGGCAATGAGTTTTTAAGCTAAGCCACAAAAATGTCTACAAAGCAGCTTGCTCATCAATTATTATTACGTCTATACTCGAATGAAATCAACATCATAGTTGCAGATCAAAGCTCAAGTTCTTCTGATGGAGAGTGGGAACAAACATCAGTATATAATGAGCTACTGCATTGTCTTTCATCATATATAAAAACCAAAGAAAAAAGCGAAAATTTAAATGTTGAGCAATCCCTTCGATTTATGGAGACAAATGGAGGTAAGCAAAACCAAATGTTAGATAATCTGTACGCTTCATTGCTTACTATAAATCCTACATCAACGGCATACGAACGGGTGTTTTCAGTAGCCGACAATATAATAACCAAAATTCGCAGTTCGTTAGCTCCTTCCACACTCAATGGCTTAATATTTTTAAAATACTATTTCATAAACAAAAAGTTATAGTAAATGTTATATTATTATAATAGACTAAGAGCCCACGACGGCCAGACCTTCGTTATTTTATAAAAGCTGAAAGTTTCTCTGCGCATACCCCCTACTCAGGTAGGAACGATTAGCGATATATGAAGTTTGGATCATGGTGTCTTTGGCAGGGAGCAGGTAATAAAGGGGCCTCCAAAGTTTCGTGAAAGTATAACAGGTAATTATTTTATATATTCTTCGGGATAGTATTAGAAGTCACGTCACCCATTGCCAGAATCTTACTATATTGACAACCCCCTGCCAGACACCCTTAAACTTTATCAATTTGTTAAAATTTAAGGGTGTCTGGCAGGGAGTTACCACGATAGTAAGTGTCTGGTAATGGGTGACGTGACTTCTAATACTATCCCGAAGAATATATAAAAAAAATTGCCTTTTATACTTTCAACGAAACTTTGGAGGCCCCTCTGTTACCTGCTCCCTGCAAAAGCCACCATGATCCAAACTTCATATGTCGCTAATCGCTCCTACCTGAGTAGGGGGTATGCGCAGAAAAACTTTCAGCTTTTATAAAATAATGAAGGTCTGGCCGTCGCCAGCTCTTGCTCTATAAAATTTGATTTCATTTAACGTTTAACATATTTTTAAGAATTAAATTAATTGAATTAAATAAATACAAATATTAATTGAATTAAATATCTACAAATGAACTATTGAAAATTTTTTTTGTTTTAATTATCCAAATACCCGGGTTACCCGGGTACCCGGGTATTTGAGTAAAATAACTACTCGATACCCGGATACTTAATGTTCGAGTATTTTACGAGCCCTATTTCTGTGGTTCTTGATTTATTTTAATTGTCATTAACCCCGTAAGAAGAACTACTCTAATCGTGTAACACAAATGCCAAAACTGCCAGAAATTCAAAGGAAAACCTAAAAATACCACCAAGTAATTTAACAAAATTTGGTTTATTTTCATCAAAACATAGATTACATGTCCCAGTTCAAAAACTGAGTTTCCCAATTTCCCATTTCAATTATTATTTTTAATGTAGTGCTTTTTATTTTAAAAATGAAATTGTTATTAATTGCGGAGCAGAAAACTTATATTTTCATTATTTTTCCTTAAATCTAAAAATAAATTACCAAATGAAAACACACATACAAATGTGATTCGATTACGCATGTATTTTGCAGCATTCATATAAAAAATTTACAAACTACATTGTTGTCATTTATATTCATTACGAACAAAAGTTTGTTCAGTTTGTTTTATTTTAACATATTAAAAGCAACAGTGTGCAAATTCAAACGTCAAACACGAAATCTTTTAGTTAAAAACTTAAGAAAGATTCGTTAAATAGAAAAAAATTATTTCGTTAAGCTAGCCAATATAATAACCAGATTTACGTTAGGTTAATCCGTGACTCAACCCTTTTTGTGTTGATTTTGCAGCGCTTGTTGCGGATACACCACATAACAAAAAAATTTTAAAGTGATGTATCTATAGTATTATATAGTCAATGTTTTGTGTTAGAGGTATTAGAGACAGAATTTATAGCTCATCTGGGTGTATATAAGTTAGGAAAAGCTATTGGGTATAAAAGTGTAGCATTCAATGAACTTATTAGCTTCGAGAAATTACATACTTATGTCATAAATTCTTTTTCATATATTAAACCAAAATTCGGATTAGTTGAAAATAGTTTATAATATTAGTAGTTATTGTCTATTACTTGTAGTGTAGTATAAGCTTATTGGTATTTTAACAATTAATTGTATCCGTAAAGCTTGGTGACCTCCATATAAAAAAATAATTAATGATAACTCTGATTGAACACAGCACTGATCGACAATGACACTATTTAAAATATCTCGACATGATAAGATGGATAAGAAATTAGTGAAAGCTTCAACAATAGATGAGGTAATAGAAGCTGCAAAAAAAAAGACTAGAACTATCGGCGGAAAAATATAAGGTATATTTAATTTTTGCATTTTAGGCTAAAACAAAATTTGCTTTTATTTGTACTATTATATAAAACTGTTTAGAGCAGATCTATTTAGATGATTATACAGAAATTGATGAAGATGATTTACTAATGGAAATGGCACAGGAAGCTAAAGAAACTCTCACTTTGATCATTGTACCAGATGGAATTGAATGGAACAGCACTTCCCAACAATGTACTTCTTCCTCATTAAAATGTATAAGCATAATATAATCTGTCATTACAATATGTTAAAAAACTATTTATATTTCTAATTTTTTTTTAATGATTAGCTGACCATTTGCCTATTTTACAATGCACTTCAACACAAAGTCCGTCAACTTCGTCACAAAATCATATGAGCCATTTAGCTCGAATCTTTCCAAAATTGGGGAGTGAGTTACAAAATAATCTACGTGAGGGAAAATTAATAGATAAAAATCAAGAAAATCAATGATAAGCGTCATTGTCGACTACATGATAACAGATTTAAAAGACTTTCGTCGAAGAACAGCGCAGTTGATTAGTCAACAGTTTTATGAAACACATCAGTAGGTAAGCTATGCGGGTTCCAGCGCAAAATCGTGTGTTATTTCTTATGAAGGTCTCAAATTGTCAATTTTGATCCAAGGTCAGATCTCAGCCCAAAATCGTGTATTATTTCTTGTATGAAGATCTCAAAATGTAAATTTTGATTCAAGGTCAGATCTTAGCACAAAATCGTGTGTTATTTCTTATATGAAGATGTCAAATTGTAAATTTTGATCCAAGGTCAAGCGTGAGATTATAAGAAAATGAAAACAAAAAAGAGGAATCGAGGTATTAGGAATTTGTTTTACATTATATTTTTTCTTTCTATTTTAAGTAAGAATTTAAGATGTCATCGATTTGTTTTTAATTATTAAAATAAATAAAAAACAGAAAACGCACATATTTTTTTATTTTTGTTTTGTTTTGATTATAACAGTCTTCACGTAAAAATGTGGTGTTGATTAGTTTTAACTGATTAAAAAACATGATGAAACAGGTTGAGGTGTGAAATGTATGACATCTTATAAAAGTAATTGATCTATTTCATTAAGACGTTAAGCAATTAAAAAAATTATGCATAAGACAAGAAAATATCTGCGGCTTAAAAATTTTTTAACTGTGTGAATTATAAATTATGCGAATGTGGATTTTATTTGTTGGTTGTGTGTATGTATTTCCGAGTAAATAATAGATTGGAAATATTGTTTTGTTTTCAAGTTTAAGATTTCAGAGATTTCGGAATGTAAAGTTGTTAGTTTTTAACTGGTTGATAATACTTAAAAAAAAAAATATGAGGTAAGAATTTAAGATGTCATCGATTTGTTTTTAATTATTTAAATAAATAAAAAACAGAAAACGCACATAATTTTTTTATTTTTTGTTTGTTTTGATTATAACAGTCTTCACGTAAAAATGTGGTGTTGATTAGTTTTAACTGATTAAAAAAACATGATGAAACAGGTTGAGGGATGAAATGTATGACGTCTTTATAAAAGTAATTGATCTATTTCACTAAGACTAATTTTCAAGCGTGAGATTGTAAAAAAATGTCAAAATAAAAATCATCGAACTCAGAAATCTGATTACATACTTCAAACGACTCAAACGTGTATGATCATATTTCACCCCCGTTTCTGTATAATCACTAAGGCAATCTGTTATGAGATTGAGCGTAAACTATTATCAAATGTAAAATTACATAAAATAATTAAGACTGATAAGAAAAAACTATTTGAAACAAAGAATTTTTATTCTTTTGAAATTTTATTGAATATTATTGAATATTATCAAATTGCAATTATGTATTAAAATGAAAAATGACATGAAATAAATTTGTAGAATAGGAAAACTATTCAAAACAAAGAATTTTACAACTTTTTGTTTTGAATTGCAATTTTGCGTAAAACTTTGAGATTTAATGAATATTATCAAATTGCAATTATGTGTTAAAATGAAATAAATGATAAGAAATAAATTTTGCAGAATAGGAAAAACTATTCAAAACAAAGAATTTTCAACTTTTGTTTTGAATTGCAATTTTGTGTATTAAATTATTATTTTGCTATTTAATTGATTCTCTCAGCAAAAAATTCTAATATAAATGTGCAAATTTCGATTTGAATTAGCATTGTTAAGGAGAAACCAAAGTAAAAAGATGAAAGTCAAAGCAAGTTTATTGGTAAGTGTAAATATAGAATATCAAAGTATATATTTCGAATTTCTGTTATAAATTTTGTAATTTTTGAATTTATTTAATTTTAAACTTTAGATTCTCGGGGTGATTTTGGCGGCGATTTCCAGTAAACCAGTGGGCAGGAGAGAAACTCAAATAATGGATGAGCATTTTTTAGTAAGATTTTAGAAAATTTTCGAAATAAATTAAAATTAACGGTTTCAAACTATCTCTAGGTTATTGTGGAAGCGCACCGTCAGGTGAAACGGGGTGCGGATCAATACGAGGGCTCAGGGTCTAAAGGTGATTGGACTCCCCCGCTGCCCCCCCTTTGGGATTTAACAACAACATCAACAACAGAGAAAGCCCCCAACCATCTGACTTTCTCTAACAACAGTTTCAATTTCAGCGGTGGATCTCCATCGCTAAAAATTGGAAACGTTATTTGGGTTTAATTTCAAAATAAAACAATTGTCTTTTATTTTTTATTTATTTTATAAAATAAAATTAAAATAAAAAATAAAAATTATATAAAATAAAATAACAAATTTTATCAATTTCGCATCTTCTATTTGTTTTTCTAATCCTTAAATAAGTATTCGATTTTATTTGATTCAGGTACGGGCACTCTATACCCCATACAATATTGTTGAAGTTGAACATGTTTGCGTTTGACTTCAGCAGTCTCGTTTGAACGTTCCTTTGGTGTTGTTGCTGAATTTTTCGATCAAGTTGTTGAACTTGCTTTGTAGCTAGTGATGCCTTGCAAGATGTTGCTGGTACCAATTATATTTAATTTTACTCAAATTTCATGTTATATGGAAAATATAAAAGAAAATGCATCCAGTTTTTTGTTTTTATGATTTTTAAAATAAATTTTCTAATTTTATACTTTTTTATTTTGACTTGAAATCTAAAAAATTATTTCGTCTAAGTGTCTGAAATGAAATAGTATATTTTCCTACAAGAAATTAAAACGTTATTTTGAGGATAAAAATGTATTCACAAGACGCTCCTACCCCGAGTGAAGCGAGCTTACGAACGAAAACGTTTTTATCCTGTGTAGAAAATACAATTTTCTATGCTAGTAATACATATTTAATATTTACTACAAATTATAAACGGAATAAAGCGTGATGAAAAAAAGACTTTCAATATGCTATTGTTGAAAATGTGTTTGCTACGGATACAGCTTTTAAAGTTTTGAACAACACCATCTAGTAAACTTGTTTTATAAAATATTTTTTGTGTTTAAGAAAGAAAATAAAATTTGATTTATTTAACTTATTTTGACGGAACTACAAGTTTATAGTTTGTCTAGTGTTTACTAGAAGGCTCTAGAACTTTAAAAGATTCAAGTCCTGGATAGAGGTTTTAAAATTTCTAAAAAAATACCATCTAGTAAACGTCTAACAAAACAGAGGAAGCTCATTTTCTACAATAGCATATTGAAAGTCTCTTGATATGGAATTCGACCTCGAAAAAATTTGTATTCAATTATTCGTTATTTAAAGTTTTTGTCGCTCTAGTTGTCTAATATTTGTCTAGATGGTGTTAATTCAAGCTTCATACTTTGGTTTTATATCTTTGAAATTTCTGAGCTTTAAAGTTTTGCAAAGCGTATATGTTTAAAACTTAAGATGAATTCTGAAAATAACAACATCTAAAATTTAGCAAAATGGCATCATGATATCGCTTTAAAACCATTGAAAAGATTATCTTAACTCTTCTTAATAACTTTATTTTGTTTATTTTTCATTGCTGTGTTTTGAAGGTTTTTAATAGCTAAGTATATAATAAATGTTGTAAACTTGTAACCATAGACTTTTAATTTATCTAAATTTTCATCGCCATAATTTACAAATGTAATAAATTATCACGAACAAAGCAAAATAAAAAAATGATTTTTTTCAATTTGTTTTTGAAGATTGAAAAGAAGAATAAAGAAATAATAACTTGATTTTCTTTGTTAAAGAAAACACAAATGAGTAATTATTTCACATAGTAATTTTAACAATTGCATAACTTTTCGTTTGCATAATTTTTAAAATTTTTTTTTTTAATTTTAAACAAGAGAAAAAGCAACAACAATGCATTTAATTTATTAGTTGTAATGATGAAGATTATAAGTCAGATGCGAAGTGATAATAAATTTAATTTGGTGGTGAATTGAGCTTTAAAAATGTAATGCATTTGTTGGTGATGGCAAGTGGGGGGAAATAGCTATAAATACCATATACAATGCAAATCAGATTTGTATATTTTCAATCGTTATACAATTGAGATCTGCTGTATATGTTTTTAAGTGTTTAATAATTTTTAAAAGAATTAAAAGTGTAGTGTTTCATAAAACGCATTGTGCTGTGTTTGTTGTTTTTTTATTTAATTACTTCTTAAATTGTTGCTAATTGCTATTTATGTTATATTTTAATTGTGTTTTATTTTAATATTTGTAGTATTTTTTTAAGGTGTTGTTGCAGAATTTTTCGATCAAGTTGTTGAACTTGCTTTGTAGCTAGTGATGCCTTGCGAGATGTTGCTGGTACCAATTATATTTAATTTTACTCAAATTTCATGTTATATGGAAAATATAAAAGAAAATGCATCCAGTTTTTTGTTTTTATGATTTTTAAAAAAATTTTCTAATTTTATACTTTTTTATTTTATACCAAAACGGAACTTAAGTAAAATTTTAAACTTCGTAGAAGTAATAGAGGCTTTTGATATATAGAGGTATTTTTTCCTAAGTATTTATTGAATTTACAACATTTACAAATAACATATTTATTTTCAAACATAGTTCAAACGAAACTTCAGAGTGAATAAAAGTTTGTGCAAAAGAATAATTCAAAACTTTGCGGCATCGCAGCATTTTCCTCAAGTTCATCCAGGAAAGGCAGCTACTACACCTGAAATACATATTTATTCATTTTTATGGTATGCAGCAAACAAATCGACCATTCGCGAAATCAGTTTGCTATTTAACTTAGCTGAATCAACATTTCATGAGTGTTTTGAACGAGTAATAAATCATTTGCTAGAAATCGCTGCATCTGTTATTAAATTTCCTCATTCTGAAGCTGAGAAACGACAGACATCTGAATCATTCGAAACAATTTCTGGAGTTCCAGGAGTATTAGGTTGTATTGATGGAACATACATTGAAATAAGAGTACCAGTTCATAAAATAAGATCAATGTATGTAAATCGCCACGACAACCTTTCAATAACGCTACAAGCAATTTGTGATGCTTCAATGAAATTTATTGATGTTTTCACGGAAACATCAAGCCGAATTCATGATAGTCGAGTATATGATCTATCTTTTATCTCAAAACGAATTCCTGAAATTTGTCGAAATGAATATTTTATAATTGGTGATGGAGCATATCCCATTCGAGAATGGATTATGAAGCCTTACAAAGACTTTGGTAATCTCTCAGCTAAAGAAAAAAATTTTAATGTAAAAATAAGTGCCACATGCGTTAAATCAGAAAATGCATTTGCAGTACTTAAATCCCGTTTTCATCAATTAACAAGACTCGATTTTTGGTCCGTTGAAAAGCAAGCCAAATTCACAATAGCATGTTGTGTGTTACACAATCTTTGCTTAGAGGAAGGCTATGAATTTGACGATTTCATTATTGAGTATCCAAATCCGATCTCAATACAACAAGATGAACACATCGAATCGGAGAATCATCTAACGCTCAAAAGAAACGGAGAAAACAAAAGAAACCAACTTTCTGATTTATTATTTCATTTAAACTAATTCTTTTATAAAATAAAATATCACAAAATATATGCATTCATTGCAAAATAAAAAAAAAATTAAATTACTAACAAGATTAAGGCAGCCTTATGTTACAGTTTCCTGTTTCCAGATGGTGATTAGGTGATTGGTGATGAGATGTTGGTGATTCCGGAAGGAAGATTTCCCTTAGAAGGGCCATTTTCTCGACGTGTCTGTTTTGACGACGCTCTTCTTTTTCTTTACTCATTTCTTGAAGAAACTGAATCACAGTTTTTTTTTTTGGTCGTGCCGGATGGTGGTGGTGCTGTTTTCGGTCTTTCAACCTGTCCTACCCCAATTAAAATATCCGGTTGGATTGAATCGTCCAGCTGTTCAATGTATAACAATTGTTCTTCGTAAACTATTGTCTGCCTGGTTGATCCACTTGTGGTGTTATTTTTTTGGTTAGTTTACGTTTTTTGATTATGGTTTTATAACGATTTTCAACTTGAACAGACGATTTTTTCCACTGATAACAGTCTTCCATATCAGTGGAAATCTTTTCCCACAGTCGCTTCTTTGTTTTAAACCGTTTCATGGGCCCAACTTCGTTTAGGTATTCTGTATACTTATCTAATAGAAATTTTGTTTTGACATCGCTCCAACGTTTATCTTCGATGTCGTCCATTGTATTTTCTATTTCCATTCTATAATTTAAAAATTTTAAGTGTAAATCCATTTTTTTAATATATTTAATATACATATCTATGTATACTCACATATAATAACCGATGAAACTTTTGAGGTTATGTTGATTGTCAAAATTTAAGACCAATGAACTACTAAATTGAAGTTTCATTGAACATTTTTTTTTTCAGTTGTAGTTTGTTTACACTGAGTTTTGAGTGGAACGGTTTTAAGTTTTTTTTTAAGTTTTAAGCCCATAGTCCACTACAGTAATTTCAGCGCTGAAAACAATTATTTTAAACAGAGAACACAACATGAGACAGATAAATCAATACAAAAAATTATGGCAAGCAAATTGACAACTTAAAGAAAAGAAAATTTTGTTTAATTTTAAAATCGGTTATCAACAAAACAAAAACTAAGAAAATGGCGAGCTGTGAAATTAAAAAAAGAAAAATTTGTGATATAAGTGATAAAAAGTAAGTAAGATGATATTTGAATATATCTATATTTTATATCTACATTGAGTACATATATTATATGAATAATATTTTAAAATTTAAGTAAATAAACTTATTTGTAGATGACCAGTGGAAGTTGAGACAGCACTGATACATTTGATTAAAGAGCATCAATTCATGTGGGACTCCGAACAAGTGTCATATAAAAACAAAATCAGAAAAACTGAAACATTTAATAAAATATCAAAATGTTTGGCAGCAGAATATCCGCATTTAGGAATAAATTATGGTGATATACATCTTCAATATATGTATTTATAAAAAATCTTACGTTTATTAATTTTGTAGATAGTGTTGCAAGAAAATGGCGAAATATAAAATCGTATTTTGTACAAGTAAATTCAAAATACATTTCATCAAAAAACAAAAGTGGAAATGGAACTGATGATATAATCACGCCAAATTGGAGCCATTGGTATGACTTGGATTTTTTGAGACCATCAACAGTTCCAACTATAAGTTTCAATAATTTGCCGATAAATTTTTAGGAATGCACTGATATCAATACTGATGATACGATGTCCGATGTGTTTATCCAAGAGGAATCATTGTCAAGAACATTCAAAACACCAACAAATAGTCATACCCCTACTAGAAAAAAAAAATCGTCTTCTTGTAACATAGACGACGCTATAATTAGTAAAGCCGACAATATTTCCAAAATATCAAATACTAACAATAGTTCTGATACTTTGTTACCTGATCCTGGAAAAACCCAAGTATTTACGGATTATATTACTGACGAGCGTCTTTATATTAAAACTGAAATTGAAATCAATAAAATATTGTTAAATGCAAAAGAAGAACAATTAAATATAAAATCGTAATAATATACATATGAAATATTTAAAACTCTAGTTTTGTGTTTAAACAATTTTATTATTATTTATAAATGTTTTTAATTCGTCTCTTTGACGATGTACATTTTTATCGTCTCTACCCTGATTTTGAAATTGCGATGATAAAGGAGGAATAACAATCTTTTCACTGGTCACATTATTTGTTGATCATGAAACAGCTAAAAAATTATGTAATGCGATGCAACATAAAGTTATTTTAATAACTTTCTCTGGACCAACATTTATAGGGTAAAGTAATATTCGGAATCTGTTGCTTAATATTCCGAAAGCATTTTCTACTACTCTTCTTGCACGTGACAACCTATAATTAAAATATTGTTCCTCATCGGTTAAATTTTTTTTACTGTATGGCTTCATTAGAAATTTTTTTAGAGGAAATGCATCGTCTCCAATAAAAAAATAGTCTGACGTGATGTTTGAATTAGGAAGAGTTGAACGTTTTGGAAATGAAAGTTTATTATTTTCTAGGGCATAGCTCAAATAGAACGATTGAATATTTCACCATCACTCATACGTCCATTTGATCCAACATCAAAAAATAATAAATTTATAGTTGGCATCTACAACAGCCATCAGCACAATTGAATTTTGTGATTTATAGTTATAGTATCTTGATCCAGCTGATCTAGGGGCCATAATTGCAACGTGTTTTCCATCAATTGCTCCACAACAATTTGGAAAATTCCATTTGTCTTCAAATTCATCTGCAATTTTTTTCCATTCCTCTGATGTGGTAGAAAATTTTAGATACTCCTCTTTCAACGCATTATAAATTTCGTCACACATTTCTGGAATGATTCTGCTAATTGTAGTTTGTGCTATCCGAAATCCATATTGTAAGCTGGTTTGTGTTTCTCCTAAAAAATGTATTGATTGATATATAATAATAGGTGCCGACTACATTTCGTTAAAATTTTATTTGAGTTAATGGTTTACCTGATGCCAAAAATCTTAGAGTAACTGCTAATCTCTCTGCTGTGCTAATGGATTCTCGCATATTAGTATTTTGTCTCTCCAGATGTAGTGACAATTTAGAAAGTAAAAGGTTAAAATTGTCAGGAGACATCCTTAAAAAATTTGAAAATAGTTCTACGTTAGAACACTTCAAATTCGGCATCATTTTATAAAAATGCCCCAGTTCTTTTCTCTTTGATAAAAAATCCTTTATCCATATACCTCTCTTCTTTTTTGCTAACATTTTTTTCTTTTTTATAATAGTAGCATTGCAGCCACAGAATAATTTAATTTTAAATTTTTATGCTTCATTTTGAAATAAACGTCTAATTTTTTAAAACAAAAGTGAAGTTAACTACATATTAAAATAAATTGTTTTTCTCAGGTTTACCAACAAAAATTTATAGCATTATAGCGTTATTTTAAAATGTGTCTTTTTTTTTTAACTATTTGTCCATGAATTTCAGTTGTAGTTGAATTTTTAAGTATTCATATGAAATAATAACAGTTTATTAAATATTCAAAATTAATTTTTAGATATTAAAATATGGTTTCATAAATTCGCCAGCTTTAAGCAACCATAAATTGCAAAAAATTTCAGCGCTTAAAATGTGTTTATAGGAAAAATTGCAATTGATTTAGTAATTGAGAACGGGACAAAATATATGAGTGCGTCTTTTATTTTCTCACGTATTTTTCCATAAACGAATTTCAGCGTTAGTTTCAGCGCTGAAAATTACATAGTGGACTATGGGCTTTATTCAAAATTCTACACTCATTCAGTTTTTTAGCAATTAACACCAGAAAAGTGATGCAAATCGAATACGCCATTAGTGTAGGTAATATTAATAAAAACTGTTAAATAGTATAGGAAACCTGCAAAAAATAAATATATACACTTTTTATAAAGTTTGAATAAAAATAAAAAACTAAATTAAAAAAAATTAATTTGAATTCATTTATTTATTTTTTTAATTGAAATTTTTCTTTCATCTTCATTTTAACTAATATTTAATACAGAAGTTCTAATATAATTTGAAGCTAATTTTTCATGAACACTGTAAATTTACATATTAATTTTGTAAAACTAGGAGGTAATAATGCACAACGTTGTAGTATAATTACAACATCAAAATTGTAAGATTAACAACTTATCAAAGCCAAACGTATAGTAATATTACAACATTGTATTGTAATTACAATAAACTATTTTAGTAAAAAATTGTAGTAAAACTACAAATTGGATGTTGTATTATTACCCAACGGTTGTGCGTTATAACTTCCTACTTTTTTTTGTAAAATTACCACAGAATTTTTTAACAGTGTAATGGATTCAACAAAGAAAATATTTTGGGATTCCAGTCTGTCTAGGTAGTGCTGCGTGCTTTCCTAAAACCATGCTAATGTGACGCCAATTTGCAAGATCCTGTTAACCGAGGTGGTAGTAGTGCTTCTATCAATTTTGCAACCGATGAGAGGATAGAGATTGTTCTATAGGATTCTCTCTTTTCTTCAGGCTTGCCAGGTTTCAAAATGGGACTTATTCTAGCCATTCTAGAGCCTTATTCTAGCCTTATTTTAGATTTTCCATATATTTGGTATCTGGAGCCTATGTAGAGATGTGTTGAGTATGGTAGTAAGAAAGTTCAACCCTTTGGGTCCAATGCGTTTTAGCATGATGGCTGAGATGCCGTCTGGTCCAAAAGCTTTAGATGGTTTGGATTTTTTTATTGCATTTATGCAACTTACTCTTTATTTCAGTATTAAGTTTGTGCATATATCTTAATACTGACCTAGTTTCTTTTGCATGTTTACTTTGCTTTTCTGTAAGCTGCGTGTTGAATTTTGTTCATTTTCTATGGTTTTCGGTTGGGATATATATTGGGATATATATCGGTTAGGATTTATATTGGAAATCCTCTAAATTTTAAACTTAACATGGTATAATGAAATATAAAAACTGGAAAATCTTAAGATACTAATAATAAATTTATCTTTTGTACGGACATACTCTGTTCCTTCCCTATATTCCCTATACATCCAAATATTAAAAAGCAAATTAAAAACAAATCATTTAACCTTGAACAGTTAAAATTTACTGAAAGAAATTCGACTGATAAACATGGGCAAACTTCCTTAGTTTCTCATGGTTTGGAAAAATTTAAGGAAGGTGATGTTGATCATTTTAATTTTGAATCTGTAGAAGTTTTACTAACGGAACAAAATAAATTTAAAAGAGAATTTTTGGAGTCAACCGAAATCTTAAAATACGATAGTAGTATAAATATCAAAACGGATTTGAGGAAGATTAGTGATATTTATTTTCCTATTTTAAAAAAACATTTTTTGTATTGTATTGCATTATCAACTCTTCTTTTTATTTTTGTAAACAAAACAATTTTTTCTGTCATTTGTAGTTTATAGAAATCTTTTCTTTTCAAAAAAATTTTATTGACATCCACAATTTTTGAGAAAGTAGAAGAAAAACCATTTAATTTATATAATTTTTTAATATTTTAAATTTTTTCCTTGAGTTCATTTTTGTATTAATTTTTGAAGAGTTTTTTGAAGTTATTTATATAACTTTTATTTGTTTTTTGTAAGATTCTTTCAAATATTTGTTTAAATTTTGTAATATGTTTTTAAATGTTGTTGTTTGTTTTAGAATCCCTGAGGATGACTGTTATTAGCAGTCGAAATATAGGATTTATTTAACAAATAAAATTTGTTTTAAATAATTTGAGAATACCATTATTTTTGACTATAAATACTTCAGTTTCCTAAAAAATTGAATAATATATATATATATATATATATATATATATATATATATATATATATATATATATATATATATATATATATATATATATATATATATATATATATATATATATATATATATATATATATATATATATATATATATAATATATATATATATATATATATATATATATATATTATATATATATATATATATATATATATATATATATATATATATATATATATATATATATATATATATATATATATATATATATATATATATATATATATATATATATATATATATATATATATATATATATATATATATATATATATATATATATATATATATATATATATATATATATATATATATATATATATATATATATATATATATATATATATATATATATATATATATATATATATATATATATATATATATATATATATTATATATATATATATATATATATATATATATATATATATATATATATTATA